>OU898283.1:110879379-111421879 GCA_918026665.1 Diabrotica balteata
GTTTGTCGCAAGTTGGTCATTCAGAATTATATGTTTAGTTTTTGGTTTAATAATTTTTATCGATTCTAATAAAAATAGCTTAATGTCTTCATTTGGATTTTAAATATAAAATTGACCATTGATGTCTAAGAACAAAAGTGTTTTTTTAGGTATTTTTTGGTATGGAATCCGAATCTGTTGAGGTTTTTTTTCCTATCACGTACAGTTTTTTTGCTACACAGATTGCATAAATAGGCATTACATTTAGAAATATGACCAAAGGTTTTATCATCTGGTAATGAAATTGTTGTGACTTGCTTAAAAATGTAAATGTAAAGGGGCGTAAAAAGTAATTATTTCGAAGTATTGATAAAGTACCTACTCGACGACAAAGTTTATCTGTATACATTTGGCAACCCTGCTAATGATAAGCTTAGTTAAAATTTAAGACACAGATAGCGCTGTTTCAGTCCTACTGTCAGGTTGTATGAACAGATAAATATACTTTTATGATTTGATCTAAAATGAATCAATCTCTGAGATCGTGTGTAAATAGCCCTAATGTGTTTTGTTATATTTGTGGGTGTTTTCTAGTTGTAAAACAAAGCTAACATAGATTAAGACGAGGCATGGGCCCCTCGTACTGTTCGTCAAACTTGTATTGAGTCATTGCGATTATGGTAAACAGGTAAAGAAAGAGTAATGTCATTTGGAATACCGATGGTCTGGAGAGGACCATCAAATCATGTGGATGATTGTTACTTTTTTCTGACTAATATATGTCGCTAAGTTAAGAATAATAAATCTATTGTTATCCTAACTAACCTTCTGCTAATAGATCAGTAGCTCATAACGATACTATACAATACTACCCCGAACTTACGCGGTAGGTGGGACCACGTCGAATTCGCGTAAGTCGAATTCGCGTAAGTCGGAGCATAATTTCAAATATCTTCTATGTGTACCGTGCTTGTATTCAAGCGTTGGCTATCGTCATATTCACAAGCTGATGAAATGATTCTCGGTCGGCAGCTAGATGAAACAGTTCCTCGACCATTCGACTTGTCCATTGTCTAATGTTACGCAGCCAGGACAGTTGTTTTCTTCCTACCCAACGTTTTCATATATGTATTTAAATAAATTATTTTAATTGGGACCGGAAGATAAAAAAAAAACAATTTACACTCTCCATCACACTCTGCATCAAACTCTCCATGGAGAACAGAGAATACCGTTCATAAAAGACCCTATAGTCGAACATGCAGCTGAACAATGAACCAATCAACGCTCTTGTTAATGCTTCAAAAAGAATTATAAGACCAAAAAAACGTGACCAGAAGAAGACAATAAAAGAGTATTACAGAGAATAAAAGTTTTAGCAAAGAAACACATAAGCGCCAATACTCTACAAAAGAAGGGACGTAAGTAGAGAGAGAGAGAGAGAGAGAGAGAGAGAGAGAGAGAGAGAGAGGGGAGAGAGAGAGTGAGAGAAAGATAGAGATGGAGAGAAAGAGAGAGATAGAGAAAGAGAGAGAGTGAGAGAAATAGAGAGATGGAGAGAAAGAGAGAGAGAGAGAGAGATAAAGAGAGAGAGAGATAAAGAGAGAGAGAAATAGAGAAAGAGAAAGATAGAAAGAGAAAGATAGAAAGAGAGAGAGAGAGAGAGAGAGAGAGAGAGAGAGAGAGAGAGAGTAAGTAACAATGTAATAATAATGTCATTAAAGTACTTTACCCTTTCACGTAATTTAGTTTTTTATTTTTGCTAAAATTTCACCTTTTAGAAAATGCCTTTCTTCATTGCTTGTTCTTCGACTTCCTACATACAATAGTTTACATTAAAAACATTATTTTCGCAAAATATTAGATATCTTTCTGTTTCAACCTACGTAGTAATAAATTTATGGGGAAAAAACCATATTTTACAGAAGATGCATATACAAATTAACCTTTCCAATATGTAATGATTGCGCAACCAAAGCCATTAGACGAATCTAGGTGACTACTTTCTTTTCAACTCATCAGGCTCACTTATTTAACGAGACGCCATCCGATATTTGAGTTGATTTAATTACTAGTAAATTCTATAATATCCATTTGCAGTCATTTATTTCTGTATTAATTATTATAGATATGTAATTGGCTGCATACTAATGAAATAAAAAGAATTTTTACGTAGATTATAAAATCTACGTAAAATATTCTAGCTATTCTATTATAAATCAGTCTAGCTGTTTTAACAATGTGGCGGAAGCAGAGGCGTAAGCGATTGATCCATAATCAATTTTTGATCTAATTAGAGTTCTGTAGATTGTAAGTATGGTAGATAGATCAGAGCCCCAATATCTATTTGACAATATTCTCATTAGGTTAAGTTTCTTATGACAAGTCAAAACTAATTGTCTAATATGATCTTTCCAAGTAAGTTGATTATCAAACCACATACCTAAGTTTACACATGATTTGAAGGATAGAGATGTATTGAAAAACTTGTGATTGGGATTATTTGAGAAGTTCTTTTTTAAGAATACCATACCAACGGTTTTTGTAACCGAGAATTGAAAACCAGTATCGTGAGACAAATTTTCGAGTTAATTACTATTTAACTGGGAATAAGCCACAATTAAAGATAAAAATACGTTTATTGACGTTTCAATTTCCACTTCGGAAATCGTTCCACTTCCAAGAACGATTTCCGAAGTGGAAATTGAAACGTCAATAAAATAGTAATTAATTTACAATGCCACAAGAAAATAGCTTCAGAACAATATTAAAAAGCTTTTCGAGTTTTTGTAAGAAACTTTGCAAAATTGTTGAAGTTAAATTAATATCTTTGCCTTTTACATAAACCACCGAGTCATCTGCATATAAAAGTGCCTTTAAAAGTTTTTTGAGGTTTTTAATTATGTCATCATTTTTTTTAATCTGAGAAAATCAGAATAAAAGTTTACAATATTACCGAGGTCCGAAAGTTCCTTAGAATAAACAAAAAGTTTTTGAATCAGATATTTAAAATTAAAAATTACAATAAATTTTCTCTTCTTTTTCACCCTGTAACTTATTAAAATAAATATTATAGAAGTTTTCACGGACTTTCGGCAATCATGTAATAATATATTCTTTCATTCTGCGTTTAAATTTTTTAAAATATTTGTTAGTTTTCTCAGGATTCGAAAAAAATGAATGCATTTAAAAAGCATTGGCCGAAAATTTTGCGCCTACGCTCTTAATAGCAATTAAGAGAAGTGTAGGAATAATAAATTGACCCTTGAGGGATACCGTTTTCTTCCTCCTGCATTTCGGAATAGTAGTTGTTAACTAATAGTATTCTATATATACGATTTTTTTAAATTTAATCTTTCTTGAAGGACGTCGAAATTTGGCTGTAGTGTAATTTCACAAAAATTAAAAATCGTCGTCATTTACCCAGAATCACTTTAATTTATGTTGCGTAAATTTGATATTTTTTCATTATCAATGTATATTTATATTTCTTTACACATATAAAAAAAAATATAAACTAGACCTATACAAATCTGATAATGTGGACTTTATTCGTTCTTTATTCGCCATAAATTATGCAATTTTAGTTTATTGCTTTTGGCTTCGCCTAATTAACTGTAATTTGTTTGAGATAGTGTGTCTTAACACAAATAACATATAGTAAGAAGTTCATTAGTTTTATGTTTATTATTAGTATAATTACCACGCAATTATAAAGTTCATTTCTTCATGCATTTAGGGAGGGTTAAAGGGGGACGGAAACGCGATTTTTAGAAGACTGGCTCTATGAACTCTAGGCAACATAATAACCATGCAAGGTGTCATGAGTGACAACTGAGAGCTGACAGGGGACAAGATTATTAATGTAATAGGGATTATGAGGTGAACATCTTTAATAATTAAATGTTTTATTTACATCCATTAAGTTTAAAACAACAACTTCACGTGGCGCTCCAGAAATAAAGAACTTTGATGGAAATCAAAAATATTCAGACAAGATTTGTGGACAAAAAAGATAAGTTTGGATAACGAATTGGATAATTCTGATCAAAAGCGATGGATTGAGTATTACTCACAGCTAAAACACCTCGAAGAGATAGTAATATCTAGGTGGAATAATATTAAAAATTCAGGGAAGAGTTGAGCACATATACGAATATGCCACACTGGTGGAGACAGTTGGAAAAAGTAAAAAGAGATTTTTGGAACTGTTGGAACCATGACTACTTGTAAAATCTTTAACAGCGATATAAGTGGCAAATACCTGTCATAAACCTAGAAAGAGAAGAAGTGGTAATAATAAAGGAGGATGATATCTCGCCGGGAAATGGCCACTAGCGAAGATAATCGAAACACATCCCGGAGCTGATGGTTTGACAAGAGTCACAACAGTTCAAAAGGAAAACGGAAAAGTAATTACTCGTCCTATACACAACTTAATACCAATAATACGAGAGCCCACCTCACGAAATACAAATAGAGCACGTAGTATGTGGAGAAAATTTATGTTTGATCCATCCTATTTTTAGTATTTTTGAAGCCATCAAATGCAGATTTGTACAAAATTTATACCCCGTTCCCCGGATTATGTTCAGAGCATCTAAGCAATGTCTACGTAGATCGAGGGATATTTAGAATAAAAACTCATCTACAAAAGAAAAAAAAAATTGGATGGTGAACGAACGATAGATTTAATGGTAGAAACGCTGGAAGATATGTGTAAGACAAACAATATAATAAATTGTGATTCACTATCGAGCCAGCTAAAAGAGGAACGAGCAAAATGATAAGTCGAGCATTAGATCTGGAAGTTAAAAGAAGACTGAAGAAGGCACGTCTTCTAGCAACATAGTCCTCACGTCAGTATTTGGGGTAAATGATGAAGTATACAGGAAGATAGATTCCTTGGACGAAAATCAGAAGGATCTAATAAAAAATTCAAAACAGACGAAGCTGTTACAAACGAAGCTTTGATTAACTCTACAGAAGAAAGAATAAACGTACATTGAAATAGGTTCTGAGAAGCACTGATAAACGGAACTAAGGAAATGTCTAAAGGCCTAAGTGATGTCTCATATATAGCTGACACATTAGAGAAAGAGTAGATACGACTTAAAGTGGAAACGACTTATAACCGTGCAATAGAATATGCAAAAAAACATGCGAACACATACGAAAAAATATAAATCTTCATTACAATCATGGACACTTCATAGATATTATAAAACCCGAACAAATAGAGTCAATCATTTCGAATGCTACAAGGTTCCTTCCACAAGGAGAAGATATAAGAAGGCAGCCAACAATAGATACGATCGTACAAAATGAAGAAGGAGAAATCGTCATTCTTGGCTATTACCTTATAATTGACAACACTAGATACAACCTACTGAGAGTCACAGCTCTTCCGTTGACGGTGAAAGGTGGTGTTGTGCGCTCGTTGTTTATGCTAAGGAATCTACTTGCAGTAGATTACAATAACTTACACTATTTTGAAGTAATATATGAAGATAAAGAAAGGTATATAGAATTAAACAATGGAGAGTTGGCATGTTCACCAATGGGAATCATTAATATGGATACCCAGCCAAACTGTATCTTAAATGAATTATATGATAGAACTACCAACACCACCTGCAATATAATAGAGTGCACGATAAAGGAAGCCAGTTGGTTGAAAATGAGCACACTGAACCTCTGGCTAGTCATTCCAGATACGCTATAAATTTAGCTATAATGTGCGACGGTTTTCGATCTGAACATATAATCAATCAAACGAGTTTTATAAAACTGTTACCAAAATGCGTTGCTCAGATCCGAAACATAACATTAATCACATCCAGTAATGTATTGGAAACAGCAATTGGAAGTTATTTAAAGACTCCCGTCAGTCCGGTTGAAGAGCTTATGCAGATGCCAATCATAAAGCAGATCAACATTCCCAGACATAATATAGATATTCGGGGAGATGAGTTGCCAAATATTGTACTTGAGGCAGAGCAGTTTGACCAAGATATATCTGAACACACGTGGAAAACCATTGCTAACCGTCAGTGGATTCCTCATTTAACCACGGGACTAGTCACTATATTCATTATGTGATTGTCATTATGTGGATGGTAGTCAGATATATTGAAACTCCAAGAGAGCCAGAAAACAAAGGTATCAAGGTTCTTGCATCCAACCTCATCCAGCGCCTCGAAGACATACGGTATCACAACCAAATTTAAGTAAAACTTTAAAGAAAGCCCCTCCTAGATTATGATTGAATTAGATAGTTTAGCTGAATAATAAATTCTAAATATTCAAGTTATATGTAGCACTGCTCGGATGTCATAACAATTAAAAAACCGAGTGAAATTAGTGTTATGATTATTGTTATATTATTATTATTTTATATTTTATATGTGTTTAGCTATTTTCTATTGGCCGTCTGTTTCTTTTATATAGTAGCCAATATGTTCAATCACAAATTAATCCCTTAATTTGTAATCTCACATTATTCTTAACTTCTTAACCTTTTATAGTTTCACTGTGTATAATTGAAACAGTGTGAAACATATCAAGTAATATTTTAATAATTAGAGTCCATTAAACCAGCAAATTAGCAAACTTAATAAATTGCAAAAAATATATTTTCTAATTGAACTTGAGTGAGTGAATAATGAGTGTTACAATAACGGCCTAGATTAAATTGTATTGTAAGCTCATAGTTCAAAGTTTGTTAGTATGATAGAAGCATTAACCTCTGTGCTAAGGTATACATTATTTGTGAAATTATAAATTGGGGATTTGAGCTCATATGAGCGCAGTATATTATAGAAAGTTACCTAACCAACAACTAGAGTGTAATTATTGGTAGCTGTGAATAAAACTATAATTTTTACTCCACACTTCAACCATTTATTTAGCATCGTCGATCGAGAAGAATCGGACAAAGGGCATTAGAAAACAATTCGATCCTGATATTTACATCGGATTTGTCCATTTATGTATGATTTTTGAGAATTTATCTTTAGTGATAAAAAAATTCAATTATTTCAGAAAGAGACATCTTCTAATGCTGATCTGAAAGCAATAATTAGTTATGTTTAAAATGGCTGTCCCTCTGATAAAGGTAAAATTCCTCTTAATTTGAAATTTTATTATTTTATTAAAGATGAACTTTTTGTAGCTAATGGTTTACTTTTTAAGAATTCTTGTGTAGTAGTTATATACTTGTAGTATTATATACAGAAACATGATTTTTTCTTTAACGTTATTAGCGAAAAGTCATTCAATACCTGCATATTTGGATTTGAAGATTCAAGTCAAATAAAGCAAACCAAACAATGATTTTATTTCAATATTAACAGTATAATTAACAACCGATCTTGTATTTCCATATTTGTGCAACACTTCAAGATATTTTCTTATCTGTCCACTCAACAATCATGTCAATTATTTCTTTGGCTATTAAAGTGACCAGAAATTCAAAGGTATTTCTTCGACAACATACATGTTGTTTCAGTGCTGTTAAATTGACAGTCATATCACTTCTGATTCGAGAGCATGCTGGAAGATATTTTTACCAGTTATATCTGTTTTTCCGTATCAACATTTTGTATGTCATGTTTATATATTTCATTATTATCAATAACATCTTAAGCTGTTTTTTATACCATATTTCAGATATAATAAAAGATTATTTTTTAACGAACAAGTATCAAATTGGTAATCTTGTGAATTAATCTTGTAAAAAGACCCTTTTCTAGAATCTCTAGAAGAAAATTTGGTATCCTTTGATTGGTTTGAAAAACATTAAGACTAATGACAGATTCTAGAAAGGCCTCTTTCACAAGATTAATACATAATATGGCCAATTTGATACTTGTTCGTTAAAAAAAAGCTTAAGCTGAATCTGAACTTAATCTAAATGTATTTCATGTATATGTCATAAAGTAGATGGAGTAAACAACTAGTTTAGATTCATCAGGAAAGTTACAGAGCATAAGACCTCACAAATCGTTAATAGGCAAAGAACTCTAAAGGAGAGTACATAAAAGACAAATATCCATTCATTCTCTGGTTCTACAATCCAATTAGGAGCACTGACCTACTCCTTTCATAATGCTCTGTAGCGATTTTCTTCCACGAAGGACTGCCAAGGATATTTCTTGCATCATCTTCTTCTTCAAGTGCCCTGTCCGTTGCGAACGTTGGCTATTAACATGGCAATTTTGATCTTGTTTGCGGCGCTTCTGAATAGTTCGACCGATGTGAGCCCGAACCACTTCCGCAGATTTTGGAGCCACGAGTGTCTTCTCCTGCCTGGCCCTCGCTTACTGTCTATTTTTCCCTGGACAATCAATTGTAGCAGACGGTACTTATCGTGTCTCAATATGTGGCCTAGATATTCAAGCTTTCTTTGTTTAATTGTATTCACGATTTCTTTCTCCTTTCCGATTCTTTGGAGTACCTCTATGTTGGTGACATGTTCGGTCCAGGATATACGAAGAATGCGTCGGTACACCCACATTTCGAATGCTTCTAGTTTTCTCGTTAGCGTCTCCGTCAGCGTCCAGGCCTCCACGCCATACAGCAAGATCGGAAAAATGTAGCATTTAACTATACGTAGTTTTAGGGGAAGAGACAAATCCTTGCTTATGAGAGCTTTTTCATATTGCTAAATGCTGCTCTAGCTCGTTCTATTCTCGCCTTAATTTCTATGGTCTGTTCCCATTTTGCATTTACGTTGGTGCCAAGGTACACATAAGATTCTACATGGTCAATTAATATGTTACTTATCCGTAATTGTCGAGCAGGTTGTTGCTTTTTGCTTATCAGCATCCACTTTGTCTTCTTGAAGTTGAGGCTCAGGCCGTATTCCTCACTAACTGAATAAAGTCTTTCCATTACTTGTTGTAATTCGTCTATGGTACTGGCAAGGATCACCGTGTCGTCGGCGTATCTTATATTGTTCGTTAACTCGCCGTTTATTTTAATGCCCTCATTTGCATTTTCCATACATTTGTTAAATATTTCCTCGGAATACATATTGAATAGGAGTGGGGATAATATACACCCCTGACGGACACCTCTTTTGATCTGCACGCTTTCAGTGAGTTCGTTGCCAATTTTTGCTCTTGCTGTTTGACCCCAGTATAGGTTTGCCACAATTCGAATGTCCTTGTCGTCAATACCTGTCTTTCGCAGAATACCTATCAATTGTTCATGATTGACATTGTCAAATGCTTTTCTAAAATCTACAAAGCACAGATACACGTCTTTATCAACGTCTCTACACCGTTGTATAAGCACCTGGAGAGCGAAAATTGCTTCTCTAGTTCCAAGTGCTTTCCGAAAACCAAACTGCAATCTATCAATATTTGACTCACATTTATCATATATTCTTCTGTGAATGATCTTAGTGAACGCTTTAGTGACATGATTGATCAAGCTTATAAGCCGGTAGTCATCACAAATCTGGGCATTTGGTTTCTTCGGGATTGTAATAAATGTTGACTGTAGCCAGTTCTCCGGGATTTTACCGCTATTATATATGTTGTTAAAAAGTACAACTAGATTATCAAGGAACTGTTTGTCTGATTTACATAGGATCTTTAATATTTCGCAGGGTACATTGTCCGGACCTGCTGACTTATTGTTTTTTAGTGCTGCAATGGCATCTTCTATCTCCGATTTAAGAATTGAAGGTCCTGTTTCTCCTTCTCCATATAGGTGATCATCAGTCCTGTTAGATGCAAATAATTTTTCTATGTATGATTTCCATGTTTTTAAGATCGTTGATGGCTCCGAGATAAGATTTCCATCGCTATCTTTTATGCGATCTTGCATCATAATCGACATAATCTACCCATCGCTTTTTTGGTCTCCCAAACCAATAGATTTCTTGTTTTTGCATTCTTGCATTCAACAGTTTCCTTGAAAACCCGTTTTCTTCCCTGCTAAATTCATGGCCTGCTCATTAAAGGCGCTGTAGGCGGACATATTGAAATAAAGATGGTTCTTTATATATTTTATATGTGTATCTGATTTGAAACCTGTTCTTCACATGTAGAGTTTTTAGTTTTCGTCTCAGTAACTTTCTTTCAAAGATATCCAGACGGTTTAGTGAAGTTTCTCATCAATTGCTCATTATCGGTCTGATTATTCTCTTATAGATTCATATCTTAGTCTTGTAATCATAGCAGCATGCCTTATTAGCTAGGAGGATTCTTCTGCAAAGCTCTGCATCGTCGAGGTTATCCTTTGTGATATTGACTCCTAAATAGATACAGCTATGTACTTTTTCTGTAGTAAGATGTTAACTGTCAGGTAAAGTCGTGTTGCTCTTTGATTAGGTTGTTCCTAGCATTTTATTATTTTTTGTGTTTATTGACAGACCTACTTTGTTTTATTCCAATATATTTGTTTTCCAATAATTCCTAACTTTGCGATTCTATCACTTACAACTTTTTCGATGCCATTTTTTGGTGTTAAGTCATATGTTTGTTCTAGTAATTGGTGAAAATTCACTTTTCTGTCCTCTTCTTGTTCATTCGTTGGGCAGTGAACGTTTATTATGGATAAGTTAAAGAACATACATGCATAAGAAAATACAGGAAATGACAAATACACTGAGAAAAAAGAAAGACGCCCTTCTGAAAGGGTATTCTATGTTATTACATGTATCTCATAACATATATAAACAATTAACATTTCTAGTAAACCTTTCATTTCAGGAAGGGATTTTTCCTCAAATTCTAAATACTGCTCTAGTTGTGCCTATACATAAAAAAGGTGACAAATCAAAATTTGATAACTATCGAGGCCTATCACTTTTATCTGTGTTTTCAAAAATATATGAAAAGGCATTTCATACACGTCTCCTCTCGTATATTAAAAGGCACAACATTATAGAAAAGTCTCAATTTGGTTTCCGTGAAGGTCTAAGTGTGCAAGATGCACTACTAGCGCTGTGCAATCATATTTTATCGAACTTTGATAAGGTAATAAAGTTATCTGTTTGTTTTTTGACTTAGCACGAGCTTTTGAAACTGTAAATTATCCAGACTGTTACGTCACTCAATTTGCTGACGATACCACAGTTGCACTAAATTCCAATAATTTTTTTCATGTAGTACAAAAAGCAAACTGTCTTGTAAAAAGTATGACTCATTACTGTTTAAATAATGCCCTAATCTTAAATGGATCAAAGACCAATATGGTAACCTTTTCACCTTCTACTATGCAGATGAGTCCATTAGTAAAGCTTGACAATGGGTCTGTGGTAAATAGCCACTCCACTAAGTTGTTAGGTGTTTACCTGGATTCAAATTTGTCTTGGAGTTCTCACGTTGATTCTGTAGTGGGAAGATTGTCTGTACACTGTTATGTTCTAAGGCAACTTAGGAATTTCGTCTCCCTAGATATCTTGAAACTTTACTATTTTGCTCATGTACAGTCAATTTTGCAATATTGCTTAGTTTGTTGGGGAAATTGCTCGCGAATTAATGAGGTGCTTGTTCTTCAAAAAAAAATTATTCGTACCATGACGTTTGGAAGGCGCTTGGATTCCTGTAGACCAGTTTTTAAACAATTAAATATTTTAACTGTAATTTCTCTGTATATTTTCAGTTGTGTTGTTTATGTAAAGTCACATAGATGTAATTTTATTTGCAGAAATGATGTTTCCTTAATGAGTGGCTACAATTTTCGTTACAGAAATGATTTGGTGACCCCTGCTCGTCACTTGACTGTTGTGGGCAAGGGTCCTTACCCAACATGCGTTAGTTTGTATAATAAATTACCCAATTACGTTAAAGAGTCAAATATTTATGTATTTAAGAGAACAGTTAAGGACTTACTTCTGGCAAACACTTTCTACTCGTCAGAGGAATACTTGCAGGCATCTTTTTAACAATTTGTATGTTTTTGTGTACATTTTATGTTTTATGTGCTTATAGTTTTAACTTTTTTTACTACCTATGTACCTATAGTTTTTTAGATTGTATTTTGACGCATTTCAATACTTGTAAAAGTCAGATGAAATAAAGAATATTGATTGATTGAAAGACGCAAATGGAAAAATCGTTATAGAAATTAAAGAGAAATTAAAAAAATGGAAGACATACATAACAGATCTGTTTGAGGATAATCGACAAGAACCGGAAGAAATCCACATCGAAACGGGGCCAGAGATCATAATAGAGGAAATTGAACAAGCAATACGAAACGCAAAAAACGGAAAAACTGTAGGTCCAGACGAAATACCTGCGGAACTACTGAAATATCTAGACGATGAAACTCTACCTGTACCTCTGGACCTATTTAATGAAGTATATAAAACTGGAAAAATCCCACAGGAATGGTTGGTGTCTACCTTTGTAGCAATACCAAAAACAGTATACAGATTGAACGAAATAAATTCGGAACATAGGAATATAATGTATTTCGGCTCAATTCTGCTGTAGGTGGTTGGCCAACAAAATATTGTCAAATAATTATATTATAAAAATCCAATACTTCAGCGGGCTGCTGGATTCTGAACTCATAAAAATTGAAAGCTACACATAAATCTACGATTTATGCTGTCAAACCAGTTATAGTCCAGGAAATGAAGCATTTCAGCTCGCAATTTTTTCGTGCTCCCTGGATTGACTTGAAATTTAACAGAAGGTAGGTAATAGCCTAAGGATCAAAATCTATATCGAACCAAAGTGCGCCAAAGCCTAGGGGGTGGTTGCCACCCCATCTCCGGGGTGAAATTTTTTTTACGTTTTAACTACAGGTTTCGATTAAAAAAGTGATTCTAAACAAAAAATGTGCTATACATTTTTTTTATAAAATGATATTTTTCAAGTTATCCGCGATTGAAAGTAATAACTTTTAGACGAAAAAATCCACGTTTTTAATCGATTTTTCGCGAATAATTCGAAAATGGTGCATTTTATCAAAAAAATTGTAGAGAACAAATTTGTAGCTTTTAAAAAGACAAATACAATTCATTTTTTAAAATGTTTTTGGGATATAATAGGAACCGAAATACGGCCTATCAATGTTCAGCGGTTTTCTTCAAATGCCAAATTTGAAAGATTCAAAATCAAATATCGGGAAAATGATGCATTTTTGGAAGAAAACTCACAAAACCTTTTTTAAAGAGCATAAATAGACCTATCATAAAAAAGACTCTAGCTCAAAAATTGAGTGAGTTATGATGAAAATAAGGTCAATACCTCATTTTTTACGAAAAAATCGAAACAACACCCTAACCTCCTCCATAATTAAAATCGATCTTTACCCTTCTGAAATTCCCTTTGTACATGTATTTGTTGTACAATGAATATTGATGGGATATAGCCGTTTAAAGCATCGATTTACGATCAAGCACCATCTTTTTCGAGCCCTTTAAACTCACCCCATTTAAAAACCAAGGGTTCCAAAAAGATTTAATTCACAGATCCTTGTAGCTCTTAAAAATCTCTACAAATCGTTTTTGAAAAAACACTCTATCATTAAAAATTAAAAGAAATACGTTAAAAAAACCAGTGAATTTTTTTCCGAAAAATTCTATTAGTATAGTACAGTACATTTCGGAGCATAATAATCTACAAAACCGGTATATTAGCTAGTGGGGCGTTATACATTCGAAATTTTAAGCGTTCTTATTTTGAAATCCCATACAACAGAATAAAACATCTGCTCATATGTCTATGGCTTGGCAATGAAAATATTAGAGCAACAGATTGGGGATGGTATTCCAAAGATGGTTTGTTATTACCCGTACGCATGAACAAACAACCTGCACTCGATGAACTTTTGAAAATTATTTTTTGGCAATGCAAAAAAGGATGCGGTGTTTCATGTGGGTGCAGAAAAGTTGGTTTATACTGTAACTCTACTTGTTCTGGGTGCTCAGGTGAAGGGTGCAATAATAGTCCACCAATAATTGAAGATGAGGATGACATAGATCACGATGAAGATGTAATTGATGACGAATAAAATTAATATTATAATTGTTTTACCTATAAATGTAAATATTTTCTAACTATTTATGTAAATGTATAAGAATATATGGTGCCTTTTTATGTTGATAAATTTTTTTGTATTTAATTCTACTTTTTTCAATTTATATCTTATAAATTAGTTTATAAAAACTGCAATGTTGTAAAGGGTGATTTTCAAAAGTTGAAAAGTTGCAAAATTTTGGCAAAAAATTGTTTTCACCTATAGCACTCATAACAATTGATTTTTAAGGGTTGAAAATGTATGAATTTGTATTTTAAAGTATAAAAAAATCAATATTTAACTAATCCAAACCAAATTTCACTCATCTTAAGATTTATAATATTATTTTACAATTTTTGAAAATTAGGGGTAGTTTTCATCCCTAAGAACAATCAGGGTTCATCGGCATGACATAAACTATAAAGCAGAGGGTGAGTTGAGCTTAAGTCCAAATTTTTATGCAAATCGTTCCAAGGTGAAATCATTTTCTTCGCATTACTAATTTTTTTATATTAATCTCTAATAAGGGTCGCTTTTTAAGGGTTGAAATATGATGGAACTTTATTCAAAAGCACGAAACTATCATTATTTAATTAATTCAAACCAAATTTTACCCATATTCAGGTTTAATATGTTATTTTATAATTTTTGACAATTACGGGTAGTTTTCACCCCTTAGAACAATCAGGGTTCGTCGACATGACATAAACTATAAAGCAGCGGGTGAATTGAGCTTAAATCCAAATTTTTATCCAAATCGATCCAAGGCGAAATCATTTTTTTAGAATTAGTAATTTTTTTACATTAACCTCTAACAAGGGTTGCTTTTTAAGGGTTGAAATATGATGGAACTCTATTCAAAAGTATAAAATAATCATTATTTAACTAATTCAAACCAAATCTTACCCATATTCAGGTTTAATATGTTATTTTATAATTTTTGACAATTAGGGGTAGTTTTCACCCCTAAAACCCTTCAGCGCACTTCGGTTCGATATAGATTTTGATCCTTGGGCTATCACCTACCTTCTGTTAAAATTTCAACTGGATACATGCAGGACGAAAAAATTGCGAGGTTTTAACTTTTTTCGAGATTCATTTCCTGAACTATTATCGTTTCCTTAGACAAACCCGTCTTACGCAAACAACATTGTTGTGAGACAGATAGTTGAACGATATTTTATACAATGTCTATACCCAGGTATGGATTTATGTTTGTCCAAGTTTTATATTGGTCCACTATTTTAAATGCAGTTCAAACAGACATGTATTAAATTGTATGTTCCGTTTTAATTTGGTTCAATCTGTATGCCAAATATTGTTCAGACTATGGGACAATATTACTAATAAGCCATACCCTCAAAATATTTCTAACGATGATTCATGGAAGATCCAAGGAAGAAGAATCATAGCAAGAAGACACATCTCCTGGCTGAGGAACCTTAGATAATGGTTTAACTAGTTCACTACAACTTTTCAGAGCAGCAGCCAACAAAGTGACCATAGCCGTTATGATATCCAACGTCCGATAGGAGATGGAACTTTAAGAAGAAGAAGTTAAAGAAGTGAGTCTTTATTCGTATCCTATAAATTATTTTATGTCATACAACATATAATTATATACGTGAATTTATAATTAAATTTAAAAAAATTAATAAACAAAAATATTATAAAATGTATTCAAAGTTTTTAATGCCGACAATTTGATTAGATCTAAGCAGTCGATAAAAATCTATAAACCACATTATGTAAGTCAATAAACGCACTATATAAGGTTGGTCCCGGCATTGAAGAGTTAGTAAATAAACTAAAAATATTTCTAATAGCTGTTATGGTTAATAAGATTGGAATCTCTTATGCAAGAAGTTTGCTCATTGGAAATTATTAAATATGAAAATGTGAAACGTGAATGACTTCAGATTATATGCAAATATAAGGCAAGAAGAGTAATATAATCACTGAAATTTATTCTTTTATCGCTCTTCATCTTAAACCTTTTAATTTGTTTATCTTTTATTAATTTTTTATTGCAACTGGAAAATATAATTTTAATATATACCAGCTCAATAGATCGCAGCGTGGAAACTGCTCTACCAGATAGATTATCCTGCCAGATAGTCTATTCCTAATTTCAACACCGAAAAGATTATAATACCCATGTTCGTCCGTCTACAGTTCTGGTCTACTGGCAAGAATCCATCGCACTATAAACCGATAATCTCAATGAAAATAAACACTGGTGCGATAGTCCTAGCGAACTGCGATTGCTTAGTAAAGTTACATTGTTTTGAGCCTTTTAACTCTTAAAGTTTCAAGAGATATTGCCACCTTTGATATGGCCTTTGAGGCGTTCAGGCATAATTTCACTATCCCATGGATGATGGTTTTGTACCATTATTCGCTTCGGGTAAACGCGTCAACCAAATGTCTAAATCTGCTGTTCCTTTCGCACTAAGCATAATTACTATCGCAACGATGAGTCATTATTAGGATAAAACTAACAGCCTCACGACGATCTAAATTCAAATGACCACTGCCTGAACATAGGCCTTCTTCATATTTCTCCACATTGTTATGTTATGTGCTACGTAAAACCACATCCTACATCGTTTTTGTTCATTATGGGGAGATACACAATTACGTCAGCTCTCCTGGGGTCTTACGCGCTACGTTTTGTCTGTTGTAAATCTAGTTTGATCTTCGTTTGACCTTATGTTCGATGGCTGTAACCTTATGTTACAGCCATCGTTCTAAGCAATATGCTGCTACTAGTAATCTACCGGCATAATAAACTTTTCTTTTCAGATTTATAGAGATATTATTTCCAAGTACTTATATACTTTATTTTACTGAATGCTGCCCAAGTAAGTCTTATTCGTCTGTTTGGTTTTTTTGCCTACTTTAATTATATCATATTGATCAAATCAAACGTATTGGAAATGAAAACGAATGTATTGGAATAAATGGGAGTCGCGAATGAAAATGGTTAATATCTTATTTCAGAATAGAACCAAAACAACATACGTTTACATGAAAACACAAACAAAAAAAATACTAATAAAATGCTAGTAAAAACCCAATCGGAGAGAGCAACAGGACCCTACCTGACAGTTAACAACTTACTTCTAACCCTACCCAACAGAAAAAGTAGTTGGCTTTATCTATTTAGGACTCAATATCACAAAGGACGAATATACGAATCTACAAGATAATAATCTGACCGATAGTGAGCTATAAATGTGAAACTTAAATATTGACTCAAAAATCTGTAAAACGCATGGACCTCTTTGAAAGTAAGGTACTGAGACATATACCAGGAACTATAAATGAGAACAACAGGTGGCAAATCGGATACATATATAAAATATATAAAGAACCATATTTGGCTCATATGTTCGTTTACAACGTCTTTAACGGGTAGACCATTTATTGACCATGGAAGAAAACAGGCTTTCAAATAAACTGTTGAATGCAAGAGTGCAGGAAAAAGAAATCTATTGGTTTGGGAGACCAAGAAAGCGATGGGTAGACGATGGAGATGAGGATGCAAGAAATATTCTTGACAGTTTTTCGTGGAGGAGAATAGCTCAAGATCGTTACGAATTGAGATGGCCAGTTTTCATTTCTCTTATATGTATGTACTCTTCTTTTGAGAACTTTGCCTATTAACGATTTGAGTAGTCTCATGCTCTTACTTCTCATGATAAATTTTGTTTTTCGTTTTTTATGTACAATAAATTGAGTTTTATATCATATACCAATAACTAGTTGTTTACTATACCCAATTTCGAAATATATTTAGAATAACTTCATATTCAGCTAAAGGCCCTTTTCAAACGAACCCGTATCAAACTGGCAATTTTATGTATTAATCTTGTAAAAGAGGCCTTTCTAGAATCTGTTATCAGTCTTAATGTTTTTCAAACGAAACAAGGTATACCCAACTTTTACTAGATTCAAAGAGCTATCGTAAAAATTGGAGATAACTACACCGATGAAATCTCCATACAACGAGGAGTCAGACAAGGTTGCATTTTGTCGCCAACATTGTTAAATGTTTACTCGGACCAGTTATTTAAAAAGGCACTTGAGAGACAACCATATGGAATAAAAATCAACGGGGAATACTTAATGTGATTAGATATGTAGACGATACAGTAATTCTATCAGATAATATTGAAGGTCTTCAAATTCTGCTTGATCATATTCACGAGGTAGGAGAGAAAATGGGCATTAAAATAAACTCAAACAAAACCAAATTTTTGGTGTTTAGTCGTGACTCACATCCCGTTACACAGCTTCAATTGAAAGGAGTCCAAGTTGAGAGAGTTCACAAAATGACATATTTGGGAACTGTGATAACGGACCAACTAGATCCAGACATAGAAATAAAACGTAGAATAGCAATGACTAAAACTACTTTTATGAAAATGAAGTCATTTCTTTGCAATAACCATCTCAGTTTAGAACTAAGGCAAAGAATGGTTAAGTGCTATGTTTGGTCTGTACTTTTGTATAGTGCAGAAGTGTGGACGCTAAAAGTATCGATCATGAACAAAATTGAAGCATTGGAAATGTGGGTTCATAGACGGACAGCAAGAAAAACTAATGAAGAAGTACTAATGAGCGTCAACAAAGACAGAGAACTGCTGAAGACTGTTAAACATCGAAAAATGTCTTATCTGGGACATATAGTAAGGGGAAGTCATATCGTTATTTACTAACATACCAATAGATCTGGT
Source organism: Diabrotica balteata (assembly GCA_918026665.1). Taxonomy (NCBI): domain Eukaryota; kingdom Metazoa; phylum Arthropoda; class Insecta; order Coleoptera; family Chrysomelidae; genus Diabrotica; species Diabrotica balteata. The sequence continues at coordinate 110,898,090 of OU898283.1, forward strand.
CAGTAATATAATACAGTCAAAATGGAATCTCATCCAAAATTATACAACAATTTCCAAGGATAGTTTTTTAACACTTCTGAACTATGTTTTTGAGAACACCTATTTTAGCTTTAATGATCAATTCTATCGACAAATATTTGGAGCACCTATGGGTAGTCCACTCAGCCCCATAATATCAACCATCATTTTGGACCATTAGCTGGATGTCATTATTCCACAATTACCTTTCCCTTTACCCTTCATTAAAAAATTTGTAGACGATCTTATATGTTCTGTTCCTACTTCACAAATTCAAAATACCTTAAACATTTTCAATAACTTTAACAAACATATCCAATTTACTTTAGAGATTGAAAATGATTGTTCGATATCATTTCTGGACACCAAAATAATAAGAACAGAACAAAACAAAATATTGATAGATTGGTATCAAAAGCCAACACACTCTGGAAGATATTTAAACTTTTTTTCAAATCATCCTACTCATCAAAAGTTTAATACAGTCATTGCAATGAAGAATAGGGTAAGGCATATTAGTGATGATAAATTCATAAACAAAAACTTAAATTTGCTGTTAAACATCTTTCAAAATAATGGATACCCAAAACATATCCTTAAAAAATTGATATTTAACTCTGACATTTTTGACGGTCCCACTGATATCGGAGCAGTACAAACAATACAATATAAAAAACTACCATTAATAAAACAGTTAACACCTTCTGTGACTAGTTTATTTAAACAATTTACTAACATTAAAATTGTCCAATATAATTTATTAGAAAACCGACAACTGTTTTCTAAAGTAAAAGACAAGACACCAACTGTAAATAAAACTAATGTTATCTACAAACTGCCTTGTTTGGATTGCCAGAGCTGTTATGTTGGCCAAACTTCTCAATGGCTAAAACAAAGGGTCACACAACACAAAAGTGACTGCACAAAACAGAAGAATACATGTGCGGCAGTTGACCATCACTTAAAAACTGGCCAACAATTTGACTATTCAAATGTCAGGGTTCTACAGCAAGAAAATAATTACAAAAAAAGATTGTTTTTGGAAATGTGTCATATAAATAGAGAAAACTATGCAGTAAATTACAAGGCAGACACGGGACAGTTGAGCAATATCTACTGTAATATTCTTAGTATGTTCAAATAATTTTTCTGTTTACAATTATATTTTAAATCACCCTGTATATTTTTAATGTGTAATTTTATTGTGTTTTAATTGTTTCTTGGTTGTTTTTGTTTGCTCTGTTTTTATATTTAATTACTAGTGACCTAGGTGCTTTTAACCAATACTGTCAGTACTGTTTTGAACATATTATGTACAACTTTTTTAAATATTTTTAACTCAATCTGTAAGTGAAAATGAAAAAAAAAGAGCTATTAACCACAATAAAAACAGCCAAAATCGAATACGTCGGTCACATCATGAGAAACAGCGAAAGATATGGACTGCTGCAACTAATCTTGCAGGGAAAAGTAGAAGGAAAACGGGGACCAGGAAGGCGAAGGATTTCCTGGCTGAAAAATCTACGAACGTGGTTCAACACAACAACCACAAATCTTTTTAGAGCAGCAGTCTGCAAAGTGCAGATTGCCATGATGGTCGTCAACATCCGAAACGGATAGGCACTACTAGAAGAAGAAGAATCTGTAAGTGATTCATTTTTTATTCTCACCTGATTTTTATTTAACTTTTACTCATATTTTAGTTGTCTCCTGATGAAGCTGACAAAAAATCAGTAAAATATAGAGTATTAAAAGAAAAAAGAGATTTTTTTTTAAATAACAGACCCATACCCGATACTCCAACCCAATATATATATATATATATATATATATATAATATATATATATATATATATATATATATAAAGCCTAAATTTATTTTTTCCGACACATTATACACAAAATGCTGAATGAAACTTCAATTTTTTATAATACATTTAGTATTATTTTTAAAGAAAGGATATGTTTTTTAGAAACACCATAATAAAATAAAAACTGTGACCACATAGTATTCGCATGCGGTCAATATTTCCTAACAAATTCCTACCTTAAAGTCAACGTGAATGAAAACTCTCTCCAATCCTGTAAATCTCACCAACGTCTTTATTCAAAAATCGTAGTAGAACACGGCAATTAAGAATCGGATTACAAAATCAAACTATCTGTTCACTTTAGTGCAGGTATGTCAAGGTACGCGCGCGGAAAAAGTGAGTACTTCGTATTAATGAGAGAATGTGACTGTCGTGCAGTTGGACCAGCAGAATACGAGTACCACAAGAGACCCCACTCGAATTCCGCGTCTTGTGATTGTTTAGAGGGGTTTTGGACTCAAGGGTGTATGTGTGAGATAGATTAAATTGATTGTTTAGGAACTTCATTAGGAATGAATTTAATTACGGTATAATTACTCCGGATTCTGGCGGTTATTTTTAGCAATCTATAAAAACTGCTTTATCTATAATACATTTTAAATGAATAAGCTTATTTATTAATTATGTACAGAAAAAAAGGTTAAAAGGAACTACAAAATGAAAGCGATTTTATTGTTTCATGTGGCCAATGGACCCCCAAATATGAAAAAACCTCCAAGTGCTACCATTTAACGGGGTGCGCTTTTGAGAAAGGGGTGAATTAATCTATTTTCCAGTTTTATATTTGAACTCAATTTCTATGCACTTTTCGTATATATTTATTTACAAAAAAATTTGCAAAATTACATTTCTTTGGAAATGTCACCTTCAACCTTTCTCACTTGAGAAAGGCAATCAGCCAAGACAGCTATAGTGATAAGAGTTTAAAATAAATTTAGGGGAAGTTTGAAAACAAGCTTTTCAGTGTTTTATTGTTACATAAAATGAATTTCCATCAAGTAACGGTCGAATCCATCAATCTTAAAGGCATTTTAAACTCAAATAACAATATTGATAAACATCGTTTGTTTCTGAAAGATTGTAATTTAATAAGTAAAGTGTAATTAATTCTTACCATTCCGCTAATAACCTTATTAGATTAAAGCGGGTTTTTTGTAAATAAACAAAAAATCTTAATACCTGGGGCCTACACAGTGCTGCGGTTGTCCTAGTTGTTAGAGCTACGAACTATCCAAGTTATTTCTTGTTTATTTATTTTGATTTCTCTCTGGTAAATTTATTTACTTTCTCTCCAGGATTTACTTTTATTTTATTCCACTAGTTGTTGCTTAGGTCTTTTGTGTTTCTATCGGTGGAAAGCGTCGTATCTCATGATTTATCGCATTATAGAACTTGGGTGATTCTCCAGTTCAGCGAATTTTATCCTGGCTTTTTCCTTCATTATCTTAGTAACCCTGACTTGCTGCAGTTCTCTGAATAAAAATCGTTTCGCGACGTAGTTCGATACGTTGACTGCCTCTCTTATGCTGCTATTGTGTGCCGCTTGTATCCTCTTCTTTGTAGTGTTAAAGATGTGTCCCCATGTGAGAGATGCATATGTTAATTTCGGTAGAATGATACTATTTATTAGTTCTATCTTTGTTTTAGTCCCCAGTTTACTTTACTTATCTGCGAATCCTCTTATTGACGCTTTTGACATGTTTACTTTTTGAATTGTGGCGTGTACGTGCTTTTTGAAAGTGTACTTTGTCCATGCCTATAATCATGGGTATGGACAAAGTGGATGGATGGATGGCATGGATTATAGGCATCCATTTTCAGAGAGGATGACGGGCCCGGACATACTTAAATCCGAGGTAGAAGAAGCAATAAAACGGATGAAAAGCAGGAAAGCTGTAGGGCCTGATAATATCGAAGCTGAATTTTTAAAACTCTTGGAGGAAGAAGGAATAATTTGGATCACGGCTGTCTTCAATAAAATTTACAATACAGGAATCATCCCTGATAAATGGCTAGAATCAGAATTCATAGCGATACCTAAAAAACAGGGGGCTAAAAAGTGCGAAGAATATCGAACAATCAGCCTAATGAGCCACATGTTGAAACTGTTTCTTAGAGTCATCCATGGAAGAATTTATAAGAAGTGCGAGGAACAAATATCGGACAGACAGTTCGGCTTCATTAACGCAGTGGGTACCCGAGAGGCACTTTTTGGAGTACAGGTACTGATTAAAGATGCAGGGACGTTAACTGCGACGTATACGCGTGCTTGATCGACTACGAAAAGGCATTTGACAGAGTTCAACATCAAAAGATGATAAACATTCTAAAAGAGGCAGACCTGGATGACAAAGACCTCAGAATAATTTCAGAACTCTACTGGAATCAAACCGCATACATGAAAATTAACGGAGAAGAAACAGATCACATAAAAATACTACGTGGAGTTAGACAGGGATGTATCCTATCGCCGTTGATATTTAATATGTACTCAGAGAAAATTTTTAACGAGGCTCTTTACGGAATAGACGAAGGCATCCTTCTAAATGGTGAAAGAGTAAACAATGTTAGATATGCCGACGACACCATGGTGATAGCAGATAGTTTAGAGGGACTTCAGAGGCTAATGGACAGAATAAACGAGTACAGTCAACAGTACGGACTAAACATTAATACCCACAAAACGAAACAAATGATTATCAGCAAGGAGAATATAAACGGGGCTCATCTATACATTAATGGGACGCAGATAGAGCGAGTAAAACAGTATTGTTACCTGGGAACTATTATTAACGAACAGTGGAGCAATTTACAGGAAATAAAGTGCCGCATAGGAAAGGCAAGAACGGTCTTTAACAAAATGAGCGCCATCTTCAAAAGTCACAACATATCCCTTGATACAAAAATGAGACATTTGAGATGCTATGTTTTCTCTGTGTTGTTGTACGGGGCGGAGGCATGGACGCTTACAGACGCCACTATTAAAAAACTTGAAGCATTTGAGATGTGGCTTTATAGAAGAATGCTGAGAATATCATGGACAGCAAGGATCACGAACAAGGAAGTTCTAGGAAAAATGAAGAAGGAACCAGAGATTGTGTTTACGATCAAACGCATAAAATTGCAATATCTGGGACACGTTATGAGAAATCAGCACCGTTACTCCCTGCTACAGTCTATATTGCAAGGTAAAGTCAAAGGTAAGCGAGGACCCGGTAGAAGGAGAATATCATGGCTGCGGAATTTAAGAACATGGTTTAAGAAAACCTCAACGGAGCTGTTTCGAGCCGCAGCGAGCAAGGTTATGATTGCCAATATGATTTCCAACATCCGAAACGGATAGGAACCAGAAGAAGAAGAAGAACTTTGTCCATGGTGACTCCTAGATATTTTTCTTCGCTATTCCACTCAAATGGTTTTGTTTTGCACTGTCAGTTATTTCTCTGGCTGTTGATGTCTCTTTTTAAACAGTACCACTTGCATTTTTCGGAATTTAAGGTAATTTTCCATTTTATATTCCGTTCCGCGATGTCATCTAACTATGTGTGCAGATTGTTTACTGATATGTCTATATTTTGGCGCTATCGCGGTGTCATCGGCATAAAGGCTTAGTTGAGTTCCTGGTGCTCTTGAAACGTTATCAGTGTATATTGTGTACAGTAGAGGTGACAGGACCGCTCCCTGTGGCACTCGAGCGTCCGAGGTTGCTCCCTGGAGCTCCGACAGGACTTGTCCTAAACGAACTCTAAAGCTTTGGTTGCCTAAGTACGAAGATATTAGTCTCATCATCGCCCCACTGTATCTGTATCCTCTCATTTTGTAGATTAGCCCTTTATGCCAGATTCTGTCGAAAGCTTTGCTTATGTCCAGGAAGGCTACTTCTGTGTACTGTCTATCGTTGATTCCAGCTGCTATATACTCTGATAATCTGAGTAATTCTAGCTCTCTGAATTGCTCTGATCTAAATCCAAATTGCGCATCTGGAATTATTTCTATCTGATTATGGCCTGTCTGTTTCGGCTTGGAGTCTGCTAAGGATGACTCTCTCCACAATATTGCTGATTGCTGGGAGTAAGCTTATTGGCTTGTAATTTTGAGGAAATGTACTGTTTTTTCCTTCAATAATTTGGCCATTAAACTAAAAATTGGGGCTGCCCAGGTGCCCTTGAAAAGATAAATACCTAAATGATAAAGAACCTTCATGTGTCATACGGTACTCCTTTTCATTTAAGATTTTAGGGGATAAGGGCCTCTCTGGATTTAAAGGATAAAATTTAATAATAAGGATTAAATAAAATATGAGAATCGACATATTTACAAAATATGTCCTCCAACCAATAAAAATTGATGGCTGGAGGGTTTTTAAGAAAAATTTTTGGTGCCCTGTATAATGATAATCAATATTTATAGTTTTAAAAAGTTTTTAAAATATTTTAAGTACAAACGACTTACAAAGGTAGGCTGTAGACACGATAAAAAAGCAGATAGAAGAATGGGAAAGAAAAGATAAAAAAATGGATATAAACTGAAAAATTTGTTTTTTTCTATATTAAAAATAATACTGTTTTGCTACATGATGCAATTTTTAATGCATTACACATTTGGTTAACCACTTCCTATAAAAATAATGATAGAAGTTTAATTTGAGATAATCCACTGTGGTGTCGATTTTACGGTGCACACAACAATGGATTTATTAGGTATTTATACAAAATTGAATATTAATTTTTGCACTGAAAATAATTTACCCCATTCTTCTTCTACATATATTGTTATTTCCTAACCGTGAATTTTTAAAAAGAAACTTTTTTAATTCCTGGGTGTGTCGGTCTGTTATAAATAAAAAACTTAATGATGGCTTAAAAGTTTCGGCTATCTTTGCCATTTTCAATAAGCACTTATAAACATTCTTAATAAAATGTATATTTATGTTTGCACTCTTTGCTAGATTTGGTTGGACTGCAAAAGGGATATATTACTCTAAAAACACATATGGCACTTGAAGTACGACTTGTTCAGAGTTGTATTTGATATATTTGTCAATTGTGCATGTACGACTAGTACGGAGAGATCTTTTATATCGGTCTTATTATTGTCACGATGGTGATCTTTTTTATTTGAATAATCTCCAATATTCATCTTTTGTTGTAGTTTTGTTCTCTTCTGAGCGTTCTTCTATTGGCTACTGACGACATTTGTTACAATAAAATTCAGAAAATGTTTTTTTAATATCGATAATATTTAAAGGGCCAGGGGGAAGAACGATGAATATCTATCCAGAACCATTTTCGGTAAAATGAAAAACAAAATTACATATTCAATAACTTCCTAACTATAGTTCAAAAACCATTTGTTTGGTATAAGGTGTACACATCTGCTTCAATAAAGTTTGCAGAGTGTTATGGTGAGTAGAGGTATTCAAAATGAAATTTAGGGTAAAAAACAGGTTTATATAACATGTCGAATGATGTTTAGGAAATTTTAAAAACATTTTACAAACAAAAAATATCCGTTTAATCTTCTTTATCTAGAGGGTAATCCAGGCAGAGGTCTTCACTGTTTTTATCATTGGCTTGAGATATAGCTAATTTATCATAAAAAGTTCTAGCATCTGGATTGATCAAAAATCGTTTAATTTATTGCAGGGCACTGTACTTAGGTTGACAAATCGGGATTGGGTCTTTTTAAAGGTTTTTAAGATTTCCTCTTGATGTCGCAGGTTTTCCTATGTGTTTTCCTATTTTTGGTGGTTTCCACATAACATCTGTGCTCAAGTACATATATACCACAGAATGATGTTTCGATAAAAATCTGTTGTGGGATGGGAAGGCCATTTCTGTTGTGCATTGGTGCCATGTACTTGGTCTAGGCATTAAAAAACTCTTTTTTACGGTCAATCACAGCGAATGGTAAAGGCTTTTTCTACTGTGCTTGATAACCTCCTCCATTTATTGGGTAATTCAACGTAGTACTTTTGGTTGATGTAGCTCATGTTTTGAGTGTCCACGAATAGAGAAAAATTTTTTAATTCTGTCGAAAGGATGTTTTTCAGTCACGAAATAATGAAGGTAGCGAATAACAGTATAGTTTTTGTGTTGCCTCCTCAGAAACGCAAAAAATTTGTAATTGACGAATATTTTCAGACAACATTTTTTCCACAAATCTGTTGAGCATAGAACATATATCATCAGACCACTTACGAGCAAGTAGTTTTATCATATGTGTAGAAAGCTCCATCTCCACTGAATAGCATGTGCATATTGAAGCTGTAGAAACTCGGTTATTTTCTGTAACAATCATTATTGGTAGTGATGTTAGGAGTAGGAAGATTTTTGAAAATCTATAGTAATAGCTGCTGCAGTGTCTTTGTTTTCTACTAATTATCTTGGATTTTTTTAATTAATAAAATTTTTGAGCTTCTGAAAGGTAAAGTTTGTATTCTGTTTGCAGCTTCTTAAGTTCTTTTTCTCTTATAAATTTTTCTTGGGGGAGGTGATCGTCGTTTCCCACTTTTAGCCCAGCTTTCCGAGACTTCAAAGTATCACATGTACTACGAAGATTGATCGAATGTGTTGTATTGTACAACGTTTTCAGGGTAGGAGTCATTGTACAGCTTGCTCAACTTTAACAAATTAAGGTTTTTAGATAAATACAATTTTTCTGAGTCTTTGAGAGAATAGTGCGATTTGCGTTATTTCAAAGATTTTATAGGATCAATTATGTATGATTTTCTTCTGAAAGTTATTATGGTCGGTTTGAATGTTTTCCCTTTCCATCTTTTAAGCTACATTTATAAGCAAGTAGCGATTTCTGAATAGTCTGAACCCTTCTTTGAGTAATTTCAAATAGAGAAATTAAACCTTTGAAGCAAATAATCGCATCCTATATGGCCTCATCAACTTTGGTCTAATTCTAAAATGATACGATACATTTTTTCACGATTATAAACACCTTGGTGCGAGCACAGTTTTCGCTTTTGCACGGGAATTATAACAATCAGTCCTGAAAGAAAGAAATTTTGTTCGTCGTAAATCGCCTGATTATTTAAAAAGGAAATGATTATTTTTCTTTCACATTTTGTTATTTGATCAAAACATTTGAATCGAGTACACTTACAGTCTGGACCTGTTTCGTGTATTGACTGCCTCAATTTTTTCACCACGTCGTTCTCCCCCTTTTATTCTCCCCGTCTTTTTCCTTTTTTCATAGATTTTGTTGATATCTTCCCTACTTCATCACCACTTTTACCCAAATTGTAGTCCATACTTCTAACAAAACAAATATTAACTAAAGCACACTAAGGCATACAACAAAGCACTAAACTAAACATTCTATGAAGCACTAACGTTTTCTGTTGATCACTTTTAAAAGAAACTCTCGTCGTTATTTCCCTTCACTGGCGACCTTAATTGTTTTCCCCCTTGCGTCCAATCTTCTCACGTGTTTGAAGGCGATTCTCATCGTCATTTTTGCCTTGGCCGTTTACAGGCTGATAGTACTATTCCTAAGCCAACAGATGGCGAAAGAATCGCAAAATCACCAAAAAAGTGACATTCAACGTTTTCCCCCTGACCCTTAATTTCATAGTTGTATGTTGTATGCCGAATTTCACATTTTATAAAGCACTTTCACGTTATATAAATTTTTGATGTGTTGATTTTTAAGATGGATAGGTATTGGAAAAACGGTTTTTTAATTAGTATATTGCCCGCAAATCAATTTTCAGATTTTAGAAAACAGTTTGTTGTGTGACATAATGTTATTTTAAAAATTTGAATCCACCCCCTCCCTAAACGCTAATAACAAAACTGGCAGACTGACAGCAGAGTATTCTTTAATTATTATTCTTTTGTCGCTCACCTCCCGAACTATTAGAGCTCGAGATTATTTTCTGTAAAATCGTATTATTTATAAGAGGAAACATCATTTATAATTAAAACCGTATATTTTATGAGTTATTCATATTTTTTTAAGAATATTGATACCTCATATTGCAATCCAATCTATAAATTAATATAAAGTGCACAAATAATATGCTACTTTTTTTTAAAATTCCAAACTAATAATTTATCATGAGATCTTTTTTATCGATTTAAATATAACGAACGAATACCTACTTGAATATATAAAAAAATATAAAACTACTTACGCCACCTATCGGGTTAATCCGTTTCTGTACAAGGTAAACTGTATTTCTTTATTAACGGTTTTTATTTAAACGTTGTTGATCGTAGTCGTCCAGTTTTTGGTTTATTGCCTCTGTTGGTGTTAAACATTCGTCTAAAATAATTGGTAAATACAAATTACTTATTGAATATTTATTAACTATAACATGCGTTTTTTTTCTGTGTTTAATCTGTTAATTTCAAATAGTGGAAGATTAAATCCTATAATCGGCAAATACAGGGTAACTTCTATAATGTATCACCAAGCTGCTCCAATAGACAACATACTTGTTAGCAGGTTTTTTCTTCCTGAAATGCATTTTCATTAGAGCAGGTGCTTCGGGCTCTTTTAAAACAAAAGAACAACTTTTGAAAACTTTGAAAGAGGCAATGCAGTTGAGTTTTACACAAATATTTAGCCAACACTAATATAAATCAATTCCCTGTCTTCCCTCGCTCAACCGTTTCCATCTCTATCTGTTGTCCCATTCTCCATCGTTTAGGCCTCTCTTACTCATAGCGTCGTCTACTTCGTTCCTCCAGGATCTTCGGGATCGTCTTTTTTCCTCTTTCCTATAGGGCTTCATTCGGTTATTATCTTTATCCATCTGCTGTCTTTTTACATGTCCATACCGCTTTAGTCTTTTTTGTTCTATATATGTTAGTATTTCTGTTTCTATTGATGTTCTTTGCTTTATTTCGTTATTACTTCTCCTCTCCATTCTCGTTACTCTGCAGCATCTTCGCAGGCATTCCATCTCTGTTGCTACTATCTTACTTCTGTTTTTCTCGTTTATAATCCAATTTTCAGCGTCTGTCCCTCCCTACCGACTTAAGTTGTCGGATTGAAGTTCTTGTTTGTCCTAATCTTCGCCTAATTTCTTGCTCTGTTGATGCACTTTTTCGTGATTATAAACCCCAAGTATTTGAATTTATCCTTTTCTGTGATTGTTACGTTGTCGTCAATCTGTAGATCTTCTATGTCTTCTTCACTTGTAGATAGGTACTGTGTTTTCGCGGTTACCGTGTTTTTCGTTTGTAGTTTCTTCATCATGTAAGTGAGGTCTTCTTGGTCTTGTGCAATCACTACTTGATCGTCCGCAAAGCTTAACGTATATTTTATATCTAGTCTTATCTATCTAGATCTAAATATATTATTGAATAATCAGACAGTCTTTTTGACTTTGTGCTTATTTATATTAAGTTTTTAATTTATAATTATTACCTATGATTTATATTATATACCTAGCTAAGATTAATACTATTACAAGAATGAATAATAAACTCAAGAGGCCTCCGGGTTGAACCGCGTCAATTATCATTGCGCCGAGCTTTCGACATTCTCTCTGATGTCTTCTTCAGGACTTTCGAGGTCTCAGTCTTCCAAGATCCGAGACACTATTATACTGATCACTAATCAATGCGTTACTGGAGTAACGTGAGAACAACAGACGGTTCATTGTTAACTTATACCGTTTATGGTCGCGTGGTATGGGTGGAGGTTGCCCTGGGATTTAAAGTGGGGATTGATGGAACATTTCTGACGGCGGAATTTTGATTGGAGAGTGGAGGGGCGATATTTTCTTTACGAAAGGTCTTTTGTCAAAGGTAACCAGATGCCGTCATCTCTTTTATTGAGACAATTTGGCCATTTTTCAATTTCCAGAAATAGCTAGACCAGGCCTGAAATATATGGAGTTATTAGTTGCATTTGCGAAGCATACCCTGACCACATTTAGAATAAGTTCGGGATTAGTTTCCAAGGCGCAGGCGTCAAGGTAAACTTGTCAAGCAAGCAATTTAATTAAACCCAGCCTGTAAGGCATGTTCACCTTTTTTTTTAAAGTGAAACTGGAACAATGAAGTGGAGATATCCAGGAGTGGCTAGTATACCTGTTGAATACAAAGCACGTGGTGTTCGTGTGTATTAAGGTATAAAAAAAGCGCTTATTAAAAGCTTAAAATTTTTTATTATAAAGAAGATCTTTTCGGAATTGTATCATTCCATCATCAGTTTACTAAAAGAGAGAGTAAAAATACCAATATTAAAAACAACAAAGTTAAAATTTGAACATACAAAAAGAAAAAGTTGGTTTTTTACTACTTACATAAAAAGTTGTTAAAAAACATTGTGTGGCCACATAAAAAACATTCGATGGACATCTGGATTTAAAAAATAATAATCTTCATGTTATTTATTTAGGTAAATGCAATAGACTCTTGACTTGTGTAATATAAAAAAATGAAACTGGGGGCATCTTATATGACCCCCTGTAGTTGGTGAGGTTTTATTGACTTACATTACCTCTGATCTGTGTTGGAGTCTAGGGCTAACTGATAGAAAGATGGTATGAAAAATCAGTTAGTACCCGTCAATGTCAAGAGGAATGATGTGGTAGGAGCAAAGTCATTGTGCTTAAAGTCCGTTTTACAGCTTGCAATTTTACCTGCAAGACGCAAGAAAGTTGCCCAAAGGCATGCGCAGTATGTCGTCAGCTGATTATTGCCTGCAACTTATTGCAGTTGCGCGATAATCGGTTTGGTGCCATTTTCTGTGCAAGTTTTCATGCAAGTCTAGGGGAATTTGTAGGAAGTTTGATTTTTTCACAATGTCAAATGTCATAATCACTGATTGACACGGAGACATGCCGATCAGCTGTTTCCTGTTTTGTTTATTATTTCCTTTCCCACACATTTGTATTTAGCTTGGCTTGATTTGTAGATTATCGGCTTTTTCTAATTTTAATATTTTTAATTAATACGTTAGAGTATCATCAAAAATTGAACTATCTTCTGCCCGAAGTACCAACAATGTCTTGCATAGTCTTGGCATTACGAAATTTACTATCTATCTCAAATCAATATCTATTGAAATTAATTCTAATATATCTATATCTAAATTCGAATAATTCTAAATCTATCTATCGAAATTAATTCAATCTATCTATCAAACTAAATCGACTAAAGTGTTTTAAATAAACAAGTAATTAAAAAAAATCATAAATAAGTTAGGTTAAGAGTAAAAATTTCAACATTAATTGCAAGCTGTAAAGTCGCACATAAAGACCCTGCAATAAATTGCATGAAAGTTAGTCATGCAAGAAGTTGCAGCAAGTTTTCTTGCAAGCTGTAAAGCGGTCTTAAGTTTGTGAGTAGGCAGTTTTTAGTGAAGAAATGTGTTTTGTGTGTAGTAGGATCATTAGCAATTTTTGGTATTTTAAAAAACTGATGGGAGAATATAAATCAATGAGTGACTGCGATGTAAAATAAATCGGTATACCAAGGTAGGGAAAAAATTTATGTAATTTAAGTGGTTAAAATTAATAAATCATTTTAAATGGGATGAAAAGGATGTTATTACCTAATTGTTTCGTTGTATTAAATGAGTATATATAAAAGTTGGATTGTAATTTATGGAAGATGAGTCGAGGAAAAGAAAAAGAAAAAAGAAATAAACGAGAAAGCAAGAAAAGGAAATAGAAGGTGAATGTGACGATGTAAGCTGGGGATATTGAAACTGATTGTGATAAGAGATCGATAGATGTAAAATGAATATTTATAAGAAAATGTGTATGATTGTATGTGTATGATTAAATGAGTATATATAAAAGTAGGATTGTAATTTATGGAAGATGAGTAGAGGAAAAGAAAAAGAAAAAAGAAATAAACGAGAAAGCAAGAAAAGGAAATAGAAGGTGAATATAACGATGTAAGCTGGGGATATTAAAACTGATTGTGATAAGAGATTAATAGATGTAAAATGAATATTTATAAGAAAATGTGTATGATAAGTGAGATGGTAGTTATTGGAGAGGATGGGTAGTTGGATATTGGCAAAGGGGTGATGTTAGTGTATTAATGGTGACAAGTATAGAGTTAAGTATGAATGATTATGTAAGTTGAAATTTAGCTATGAGAAATAAAAAGAAATGTAGAAGTGAAGTAAAATTGGATGTGTAGTTAAAGAGAGAAAGTTAGATTAGGAGAATAATTGTCGATGAAGTGGGACGAAGTCTCTGTTGATGCTGGTGTGACGATTAACACAATTTGGACTATTTTTCTTTTCCTTGACTATTTCCAAATCCTCAAAAAGGTCTAGTTTGAGATAATCTCTACCAGGGATGTTATGAAGAAGAGAGATATCATCTGGTACCAAACTTTTTCTTTTTCTTTTTGTAGGTTCAAATTTTAACTTTGTTGTTTTTAATATTGGTATTTTTACTCTCTCTTTTAGTAAACTGATGATGGAATGATACAATTCCGAAAAGATCTTCTTTATAATAAAAAATTTTAAGCTTTTAATAAGCGCTTTTTTTATACCTTAATACACACGAATACCACGTGCTTTGCATGTTCACCCCTAAGAATTACGTTCGAGTGTAACAATTCATTGGAGCGAGGTGTATTAACTCGAGTAAAAACAGGAGTCACTTCACGAGCTCCAGACCGTCCCTTTCCCCGCTATAAAACTCTGATACGCGAATGGGACACAACTATCAACCAAATGCTCTTCATGTGAGAGTCCTGGGTAATAGAGTAAAACTCCAACATGGTTTTGTAACCGAAATCAAACTAAATCCACGAACTAAAAATTGCTTACTTGGTGCAGTTCGAAGACTTGGTGCTCAAGGATTTGGATCCTACGTGCCCGAGTTTTGGGGTTTTTGTAAATTGTTTTGTTGGCTTGCGCCAGTTTTTGTTAGTATTTTTTTTTAAATTTTTTTTTTTGGGGCCGAGGCCGTTTTTTTATGTTTTTTTTTGGTTTTTTTTTGTAGGTTACCTGATACAGAAAATCATAAATTAATATAATGTTTATATTACAATACTGAAAAATATGACAATATAAAGTTTGTCCACTTAAAGTAACTGGGCTCAAGCTTTGTTGCCCACGAGTTTTTTTGAGTGACTAGTGTGCTTTTATGTTGTTTTTGTATGATTTCTCTCTAGTGTTTTGTTTTCTCTCTGGTGTTTTGTTATTTTCTCTCTAGTATATAGGTAAACTTGTCCTGGACATGTTCAGGGTTGTATGCATGTATGCACCGCGAACAATTTTTGGATTTGGAATGTAATGATGGGTTGCCTATAATAAGGTTAGTCAAGGAAGCATTTTCTTATTTTGAAATCAAAATTAACTTGTCAACCAAGGATGTAATATACTCGTTGTATAATATTTTATACATCGCTGAAATTAACAAATGCAAACTAACGTATGTAAATGTACAGTCTCTATGCTATTGCTATATCTATTGTATGTGTAACAATTAAAATAGCAAAGAAAATAGCAGGCAGGGATTAGAAAGTTATAAATTTGATAAGCGTCCTTTATTTCGACAATATAATTTGGCATTTCCATGCCGAAATTCCACTAAATTTTTACAGAGACTAGAAAGAATCCTACTTTAATAGACAATTTATCCAATGAAAAGTAGTAAGATAATACTAGAATATTTATAAACAAGCTCATCTAGATGGAAGACATTAACAAAAACAACTAAAAAAGCTTTAATCTAAAAAATTTTAAAATTGTTCAGGCTAAATATCATCAAAAATATCCAAACACATAAAAAAGAAAGGAATAATACCAGCTTTCCGAACAAATAACAACCTAGGCAAATATATTAAAAACAAGAAGAGCCAAAATAAAAAACACTTACACAGTGGTGTGTACCAACTTAAATGTGGCGACTGCCCAAAAAACTTACATCGGTCAAACAGGTAGAAACTTTAATTCTTCACATTCAAAATAACGGCCTTAAGCTATCTTTGTTAGAACTATGGAAATCAACAAATTAAAAAACACGGATATAATTCTGAATGACCAATTAATTACTATTAAACTGGGAATAAGCCACAATTAAAGATAAAAATACGTTTATTGACGTTTCAATTTCCACTTCGGAAATCGTTCTCAAAATACAAACAGTAAATTAAACAAATTTTGTTTTTTGTTACATAGTGAAAAATTCTTCTAATAATTTAATTTTATCTGACTCATTTATATTGACAATTCAGACATACATTATGCATTTTAAAGTAGACGACTTTAAAATGATATTGCCAATATTGTTGAGTTGCGCTCCTGGGACGACTTTACTTATAAGATAGTTCATTCGATTACATGAAATCAACTTTAACTTGAGAATATCCGTCAGAAAAAATCATAGCATGTAATTCGTCTTTAAAAAGACAAACACATGACATGATGACAGTAAAATTCTCCTGTTAGTGATTCCATAGTAAATTATGAGGGAAAACCAGGAAAAAAACCTCATAATACTATCCCGACATTGTAAGTATTTGTTCGTGAATTTAGTTTACCTTCAACAAACATCAAAATTCTGATTTTATATGTTACGTTATTTAAAAAACATAAATGAAGTATCCTCTATATGTTACTGACTTACTAATGCTGTTTTTTATTTAAATAACGTAACATATAAAATCAGAATTTTGATGTTTGTTGAAGGTAAACTAAATTCACGAACAAATACTTACAATGTCGGGATAGTATTATGAGGTTTTTTTCCTGGTTTTCCCTCATAATTTACTATGGAATCACTAACAGGAGAATTTTACTGTCATCATGTCATGTGTTTGTCTTTTTAAAGACGAATTACATGCTATGATTTTTTCTGACGGATATTCTCAAGTTAAAGTTGATTTCATGTAATCGAATGAACTATCTTATAAGTAAAGTCGTCCCAGGAGCGCAACTCAACAATATTGGCAATATCATTTTAAAGTCGTCTACTTTAAAATGCATAATGTATGTCTGAATTGTCAATATAAATGAGTCAGATAAAATTAAATTATTAGAAGAATTTTTCACTATGTAACAAAAAAACAAAATTTGTTTAATTTACTGTTTGTATTTTGAGAACGATTTCCGAAGTGGAAATTGAAACGTCAATAAACGTATTTTTATCTTTAATTGTGGCTTATTCCCAGTTTATTAGTAATTAATTTACAATGCCACAAGAAAATAGCTTCAGAACAATATCTGAATGACCAACTTGAGACAAACAGTTCTCCCCTCCTCAAACTATTTCATTAGAGACTATAAAGTGTAAACGCATGCCAAAAATAGATCACTTGAGAAAGGCAATCAGCCGAAACAGCTGTAGTGATATTAGTTTAAAATAAATTTTGTGGAAGTTTGAAAAATTTTCAGTGTTTTATTATTACATAAAAACAGTTAGTTAAAAAATACGAGCATTTTTATTAGTAGCTTCTTTTGGTCAGTATATATACATAATTTAGCTTTTCTACTATTATTTGAAAAGGACGTGCACGGAATGTTTTTCAATACAGAATTGCATTTTGATGTTATAGAAGGAACGCAAGAGAGTATAATAAAGGAACTGTTACAATTATCTTACGGATTGACCTTGGTATTACCCAGCTCGTGCCATAAATAATCTTATTGGCGTTAATAAATATTCGTAGTATGGCCATATATTTTTCTGCGATATACCCGGATGAATGAAGGCTAAATTATATCACCTGATATCAATGTATTGTTTTCAGGTGGTAGGAATTTTGACGCCTTTTAACGCATGCCATTATTCAAACATTAAACCTACAGAGTGATTTTAAATTAAGGCATATTATACTTCAGGGAAATTAAAAGCAAAATTTATCCGCGTTCAGGATTACTGCAATAGCCAAGTATTGGATGAGCTTTCCCGTTAATACAGGGTGAGTTTTTAGTGCGACATTGGTTGATAATTCCATTATGTTGCAGAATATCCAAAAATATATTTAAAAAAAATGTAGACAATGATACTCTCCAGGCTGGAAAAATCATCGCTAGGTGATATGAAAAATAGAATAAGAGAAGCTTTTAATAATGTTGAGTTACAAATCGCACACCTATATTAAAAGTATAGTAACTCAAAAAACCATTTTATCGACAAATTGAAAAAATCCAATCCACTCGATATAATAAAAGATTTAAAAGCTTTTGTAAATCATATTGGAAACACATTGGGTTCCGAAGTATTTTGGTATCAGATGAGTATTAATCTTGCATTCTATCTATCTATCTAATTAGCCTTCTTCGGTCCATCTTTGGACATAGGCCTCCCCAATCCTTTTCCATTCTTCTCTGTCTGTCGCTACAGTCATCCATCTAGAGCCCACGTGCTTCTTGATATCATCTGCCCATCTCATTTGGGGCCTTCCTCTGCTTCGTTTATATTCCCACGGTCTCCAACTTATAAGAATTTTGTTCCATCGGTCTTCTTTTTGTCTTATATTGTGTCCGGCAAATCTCCATTTCAATTTTGCAACTTCTTGTCTAACATCCCTCACTTTTGTTTTCTCTCTTATCCACTCGTTTCTCTTCTTATCCATTAGTCTTATGTGCAACATTTGTCTTTCCATTGCTCTTTGGGTTTTTATGATTTTGTCCATTGATTATATACTTTGGTTTTAAGATGCTGTGGATATCTTTTGTTTTTAAGAATGTAGCTTAGTTTGCCAAATGCCGCTCATGCCAGTCTAACTCGTCTCTTGATCTCTGCTGTTTGGTTCTCTTTGTTAAGTTTTATAGTTTGACCAAGATATATATATAATCCTTAACTTGTTCTATTTCATCTTGTCCGATTCTCATTGTGATGTCTTCATCTGTATTTGTTATAGTTTTGGTCTTGCTGTAATTCATATTAAGGCCTATCTTTCCAGCTTCTACGTCCAGTTCTTTCATCATTTCAAATAATTCTTCTTTTTTATCGGTTATCAATACGATGTCATCAGCGTACCTTAGATGGTTCAAGCGTTGTCCACAAATTTTTATACCTTTTTTTCCCATTCTAATCTTTTAAAAGTATCTTCAAGAGCCTGATTGAAAAGTTTCGGTGATATTGTATCACCCTGTCTCACGCCTCTACTTATTTGTAATGATTTTGTTCCTTCATATACTTTAATTGTTGTTTTGGCTTCCTTATATATATATATATATATATATATATATATATATATATATAATATATATATATATATATATATTGGTTATTAGTTCCGTATATCTGTGGTCAATTCGGCTGTTAATCAAAGAACTTTTCACTGCCCAATGTTCGACACTGTCGAAAGCCTTTTCGAAATCTATGAACGCCATATATAGAGGTATGTGGTATTCATTTGCTCGTTCTATAAGTATTTTCATACTTAGTAAATGGTCACTTGTGCTGAATCCCTTTCTAAAACCAGCTTGTTCTTTCGACTGGTATCCATCGAATTTTGTCGTCAATCTATTGGTTAAAATTTTTGTTAGTTTATACATTACATTGAGGAGTGTTATAGGACGGTAGTTTTTTATATCTGCTTTATCACCTGTCTTGTGTAGGATAATGGTTACTGATTCCTTCCAGTTGTTCGGGATTCTTTTTTCTTTTAATATCTTGTTAAAAAGGGAATGTAGATTATTAATTACCACTTTTCCACCATATTTCAGCATCTCTGTAGTTATTCCATCTTTTCCAGGCGATTTGTTGTTTTTCATTTCTTTCAATGCCTTCTTTATTTCTGATTTGCTTATTTCGGGCTGCAGCTCTGAGTTGACATTTTTTATTTTAACCTTAAGTTGGTTTTTAATTTCTTCTGGTGGTTCCTTTTTTGTTTTATATAATTCTGAGTAGAAATGGTGGATTATATTTATGATATCATCTTTAACGTTTGTTTCTATTCCATTTACATCTTTTATTTTGTTTATTTCAAACTTACCTAATTTCGGCCTTAAACATTTCATATTTTTGTTGTTTTGTATTACTTCTTCTATTTTTATTTCTTGTTCTTTTCTCTTATTATCTTTTATCATTCTGCTTATTGTTTTATTAATTTCTACATATTCTATAGATTTCCTTTTGCCTTCTTCGTGCAGCTTCCTTCTTTTATCCATAAGCTTCTTTGTTTCTGTTGATATATAGTTGTTCTTTTTTAGATCCTTCTTTGCCATTTCTTTTCCTGATGTAATCATTGTTGCTGTAAGTATGTTGTCTATTTCGTCTATTTCGTCGAATAGATGAAATAATCTTGCATTATTAGTAGAAAAAGGTGAGATTTTTTAACTTTCGAAACACTTTCGAAAAATGAAAAATATCGTGATTTCAAAATTATTTTGAATTAATTCACTTTTGATGCAATTAAATTAAGATGCAACACTTTTAAGTCAATGTGAATCATAACACAACGCTGTAGTTTTTTATTGAAATAGACAAAAGACTTATTATTTCAAAATTATATTATTTATTTTAAACAAAGTATTTTATACAAAAAATATTCAAAAGTAGTCATTACTTTTACACAATGTTGACAAAAACATAAAAATTATCCACAATTAAAAAAACCTAACCTGAGATACAACAGAATTTTGACAATAACATAAAAACTATTCACAGACATCAATAAATTAATTTAGGCCTAATCTAAGACATTTTTTATAATACCTATCATAATAGGTTTTCGGAATTATGTTTTTTTCATTAAATTCGTTAATATCATTTTTTTGCATCAGGAATTTTTTTATTATACACAAATTTCAAACCTTCTAAAAATAATTCTCTATTTACTCTAGCTTTCCTTTTCTGTACTTCAATTTTCTTGAAGTATTCATTTGACTCTCGACCTGCAAACATCGCATCGATACAAATTAGGCGAAAGTTTACAGTGTGATTAAAAACGGGCTCCGGCCGCGTTTTTACCGTCATTATCGTGTATCAAGTGGATATACTATTTATAAACTATTTAAAAATTAAAATATACAGTTTTAACAATTAAAATGAGTGCTCCACCAGATTTATCGGTGAGTGTTCCTTTTTATACTGCTACTGTTAATGGTCAACCTATAAATACTCAATATCAGCAAGAACAAATTCAACCAGAATGCCCAAATGTCCTTTTTGCACAAAATTCACAACCAAATTCAGCACAAATTTTAAACAATCCACCAACAACAATATATTATGTTCCTAACCAAGTACTATTACAATCTTCCTCAAACTGTCAATACAATCCTACAATAAATCCCACATTATCTACACCTCAAAATGAAGCTTATGATTCTATTGAGATGACACATACATTACAAAGTGAAGAATCTTCAGAGGAAATCAGCGACATTGAGTCATCGGACATCCACGAATGGCAAACTATACAACATAGTAACAAAAAACGTAAAATTAATCCTCCGACACCAACAGAAAACGAAGACACGGTAGTAACCAGCAATAAATTTCAGATTCTACAAAATGAAAACGAAAACGACAACAATAACAGTACAGAAAATACCAACAAAACTCCAGCAACCAATAAACCCCCACCAATTTTTATATATGGTGTTACTGAATACAATAAAATGGTTAATAATCTATCAGAAGTAGCAAAAACAGAGACATTCTATTGTACAGCATTAAAAAACAATACAATAAAAATAAATTCCCGGGACTCTGAAACATACCGAAAACTAGTAAGACATTTAAACAGCAAAAAAATTGTGCATCATACATACCAGATGAAAGAGGATAGAGCATACAGAGTTGTAATTCGTAATCTACATCATACAGTGCCCATTAATATAATAAAAAGTGAAATAGAAAAACATGGGCATTTAGTACGCAATATTGTAAATATAAAACATAGAGTAAGTAAGGACCCTCTAATGATGTTCTACGTCGATATAGAACCTAATCAAAATAATAAAAAAATATATGAAATTCAATTTATAAACAACGCGAAAATAGTTATTGAGCCACCGTATAAAAAGAATAATATTGTCCAGTGTACCAGATGCCAATTGTACGGACACTCTAAGACATACTGTAATAGACCTTATCACTGTGTCAAATGTGGAGGCAACCATATGTCAGCCGATTGTAAAAAACCTAGGGACACACCTGCCATATGCGCTCTCTGCAATGGAGCACACACTGCAAATTACAAAGGATGCCTAGTATATAAAGAGTTAATTAGCAGTAGAAACAGAGCAAGAGGAATATCATCGCACACTCCAGCGAACAATCAACTGTCATATAACAGAAATACAGTACAGAATAATCCGAACTTAAGCAATCAAAATCACGCGACTTACACACAAGCAACAGGTGGAACAAATGTAAATAATGTCCATAATAATACGAACTCATACAACCAAAATCAAGCAACTTACGCTCAAGTAACAAGTGGAACACATGGAAGCAATACACACAATGACATTGGAGAGATGATGAAGAGTTTCCTTAACGAATTCAAATCTATGTTTTCACAACTAATAAATCAAAATAGCGTGATCTTAAACATGCTTTCCACAGTAATAAATAAACTCAGTAATGGAACTTAAGTCACTACGAATTGCACAATGGAATGCCAACGGCCTAGGCAACCATAACACAGAAGTTACTAACTTTCTTGAACATAACAAAATTGATGTTCTACTCATATCGGAAACCCATTTCACTGACAGAACGATGTTCAAGATCCCTCATTACTCTATTTACAACACCAACCATCCTGATGGAACAGCACACGGTGGCGCTGCTATTATTATACGTAACACCATACCACACTATGAGGAAACAATGTACCAGACGGAAAAAATACAAGCTGCAGTAATCTGTATCAGTTCTCAACCACAGTCTTTTAACATCGCGGCAATGTACAGCCCTCCAAGGCATAATATCTCCACAGCAGAATATGAAGACTTCTTTAAACAGCTATCAAACAAATTCTTGATTGGAGGTGACTGGAATGCCAAGCATACAGACTGGGGGTCGAGACTATGTACGACAAAGGGAAGAAATCTTAGGCAAGCCATAGCTAATACAAACAGCTCTTACTTATCTACAGGGCAACCCACCTACTGGCCATCAGATCCAAACAAAATCCCAGATCTACTTGACTTCTTTATCCTTCATAACATGGCCTTAAATTATTTTGACATACAACCATCCTGGGATCTGTCCACCGACCATACTCCCATAATTGTAACACTATCTACGCAAATTATAAAACGTCCGCATATCCCTAAGTTAACAACATTAAAGACCAACTGGAATGTATTCGAGTCTTACATAAATGAAAATTTAAATTTAAATATAAGATTAAAGCAACCAGACGATATCGATAACGCTGTGCTTATTCTCACCCAAACTATACATGCAGCCGCAGAAATAGCTACACCCCCTCAGAATGACAAAGAACCAAGTGACACCAATATACCCGTGTATATAAAACGTCTTGTAGCACAAAAAAGAAGAGCCAGGCGCATATGGCAAAGAAGTCGCAATCCTATAGACAAAAATGAATACAATAGATTAACACGGCAACTTAAAACTGCTCTACAAGACGCGAGGAATGATACATTTGAACTATTCATCGACAGCCTGTCAAAAGAAGACCACAGCATCTGGAAAGCAACGAAATCATTCAAGAGGCCTACACAGCACATACCACCTCTAAGGAAAGACGATGGAAGCTGGGGTAAAACTGAACAAGAAAAGGCATCAATCTTTGCTGCTCATCTCTCACACGTTTTTGGTGCACCTGAACTTAATAACCATAATGACGAAGAACAAGTTAAAAACTTTTTAGACACTCCATGCCCAATGATGCTACCAATCAAATTCTTTACTCCTAATAATGTAAAAGAACAAATTTCTAGATGCAATAACTACAAAGCACCAGGCTTCGACATGATCACCGGGCTAATATTAAAAAAATTACCGAGAAAAGCAATTGTCCTACTAACAATGATATATAATAGTATCATAAGATTAGCCTACTACCCGATTAATTGGAAGTTTGCACAAATAATTATGATAAGTAAACCAAATAAACCACCAAATAATATTACTTCATATAGACCAATCAGCTTACTTCCAATAATGTCAAAAATCTTTGAAAGACTTCTGCTCCAAAGAATCTCAGAAGACATCGAAATTAATTCAGTGATCCCAAACCACCAGTTTGGTTTCCGCGAAGCCCATTCAACTCTACAACAGTGCCATAGGATTGTAAAAAACATTAATGTATGCCTCGAAGAGAAAAAAATTTGCACTGCTGCCTTCCTGGATATAGAACAAGCCTTCGACCGTGTTTGGCATGACGGCCTCCTATATAAACTTAAGTCATCCTTTCCCACCCCTCACTATCTTCTTTTAAAATCATACCTCACAGAACGTTACTTTCAAGTCAAATTCCTTACAGAAACCTCTCATTACTATCCCATAAAATCCGGTGTCCCTCAAGGAAGTGTCCTGGGTCCCCTCCTGTACCTCATATACACTGCTGATATCCCAACAACAAATACGACCACAGTAGCCATGTTCGCAGATGACACCGCCATAATATCCATCGATGATGACCCCCAAGTAGCATCAGGAAACCTTCAAATACACCTGAACCTAGTACAAGACTGGATGAATAGATGGAAAATCAAAGTTAACCATAATAAGTCTAATCAAATTACATTCACCAATAGGAACATCATATGTCCGAGAATCAGACTGAACAATATACTACTACCAGTAAAAACAGAAGTCAAATACCTGGGAATGACACTTGATCAAAAACTCACTTGGAAAGCACACATCTTGGCCAAAAAGAACCAAATCAACATGAAAATACGTCAAATGAATTGGCTAATAGGCCGAAAATCACAGTTATCAACAGATAATAAACTTCTATTGTATAAGTGCATAATAAAGCCTATATGGACATATGGAGTGCAACTATGGGGCTGTGCAAAGCCTTCTAATACCAAAATCATTCAGAGAATCCAATCCAAAATACTCAGAATGATTTTCAACGCGCCGTGGTACGTTAGTAACAAAACTCTGCATGATGACTCTGGTATACCGTTCGTTGAAGACGAAATCAGCAGACTAACAAGAAATTATTTAGAACATCTGCCAACCCACCCCAACGAGGAAGCAAGACAACTACACCTCCAACCAGAAGTCAGACGAAGATTGAAGAGACAGTGGCCAACAGACTTTATTCACTAATTTCAATTTTAATTTTACTTTTCATCTCAATTTTAGTTTTAAATTATAATCATACATTAATTTAATTTGTTAGTGTTGGTATTGGGAGTGTTATCAATGGATAATTTCTCCTCTCATGTATTTGCAATAATCACATTTACTAATAGCTTGTAATAGCAGATTGTAAATTTGCAAATTTAATAAAAAAAAAAAAAAAAAAAAAATTTTCTTGAAATCTACATTAGAGTAGCTGCTCAAATAAAGTTAGGGCATTAAGCTGTCTTAGGCAATGATCTAGAGAACGAGTTAGTTCGTTAGATTTTGAAATAGAAGCTAAATTTCATGGATTAACCAGAAAAGATCTTAGGAGGATGGCGTACGTCTTAGCTTTCAGAAACAATATTAAACATCAGTTTAGGGGTAATATGGCAGTTAGAATCTGGCTTAGGTTTTTCCTGCAACGTCATAAAGAGCTATCAGTACGACGACCAATGGGAACATCATATTCATAAGCAAGAGGTTTTAACAAAGAAAATGCCGCATCCTTCTTCAATGTTCTGGAAAAAGAATATCACAAACGCTTTTACCCACCTGAATGTATTTTTACTGTGGACAAGACAAGTCTTACAGTTGTACTAAACAAGATTGCACATAGAGTAGGCCGAAAAGGGAGACGACAAATTGCATCATTAACTTCTGTTGAAAGGGCTCTCTGATAACCGTCATATTGACATGATCGATGAGCGCTGCTGGCCAGATCATCCCACCAATGGTGATATTCCCACGTAAAAATATTAACCAGCAACTGATGAAAGCAGCTCATCTAGATGCCATTAAGGCAGTACATCCCAGTGGATGGATACAAAGCAATATTTTCACAAGATGGTTTCAACATTTCATTGACTCAGTCAAACCCACAGAAACATCACCAGTTCTGCTGATTATGGATAGTCCTTACAGCCATACACATAATATAGAAGTCATAGATTTAGCTAGAGATAATCATGTCACTATAATTGTCTTGCCTCCCCATTGCACCCACAAACTCCAGCCATTGGACAAAACTTACATTGGTGTTCTTAAGGATTACTACAGCGAAGGGATCAGGGTCTGGTTGCGCCACAATAATCGTCCACTAAGTGCATTTGATGTGTCAGTGCTCTTTGGGAGAGCTTATTTTAAGTGCCAAACTGGAGAGATTGCCGTAAAAGGATTTAGAGCTACAGTAATTTATCATTTGAGTAAAAATGTATTTACATATGTCGACTTCATGGCAGCTGAAATTAAAGCAGAAAATACTTCGACAGCTGCACCTGATGATGCGAGTGATGAATATGATAAGTTGATTGTCGTTTTCAACCGCTGCTGTCAATTCAAATGAACCTACAAATTTTGACGATAACTCTATCAATTCTGAGAGCACACCAGATTGTCGTTCCAGCTACAATAATTTATCATCCAATTTTCCCACTCTTCCATCTGGGCCTAATAAACAGCTTGAAACTATTTCTTAAACTAATACACAGCTTGATGCTATTTCTTTAACTAGTTCACAGCTTGTCGCTATTTCCACAACAAGCTTTTACAGAAAGTGTGCCACGCCTTCCAGAAGACCTTGTGTAGAGCTTGATGTAAAAAGAAACTATTTGAGAATAAGCTCACTCCATCAATTCCTTCCACGTATGGGTCGTCAAGAACATCTCTGCTAACACCATATGATCTTTCTCCTGTGCCATTATTGAAGAAAAAAACCTCCAATCGTGGGCGTAAGCCAAGTAAGTGTTCAGTGATAACCTCTTTACCTTACAAAAATGAATTCACCCAATTTCTCGACAAAGACAAAGGGGAGCAAAACGAAGTAGAAAAAGGTACAGAAAAAAGAAAAGGGAAAGAAATAAAAAAAGGAAAACATAAGCAGGTTACCAAAGTAACAACGACACAAAAAAAGAAATCGTGTTCTACTAGCGAGGATGAGGAGAAATATGTGCCTGCAGATGATGAGAGCGATTACAATGAGTTTCCTTCTACACAGCCTTCACAAGACGCAGCTGACATAACGTGTATGTTTTGCGAAGCTCTTTTTTTCTCCTGCAAGTCTCTTGTAATTTAATTAAACAATTTACTTATTGTAATCCTTATTACAGATTGTAAATAAATGGGATGTTCAAAAAAAAATTTACTTTTTAAGACGATAATCTTGTTGAAATATAGGTCAAGTGTTTCATGTGCTATTTGTGGGGACATAACGAGTGCGCTGGAATGTACGAGTACCTTTGGAATTGAAATAGCATTTTTATTATTTTTTTTATAAATAAATACAAAATGGGTAGCCCATATTTGCATCCTTTCCTCTACTTTGACTCCATAAAAAGAAAAAGTACGACTGTGGTTCCTATAATGAGGCCAAGAAATATATACTTTGGACAGAGGTAGGTGGTAAAATGATTTTGTTGTACCATTACACAAGTTATTTCTACTTACAAAAATAGAAGGTAAACTCTTATTACTATCAATAATGTCATCTCTAATCAAGCATACTATTAATGAACCAAAACCGAAAGAAAATTACGGTATCATACCAAATTTATATACATGCGAATAAATAATGCATTTGTAACACAAAACGGTACATATTTACAACGATAAATTCTTTGCCATCCAACCTGTTTCTTCTCGCGTATTTTTTATTTGCTTTATTGTGCCAAGCAGCGTGTGCCAATAGTTCTTTGACTTCTTCAACAATCAGTTCGGCTTTTAATGTCGCCTTAAGTTAAAAGATGGAATTTCCCTCGTTGTTATACTGTTGGTGGTTGTTCTGTTTATGCGTTGAAGATACGAATAGTCTGGGTGAGTGAATTTTTATAGTAAAACAAAGTAATATTAATTGGTTGAATCATTTTTTTTACTAAATATATGAAAATATAACTGAAACAAATGAATTAAAATGACTTAAAGACGGAAAAACTGCTTGTCTATATCGACGATTCATATTCTAAAGCAACGTTTCTCACCTTTTTTGGCCCGCGGACCAATGATATGTTTTAACCACCAAATTTTACTAGGTATTAAAGAACTACTACATAAGTTCATTGTTACATTTTTGTATTATCATTTACTTGACAATAATATTTAAATGTAAAGATATGCAATTATATATTATATATAATATAGGAACATATAAAAATTAAGTATATATAAAGCTTTAAAATTACAGTTTGATACAACAAAAATGACAGTAAATTACAAAAAAATTACAAACTCATGAATATAGAAACACAATAAAAAAGTCACTATAAAATAAAAATCAAAAAAGGATTTGAAGGGTTAAGGAAAAACAAGGAATGTCACCTTATCTTTATTTTGAAAAAATGGGTAATTTATTGTTTGTGACTACTTATCTTTAATCCACTGCATTGAAAAAATAGTATTTATTTTTATTTAGTAAACTTAAACTACATTGTATTAAATACACAAACACTTTCGACCGCTGTCCCTAAACTATAAAGTGGGTTTCATCTGTAAATAGGACTTTTTTCCAGTCGCCTACAGTCCAATTAGAGTATTTTTTGCCCACAGTAGCCTTTGTTTCTTCATTCGTTCAGTTAGAAGATGTTTTTTCTGTGGACGAATTGCCCTTCTACCATTCTCCAAAAGTCTTCTACGAACAGTTGAGTCATGAATCACTATAGCTGATACTGCTAGATCTTGTTGTAGGTCTTGGCTTGATTTTCTTGGGTTCAATTTGCTCTTTCGAAGTAAAAATCTATCATCTGCTGGTGTTGTTTTTCTCTTTCTTCCACATTTTCCTAACCTTTTCACATCCACTGATCCCGTTTCTCGTTTACGCTTCAAAATTTTGCTTACTACCCCCTGACTCACTCCACACGTTCTAGCAATCTCTCTTTGTGACATACTAGTGTGTTCACTCAACGTGACAATCTTTTCACGCTTCCTAGGAGTAATATCCATGTTGGAATAAAGCCAAAAACAACACAAAATAGCACAAAAACCCCCAAAACAACACAAGCTTGATAAGAAATGACCTAAAACACACTCAAACACACCAACACACAGTAAGGTTATGTTTTCACTGCTTGGTCAACTGTCAACTGTGTAGGTAGTGTTGCCAACTGTAGATATTGAAAAAATGAAAAAACATTCACAGTGATTCCATTAATTCGCACAATACTGTAAAAGTAAAAACTGAAAAAACAAGGACTGTCCAAATATCACGTTGTAGAGCATTAGTTGTACCAGCTGATAGAAAGCCTAAAAACAAAATAACTTTTAATATTATGAACTAGAGGAATAAAGAAATTCTTAATGGATAATAACTGTGTACTAATTATTGCAAAAATAGATTATAGAACAAAACAAACTAATATTCAATGTAAATAAATACAAAAATTAGAAATAAAAAACAAAAATTAAGTAATAATCTTACGTTAAAAACAATTTAAGCCGCTTGTTTAGTATAAAGAAGTCAAATTGAATACTTTTTTCATTACTTAGTTACTTTATTTAAGTAGCTTTATTTAAGTTTCAGTTTTCTGATCGATCATACTCATCAACCTGTATGGGTCCACTGCTGGACATAGGTCTCCCTTAGCTCTTTTCATCTATCTCTGTCTTGTGCGGCTTGCATCCAGTTATTGCTAACACGCTTCAGGTCGTCAGTCCATTTAGTTGGTGGGCGTTCTCTGCTCCGTATTGTTTCTTGCCTTGGTCTCCACTCTAAAATACGTTTTGTCCATCGGTTGTCTGATAATCTGGCGACGTATCCTGCCCAATTCCATTTTAACGACGCAATTTTTTTGATAGCGTCTGTTGTTTTTGTTCTACGACGTATTTCGTTTGGGATTCGGTCTCTCAGAGAGAGACCCAACATCTGGCGCTCCATAGCCATCTGAGTCACGCAAATCTTATTAACTACCTTTTTTGTGAGTATTAATGTTTTTGCTCCATAAGTGAGTACAGGTAACACACATTGGTCAAAAATTTTCCTTTTGAGCATATGGGTAGATCCGATGTAAATACATAGTTTGTAGTCTGCACAATATCCCTTCCATCAACAGCAATATTTCGATTCAGCACCAGATTAATCATTATTTGCGTCTTCTTCATAATAATCTTTAGTCTGACCTCCAAGCTTTTCTCTATTTATGTTGATGCCATGCTCGTTCAGATGTGTCTTCTTACAAGTATGTTCTAAAAGCGTCGTGAATAGCTTTGGAGAGACTGTGTCTCCTTGCCGTACTCCTCGCTGTATACAGAATTTATTTGTTTGTGGTTCAGATAGTCTTACGCTAGCTGTGGAATTTTGGTAGATATATTTGATTATGTTAGTGTAGCGATGATCTATTCGGCATTCTGTCAATGCTTTTAACATTTTCTGATGGCTTATGCTATCGAATGCTTTCTCGTAGTCGACAAATATTAGTGCCAATGGTTTGTTGTATTCTGCAGACTTCTCTATCAGGTTCTTTATTACTAGTAAGTGGTCGTTAGTGCTGTATCTCGATCTAAATTTAGCTTGTTCTCAAGACTGATAGAAGTCTAATTTAGCGTTTAGCCTTTTTTTGATAATTTTTGTGAAAAGTTTATATATCAGTAAATAGCTTGGTCAAAGCCTCGAGAATTTTATTTCCACCTAGTTTAATCGCTTCGATCACTAGTATGTCATCGCCAGGAATTTGTTATTTTTCATTTCTAAAAGTGCCGTTTTAACTTAATATAGGGTAATTTCTGGAATTAATTTCTGGCCTGATTTTAATCTGATCGATACATCATTACAATTATGAATATGATGGTCTATAGGATTTGTGAACATTGTAAAAAAATGTGTGGTGCCTAAAAGTTACATACTAGAACATGCTACTTTTCCCATATTTTAGTCTTTCTTCTACTTTTTTCATCCATCTTATGTTTTTTTTAGAAAAAAATAGTTTCCTGTGTGTTATAAAAGTTTTTGGCAATTCCCCATATTTATTCTCTAACATTGAAAATCCAATGGTTTTCTGGCAGACGTTTTCTGGCCATATTGTTCTGCTAAATCAATCAACAATATATTTTGGAGCTGACTTGTTTCTAAAAATAAATATTAATAACCTGAACTAAAGTCTCATTAGGCGTACTTACTGCCCAACGATCTGGTTATTTAATTAATCTTTTATTTCAGTCTTGGTTAAAGATGTGTTAGGTGCTTTTTCTAACAATATGCTGTGGTATGGAGCGTTGTCCACTTTAATTAGGAATGGTTCAGACAAACTTTTTAATAGTCGATTTTCAAACCACGATAAAAAAATTTGTTTGATTCATTTCCCCATGGTAGTCCGCTTAAGCTGATTTAGGGGAAAATATAGCATCTGCACCCTTAATAAAGCCAATTTCATTGCCAGCATGAAAAATAATATATCTTCAAAAAAAAAAAATTATTTCAACACCTCTACGTTTTCAACACGATTAAATATATTACCGTTTCCATAAGTTTAAATAGATTCTAAACTTCTTTTATTCGCATCTTGCCAGAGCGACATATAGATCTATCCTGAAAAGTCCAAGTTTCATGTATAAAAATAAACTTGTATAGTTCTTTATGTGTATATTTTTGATCTAAGCTTAAAAATTCTGCTCTTCACAGCAATACGAGACTGCTTCATCAGTCCTCGTCTTTGATTATTTTTAGCCATTAAAAACCAACGTCTTCAGTACATTACTGATTAGCATATGATAACCACTTAACAGTTCTTTTTCTTTCAATTGAATTCATAAGCGATCAAAGTCACACGTTCTTCTGAAAATAATTAAATTTGGTTTCATCTTCAGCAAACCTGTTCATGTTCAATCCTAATCATTTTATGATATCTAACGAAAAGTATACTCACTTCGTTCAGACATAATGTAAATTGTATTGGGAAAAAAGAAGAAGATTTTGGAGATAAAACATATGCAATACAACTTTAGTGTTAGTATTAAAAGCTATATTACGCAGTATTTGCAAAAAAAGTGCTTTCCATAAAAGCTGTGCTGAAAGGGCACGTCAAATAACCAATAATATTGTCCGATGTTCAAATTGTAAACAAAACGAGGTTGTGGTATCTGAAACAGTGTAAAACTGGCTCCCGGAAAGAGAAGTGGTGAAATCGAAGGACGCAGAGGAATTGATAGAAAGCAGGCCTCTTGGTTGAAGAATATCAGAAAGTGGACAGGAATAAAGAAAGCTGAGCAACTCTTTAAAATAGCTCGAGACAGAGACAGTTTCGCCATGTTAATCGCCAACGTCAAGGGGACTTGATAGGGCACGTTAAGAAAAAGAATAGTATATAATAATAACAAAGAAATTAATCAATTATGAAAGTTTCTAATTTGGTCTTGAAGAGAAAGTCGACCTGATGTACCTGGGTGAATAATGCGGAGCAGCCAGATGAAACAATTGAACTTATTTTTCAAATGATGAGATAAAAAACAGCCAGTTAAAGTGTTTTATATCACAATTAAAAGTTTTTAAAACCATTTTGGTTCTACATTGCGAAGGTGGTTATTTATTAAAGAAATCGGTTCTGAGGGGCGGTACTAATCGCCTGTTTTATTCTAGCAGTGCTGATATCTCTTTAGTGGAACTTTAACTTACTAATTGATTTTTAAGAACCTCCTTTTTATTTTACGATTTGTCACAATCTATAAGAAATGCCCAAGTTTATGATTCACCGAGAATTTATTGGGTATAAGTGGTTTGGAAGGCTTGGCCCGTTACTTCCACTTTTTGTAACAGTTTAATTACAGTAAGTAATAAAATGGAAAAAGCTAGACGTCTAATTTTTACACTTTTAATTCCACAAATATAATATGTAATTACCAACCGATCTCATTTAAGATTATTGATAACACAGTTGAATCTTTTGACGGTTCTGAATGTCATATAGTTATGTTATATCTTGAAGTTTTTTTTATAATTAAGTAGTCTTGAGTTTGCATTATACTGTTAAAGAAATATACATAACCAAACTTCTACAGAATCATCTGATATTTCTAATAATTTCAAGCGAATTATAAAAAAAACATACAAAGTCAAAGAATAAACTGAAACCACTTGTTTTAACGTCAATAGCCCAAAAAATTTTAATGTTAAACGACTACTGTTTACATTTTTTTTATTTATTGTTTTTAGTAGTCACTGTAACCATCCATTGTCCTTATGCAAGCTTCAATTCATGTGGGCATGCTCCTAAACAAATTGTACGTATTTTGTTGTGGTAGGCTGTTACACTTTTCAAGAGCAGCTTGTAATAGCTGCTCTTGAAGACAGTGTTGTGCTCCATATCACAGTGTTGTATAGATTTATTCCTTTAAGCGTATCTTACAATTTTATTGCTCTATAGGGTTAAGGTCGGGTGAGGAAACAGGCCACTCCAGAACAGTGATATCTTTTGCTTCAAGAAAGTTTCTAGTGACTCTGGTGGTATGTGGAGGTTCGTGATTATGCATGAAAATTAAATCTTCTCCCATTGCACCTTTTCAAAGCCTAACTAAAAGTTTTAGAACTAAATCACATACCTGCAAGCTGTAAAAGAAGGTTGGATGGAAACTAAAGGAGTTTTTTCACCGATCATAATAACTCTTCAAAACATGAAACTTCGTTCTTTATATATGTAAACATATCTGTCAGTTTCTGATCTTTCTTGTCTTCCTCTAAGTACACGAATTCGTCGGCTATGTTCTAATTTAAGTGTTGAAGACACAATTTTAAGCGATTAACCTTGTGCTGCCTGGATAACTTAACTGTTAACTGCTTTATAGTCTTCGGAGATAAAGTCTTTTTTATCGTTTCAACTGAAACACTTTTACCTGTGTAAGTTCCAAAAGTTGCCTTTGGAATCGCGGGTGAGAAATTGTTGGGTCTCTTCTAGCTACTTAGACAACGAAACGATCGTGGTGAGTAGTTGTTAGTTTTTGGCGAATTTGTCTCATTCTGTTCTTATCTGTTATATATATATATATATATATATATATATATATATATATATATATATATATATATATACCTACAAGCTGTATGCTCCCGAACAAGCTAAACCTATTTTCACTTGAAGATTCTTTTTGTGTGGGGGATCACTCCATTCTGGGTTTGGCTTTACAGTTTCAAGTGTGACGCTGTTTTCATTCTTCTCTTTCTTTAATTGTCCTTTCTATATTTCTAATTTCCATACTTCTTAAGTCTTCTTCCACTTGTTGTCTCCATCTCAGTTTAGGTCTGCTCTGGTTCTTTTACCTGGTGGTATCCATTCCGTTATAACTCTTAACGGATTGCTCTTCTCTCTTCTCATTATGTGTCCATACCATCTAATTCTTTGTGCTTTTATTGCTCTATGTTCTCTTGACCATCTATTCTTGTATTTCGTGATTCATCCATTGTCTTGCATCCTCTTCGTTTTCCCTCTTTGGTCCCAGTATTTTTCTGATAATCTTCTTCTCAAAAACTTTCAATTGCTCTTCTTCTCTTGCTGTTAATGTAAATGTTTCTGCAGCATATACTACTATTGGTCTTATGGTCGTTTTGTAGATTTTCATTTTTGTGTTTCGGCTTATCTTCTTATCTCTAAACATTTTTTTATTTCTATAAAACGCTGTATTTCCGCTTGAATTCTTTTCATATCTACACTTTCATTTCTTCTGTTGACTAGTACTCCCAAATATTTGAATGTTTCAACCTCTTCGAAACTGTGTGCATCTATTGTCAGTTCTGTCATTTGTGTCTTCTTTTTCTTGCTTACGTTCATGTATTTTGTTTTATTTTCATTTATTTCCAGTCCTCTCAGTTTGGCTTCGTTTTCTATTTCTTGGAAGGTTTTCTTTAATGCCTTTTTATCTGTTGCTACTATGGTTATATCGTCCGCATATCCTATTATTTGTACTGCATTCTTGTTTATAGTTCCTGCGTTTGACAGCTTTTTTATTATCTTGTCTAGTGATAGAATAAATAGTACCGTTCAGAGCGCATCTCTTGTCTTACTCATTTCTTATTTTTATTATTTCTGTTTTGTCTCTTTCGGTGTCTATTATTGCTTGAAAATCTAGCATTGTCATTTCTACTATGTCGTTTAGTTTGTCAAACGCCTGTTTAACGTCTAGGAAAAATATATGTATTTCTCCATTGTACTCGTATGTTTTCTCTATCACTTATTCTAGCGTATGTATAGCGTATATCGTGGATCTTCCTTTTCTTAAACCGTACTGGTAATCTCCTATGTTTTGTTCTGTATATATTGTTAGTCTGTCTCTAATTATACCAGTCATTACTTTATATGTTACATTCAGTAAATTAATGCTCGGTAGTTTTTGCATATTCTATGGTCTCTTGTTTTGGGATTGTCACTATAATTCCCTTCTTCTATTCTTCAGGCATTATTTCTTTGCTCCATATATCCTGTATTAGTTCATTTCTATTGTTAAGCATTCCTAATTCCTGATAACTAGCATAGGTTTTTGATACAATGTACTGTGCTTACGCCTAACACAGCAGATATGTCTCTTAGAGACATTAATTGCTCCACAAAACCTTGTTTATTTTCAATTAAAACCTTTATTTTTCACAAAAATAATAAGTTTTTTTAAAAGAAATTAGTATTGGTTGGAAATACATGGTGATTCTATACAGTATATATATATATATATATATATATATATATATATATATATATATATATATGTATACTAATTTCATAAAACTGATCTTATAAGTAATTTATTTTTAGGCAAAGAGACTGTACTGCCCTCAAAGAAATCCTCAGAATTCCAATATTTAACAAACGACGCAATTAATGACAACGAAATCAATCAGATCGTATCTCCAGTTTTTTCTGTAGCGGAGACAGCAGCTTCAACAACACAAGCACCAAAAAATACTAGACTACCGATTTTAAAAGAGAAGCATCAGAACGAAACTTTGGATATGCACATTATTAATACTGATTCTCCTATAATACAAGCAGAAAAAACTTTTACTACAGAAAACTCTTATAATATTAGCATTATAGGTAATAACTCGAAATTTACGGTCGTACCTGAAGTAGACACAACTATTTTATCTGCACAAAATAGAACAAATTTTAATGAAGGTACAAATTTGATTAACAGTAAAAGCGACTGGTCTGATAACTTACATCTTCCTGATGTGGAAACATCTTGGCTAGAATCTTATCACAATTCTACTAGTAAAACAATTAAAACGTTCCAAGATACAACGATACCTTATAAATTAAACAATATTTCGAATACATCTGATTATACCTCTTCCGAACTTCTAATATCAAATTTGACTGGATTAGAAACAACAATATTACCAAATATAACATCTGCAATCAATTTATCTGATAGAATTAGTTATAACAATTTTTCGGACATCCCAATTTTTAACTCACAATTTAAGAATATATTCCCTTATGTTAAAAGTACCCTCCGAATAGCCCAGAGACCTAGTTTTGCTGGTTTAGGCACAACTGCACCTCCAAGGATAAAACCAGGAAAACCTTGGCCTGCTAGACCTCAAGACTATCCCAATTATGTCCCTGCAACTGTTGCAATCCAACATTTTATTACAAATAGACCACAATATACTCAGTCTTTTAATCCACAATTTAACCAACCATCTTCCAAGCCTACAGTTATTTTTAGTCAATCACAGCAAAGACCAAGCTTTGCTGGACTTGGAACAACCGCACCTCCCAGAGTAAAACCAGGAAAACCTTGGCCTGCTAGACCTGAGGATTATCCTAATTATTATCCAACACATACTACCAACGACCAACTTGCTACTAATCGACCACATTATACTCAGTCGATGATTACACAATTTACCGAACCATCTTCCAATCCTACAATTGGCCTAACTCAATCTCAACAGCGTCCAAGCTTTGCTGGGCTAGGAACTACTGCACCACCAAGAGTGAAACCAGGAAAGCCTTGGCCTGCTAGACCCGAGGACTATCCTAATTATTACACTACTAAGCAGCAAGATCCTTTCAATGGACAACAATTAACGGAAATCATCAACGCACAGTATAATATCACGTCTTCTAATTCTGTAGTTAGTGTCACCCAATCAGATCAGAGACCTAGTTTTGCTGGATTGGGAACAACTGCACCACCCAGAGTGAAACCAGGAATGCCTTGGCCAGCTAGCTCTGAAGATTATGCTAATTTTTCTTCAATTACTCCTACAAATATACAAATTGGTGCTACTATACCTGAAAATCCAGAGCTCGTCAATCCACCGTTCAATAACCCTTCTTCTAATTCAGCTCCTAGTTTAACTCAGTCAGACCCTAGACCTAGTTTTGCTGGACTGGGAACAACTGCACCACCCAGGATAAAACCTGGAAAGCCTTGGCCAGCTAGCCCTGAAGATTATGCTAATTTTTCTGCAATTATTACTACATCTAATCCAATTGTTACTAGTAGACCTGAACATCCAGAACTCGTTAATCCACCGTTAAACAACCCTTCTTCTAATTCAGCTTCTAGCTTAACTCAGTCAGGCCCTAGACCCAGTTTTGCTGGACTGGGAACAACTGCACCACCCAGGATAAAACCTGGAAAGCCTTGGCCAGCTAGTCCTGAAGATTATGCTAATTTTTCTTCAATTATTACTACATCTAATCCAATTGTTACTAGTAGACCTGAACATCCAGAACTCGTCAATCCACCGTTAAATAACCCTTCTTCTAATTCAGCTTCTAGCTTAACTCAGTCAGGCCCTAGACCCAGTTTTGCTGGACTGGGAACAACTGCACCACCCAGGATAAAACCTGGAAAGCCTTGGCCAGTTAGTCCTGAAGATTATGCTAATTTTTCTTCAATTATTACTACACCTAATCCAATTGTAACTAGTAGACCTGAACATCCAGAACTCGTAATCTACCGTTAAACAA
Organism: Diabrotica balteata; assembly: GCA_918026665.1. Taxonomy (NCBI): domain Eukaryota; kingdom Metazoa; phylum Arthropoda; class Insecta; order Coleoptera; family Chrysomelidae; genus Diabrotica; species Diabrotica balteata. The sequence continues at coordinate 110,936,048 of OU898283.1, forward strand.
TTCTTCTTCTAATTCAGCTTCTAGCTTAACTCAGTCAGGCCCTAGACCCAGTTTTGCTGGACTGGGAACAACTGCACCACCCAGAATAAAACCTGGAAAGCCTTGGCCAGCTAATCCTGAAGATTATGCTAATTTTTCTTCAATTATTACTACACCTAATCCAATTGTTACTAGTAGACCTGAACATCCAGAACTCTTTAATCCACCGGTAAATAACCCTTCTTCTGATTCAACCCCTAGCTTAACTCAGTCCGACCCTAGACCTAGTTTTGCTGGACTGGGAACAACTGCACCACCCAGGGTGAAACCAGGAAAGCCTTGACTAGCTAGCCCCCAGGATTATGCTAATTTTTCTTCAATTACTACTATACATAATCAAATTGTTACTAGTAGACCTAGTTTTGCTGGACAAGGAAAAACTGAACCGCCAAGGGTGTTACCAGGACTGCCTTGGTCAGCGAGCTCTGAAAATTTTGCTAATTTTTCTTCAATAACTACTATATATAATCAAATTGTGACTAGTAAACCTAAACCTTCAGAACTCAACTATCCACAGTTCAATAATCCTTCTTCTGATTCAACTTCTAGCTTAACTTAGTCAGTTTTTCTAAACTAGGCACAACTAATTTTTCTTCAATTACTACCTCACATAACCATAGTCCTTAACATCCCGAACTCATCAATCTACAGTCTAACAAGACCTCTCCTGATTATACTGTTAATATTATTCAATAAGACCAGAGGCCTGACTGCGCAACCAAGGGTGAAACCAGAAATTCCCTACCCTACTAGACCTGTAGTCTATCCTTATTATTTTTTAAGTACCACTGGAAATAAACAAATTACTGCAGAAATTTTAATATGTCAACATACATTAGAAAGTTTAGTTTTGAGTAAGAATATAGTATCTGGATTAGATTAATTGTTTGACCCAAAGCCGAAGAGGATAACATTTTTCTAGCTAGGCCTGTAGACTAAAACAATTTTCTTACTTTAACCTGTACAAAACCACAATTTACGAGTAAGTTAAGTAAATCATTAGAATTTTTAAAATGTGGTGAGTTTTCCACAGGCAAGTCAGAGACTAATCTTTGCTGGATTGGGAACCACCATACCACCAATAATTAATCCTGAAGAGGTATGGTCTTCAGGTGACAATGACAATACCAATTACTGCTGCATTAGAAAACTCAATAAAACTTTCGCCACAATCAAATCAGAGGACCAGTTTTTCTAAGTTTGAAATTACTACATCACCAAGACAGGAACCTACTAGATATGAAGATTATAAGAATATAAACTAAACAACTAACAAGAACCTAATAATCAGCACAAGTAAGCTAGACCAAATATAAAATTTCACTTTCACCTTAGAGATTCGTTAGTAAGTAGTAAATCCATTTTTATAAGAAGGTCAAGAAGAATTGGATCAGTTATTTAACAAAATTTTGAAAATTTTAAGATTCCAGATTTATTGTGTATTTCACAAATAAAAATTATGAAATTGTCTTTGTATATTATTTACCTTATTGAGATTTATGTTTTGTTTATAGTCGATTCTCTTATAGTTAATATTGTTCTGAAGCTATTTTCTTGTGGTATCTTAATATAATTACTATTTTATCGGGAATAAGCCACAATTTAATTTTAAAATAAAATTTTTTGACGTTTCGATTTCCTCTTCGATAAAAAGACGAAAAACGAGATCGATTACTTCTTGTGTGGGAACAAAGACATTTTTGAAGATATAACTGCTCTCAATCGATTCACAACTGGCAGCGATCATCGCCTTTTAAAAGCAAAGATTCTTGTTAAACAGACGAAAACCAGTAGAAACAGGCCACATACTTAATTATTGTAATCAGATAGATCAAACTAAAATGCGACAGAAGGGAGATAAGTACAGAGAAGTCTTAAGAAAAGAATTTGTAGAACATTATTAACAAGAATATTCCGACATGAACACAATTAATAAAGAAATGTAACGAACGCTCTTGAAAGCAAGACTGACTGTTGCAAAGAAAACGAAAAATAAAGAAGACAGAATAAGTGATGGAACAAAACGGTTGATGGAAAAGTGACGCACATTTCTAAGCAAAGGAAAGCGAAACGCCGATGGTTTCAAAGCGTTTCAAAGCTATCAGCGGAGTAAAAGGCTGTTTTTTAACAAATTTATGGGCTGAACCACTTTTCTCGCTACGTAGATAAAAAGTGTCTCCAGAAAACACTTCTTCTGTAGTACCATGTGATGGGGGTTATTCTTTTAACACATAGTTAGGATCTGCCAATCGCTGGCCTATATTGATTGAAAGCTCAGCTATTATATTAAAATTACTATGGACAGTGATTGCGTTCTATCCGAGAAAAATTGGTTTCCATACTCAGATAAACATTTAGAGTATACTTTTTCGTTCTTAATTGCTTAATTTTGAATTCACTACGAATTTCTATAGACACTGAATTCACTACGAATTTTGACCATGATGAACGGCAGGTGGAATGCATATTTTAGATTCCCTTGCCGAGTAATTTATCAAGCTGTTTGCTTTGCAAGTTGTAGAAGGCACAGTGGTAAAAATTTGAATTCAGTTTCGCCAGGTAGGAAATCGTATGATTTCTCTTGTTATTAGACGGCGTTGTTACGTCTGCAAATAGTTATTTCGATAATTATTGGCCTACGATGGAATATATTTTGTTTCGGTTCAGAGCAGTGGCATATACCGCTCTGATGAGACCTAAAGAGGTAGAAATACGTATAAGCGGCTTGTTGCTGCCCTGGAAACGGCAGGTGGAATGCATATTTTAGATTATCTTGCTGAGTAATTTATCAAGCTGTTTGCTTTGCAAGTTTTAGAAGGCACGGTTTGCTTCATATGGCACCATATGAAGCATATATGGTGCCATACGGTGACATAGTACTGTGGAAAATACGCTGCATTTAGAAGCGTAATTCTTCTGTGGTTAGAGCTTCCAAAGATATCTCATTTTTTGTATATGGTACAAAGTATTTCAATAATAAAATCATTGGGAGAGATTTCTGAGTCCATATTTCTTTTATACGATGCTGTAATGCCACTATGGTATCTTGGCCAATTTATTTATATAGTTCTTCTGGGAGATTATTTATTCCAGGTGATTTGTTTCTGGCTAATTGTTTAATTGCATCTTTAACTTTAAGAATCGTTGGTGGTTCCCCTTTGGCTGGTTATAGTATTCCACTCAGCATCTTTGCTTCTTTTTCTTTAAGTTCCATCTTCTATCGAAGGTTGGAAATCATCATGGCTATGCGGACTCTGTTGACTGCCGCTCTAAAAAGTTCTGCACTACTGCATTCAAACCATTCCCTTAAGTTCTTAAGCCAGGATATTCTTCGTCTTCCCACATTTCGCTTTCCTCGGATTTTGCCCTGCATAATAAGTTGTAATAATGCGTATTTTTGCCCTCTCATCACATGTCCCAAGTACTCAAGTTTTCGTCTTTTAATAGTTAATATTATTTCCGCCTCATTTCCTATCCTTCTAGTTACTTCCATGTTTGACATTCTTTGAATCCATGATATTCGTAGGATTCTTCTGTAACACCAAAATTCAAAGGCGGCCAGCTTATTCAGATGAACTTGTTTTAGTGTCCAAGCTTCCAGACCATAAAGAAGAGTAGAGAACACGTAACATCGAAGCATTCTCAGGCGTAGTTCTAACCTTATATCCCGACAACAAAGAAACTTTTTAAGTTTAATAAATGATGTACGTGCTATTTCAATACGTGTCTTAATTTCTTTGGTTTGGTCTACATCTGATGTTATCCATGTTCCTAAATATTTATAGTTATTAACATTCTCAATTGCAGTATCTTCAATAGTCAATTGGATATTTGCATGTGCAGATTTAGTCATGATCATGCATTTAGTTTTCTTTAAATTTATCTTCAGTCCGTACTCATGACAGCGTTCATTAAGGCGTTGCATTAGGTTCTGTAAATCATTGTTGTTATCCGTAATTATTACTGTATCGTCTGCAAAACGTAAGTTATTCAAAACTTCTCCATTGATAGATATACCTTCTATTGAGTCTGAGAGCGCTTCTTGAAATACTGCTTTTTTGCTACCTTGCATTATTGGAAAGTTCATTTTTATGAGACTCATATAATCATTACGTATACCATTGAGTCCTAGGCAAGATTTTCTATGTTATATCGCCATATATCATAGGACGAATATCTCACCAATTACATTTATAAACATACATGGTTTTATAGGTATATTCACCAAATACCAGATGTTTCAAACTACCGTGGAGGTCTTTTGGAATGACACCAATAGTGTAGCGGAATTTATGTATCATCTGGGTATTTTTCTTCAATGTCACCTTATTTCTTTAAAAATATTGGATATTGTCTAATTGTATCTAACAAGTAGATCATTATTATTAGGTCTCGCTACAACAATAAAATCAACAAGTGGTAAACATTTTTCCAGATGTGAACCAATATTTCGACGCCGTATTATAGTCTTTCTTCTTCTTCAAGTGCCCCCTCCGCTACGAAGTTTGGCAATCTTTCGAAATTCTTCTATATATCCACATTTCGAAGGCCTCTAGTTTATCGGTATCGCTCTTGTTTAAAGTCCAAGTCTCTACTCCGTACAGCAGTATCGAAAAAATGCAACATCTAACCAATCTCATTTTCAGGTTTAGGTTAATGTCATGACTTCCCAGAATGTCCTTCATATAAACAAAAGCAGCTCGATCCTTTCCAATTTTAGTTTTTATTTCTTCTGTGATGTCATTGTTGTTATTAACATTTGTTCCCAAATATTTATATTTATGCACCCGTTCGATTTCGTTATTGTGAATGTACAGGTTTGCATTTAATCTTTGTTTTTGTGAAATACTCATGAATTTCGTCTTCTTGACATTTAGTGTTAACCCTTTCTCTTCACTAGCTGTGACTACCTTGTTTAAAATGGCTTGTAGGTCTTCTACTGTCTCCGCCATTAAAACTGAATCATCTGCGTATCTAATATTATTAATTGGTTGGCCGTTAACTTTTATCCCAATCTCTTCTTCCTCCAATGCTTTCTTTATAACTTTCTTCCGAATAGAGATTAAATAGCATTGGTGACAGCACACATCCTTGTCTAACTCCTTTTTTAATTTGAATTTTATTTGTTGTGCTATTTTCGATGCGTGCGACTGCCTTCTGATTATAATACAGAGTAGATATTATTCTTAAATCGCGAGTGTCTAACTGTTTAGCTTTCAAGATCTCTAAAAGTTGGTCATGCTTGACGTTATCAAACGCCTTGTTGTAATCAATAAAACAAGCAAATACATCTTGATTCACATCCAAACACCTCTGTGTCAAGATGTTAAAGGAAATAATGCTTCGCGAGTTCCATATCCCTCCCGCAATCCAAACTGAGTTTCTCCGATATCTTCTTCCAATTTTTTGTAAATTCTATTGTGAATTGTTTTGAGAAATATTTTTAAGGTATGGCTCATCAGACTGATCGTGCGATGATCACTGCACTGCTTAGCATGTGCCTTCTTGGGAAGAGGGAAAAAGATTGATCTTAGCCATTCTTCAGGAATTATACTGTTTTCATAAATCTTCGTTAAATAAGTCTACTAACAAATGGATCTTCGTCTATTAACTTTAGTATATCCGCTGGTAGCTCGTCTGATCCTGGAGCTTTGCTATTCTTTGATGATGACTTCACCTCTTGCATTACTTCTTCTTTGCTTATTTTAGGACCTGTCTCCTCTGGAAAATTATCACAAGGAGCTGCCTTTGATCGTCAAACAGTTCTTCTATGTATGTCTGCGAATGTTTTAGTTTCTCCTCTGTTTCCATTATCCTGTTCCCTTGTTGGTCTATAAGTACTGTCTGCTTCCTGTTTCTATTGTTGATCATTTCTTTAACTTTCTTGTGAAGATAGAACGAATCATATTTGGCTTCCAAGTTTTCAATCTCCTTACATTTGTCTTGTAACCATTGTTTTTTAGCGTCGCGGATTTTTCTTTTGATCTCTGTGTTAATTTGCTTATACTGTTCTTCATTTTTACCTTTCGATAGTCTTCGAGAATTCATCAATAACAAAATTTCGTCACTCATCCATTCTTTCTGTTTCTTTAGTTTTTCTCTCTTCAGAATATTTTTAGCGGGCTCCAGCACATTCTTTTTAATAATGGGCCAGTGTTTATTAATGTCTAGTTCTTGTATCTTCTCTGTCTTTTCAAGTTTTTCAAGATTTGCCTGAATGCTTGTTTCTACCTGATGTTTAATTGTTTCATCATTTAAACGATTGATATCTATTACTTGTTTGGGCTTAGGTGTTTGTACTCTTTTAAGTTTTATTCGGAATTGTGCCACTACTGGATTGTGGTCTGACCCTATATCTGCTCCTGGATACGTTTTCACAGATTCGATTGTGTTTTTATTTCTGTTGTTTATGGTTATATAATCTATTTGATTTCGTATAATATGGTCTTTAGTGTCCCCAGGAGATTTCCACGTGTATACTTGTCTTCTTGGTAGTTGATAAAATGTTTTTTAATTATAAAATTATTTTCCTGCAAAATTGCAACAGCCTTCGGAGATACCTCCAATTTTTTACGATTATTATCTACAGCATACAAACTTATTTCTTACAGTCATGAAACGACATAACATTTGATTGTTTTATATGTTTATTTATAATACAGTCTGATAAAAACAAAAGAATTTTTTAATACAATAAAAAAAGCTTATTTTAAATATGTCGAGAATGCTGATCAAAAATAGTTTTTTTTTCAGATATCAGTTATAGCTTTTATTATTAAACATAAGTTCTTCTAAAAATTTCCATCCATATTGCTGCAATATACTTTCAACACAAAAGTTTATTGCAAGAATCTAAAACATAATTGATGTTTTTAATTAATTCCCTAATCATTCTAAGTAACAAACTATTATATTAATCTTAAATTCTCTTAACTAGGCATTATTAAGTGATCGAGCATACAATTAAAAAATGAGATATTTTCCTAATTCTAGAAGCAAAATATAAACACGATTTATTTAAAATAAAAATGTATGTATATCTAAAACTGGCATATTCATGGGACAACAAAGTAAAGATACAAAATATTCTTTTTTTGGGGTCTTTATGATACCAGGTTGAAAGATCAATGTAAATTTCGGAAACTTAAGATTCAGTTACCTCTACCAGATGCCACTGCAGTTGATACTTGTGTATCTCCAATACATGCACGTGTAAACACATCTTTCAAACCACATTTAGGATATTTTAGAATTTTTCTCTGTTTAATAATTACTTCATAAGAGTCTTTTACAATAATTTAATTATCGGTTAAACTGATCATTATTCAATGCAATAACTATCATTAGTAACGGAAGAAGGTACTTCGAAGTGACAAATCGGGAATAACCTGAACTAGTCGTAGAAGGTGGCACCAAAGTTGTTGCTGCGGGTGTCGTCTCCGAAGATTGATCTGTAGGCGTGTCTGTGACAATGCGTGTAGGATTATTAGCCGCAGTCGTTTTGGGGCTCCCCCCCGTTGGATTTGTTTTTTCGGAATCATCTGTTGTATTGGGAACATCAGTTGTATCGGATGGCATTGTATTGGGATCGTCTGTTGTCTTGGGAACATCAGTCGTATCAGATGCGTTGTGTGGAACCATCTGTTGTATGAATCATCTGTGTATTGGAACATCAGTGTCAGATGCGTTGTGTGGGAACCATCTGTTGTACTGGAATCATCTGTGGTCTTGGGAACATCAGACGTGTCAGATGGCGTTGTGTGGGAACGTCTGTTGTATTAGGACCATCAGTTGTATCGGATGTGGTTGTGATAGAATCATCTGTTGTAATAGAGTCATCTGTTGTAATGGAATCTTCTGTGGTAAAAGAATCATCTGTTGTTATAGACTCATCTGTTGTAATGGAATCGTCTGTTGTAATGGAATCTTTTGTTGTAAAAGAATCATCCGTTGTAATGGAATCGTCTGTTGTAATGGAATCGTCTGTTGTAATATAATCATCTGTTGTAATGGAATCGTCTGTTGTAATAGAATCATCGCTTGTAATGGAATCATCTGTTGTAATGGAATCATCTGTTGTAATGACATCATCTGTTGTAAAGTAATCATCTGTTGTAATGGAATCATCTGTTGTAATGGAATCATCTGTTGTAATGACATCATCTGTTGTAAAGTAATCATCTGTTGTAATGGAATCATCTGTTGTAATGGAATCGTCTGTTGTAATGGAATCATCTGTTGTAATAGAATCATCTGTTGTAATGGAATCATCTGTTGTAATGACATCATCTGTTGTAAAGGAATCATCTGTTGTAATAGAATCATCTGTTGTAATGGAATCGTCTGTTGTAATAGAATCATCTGTTGTAATAGAATCATCTGTTGTAATGGAATCATCTGTTGTAATGAATCGTCTGTTGTAATAGAATCATCGTTGTAATCGAATCATCTGTTGTAATAGAATCATCTGTTGTAATAGAATCATCTGTTGTAATGGAATCATCTGTTGTAATGGAATCATCTGTTGTAATAGAATCATGTGTTGTAATAGAATCATCTGTTGTAATGGAATCTTCAGTGGTAAAAGAATCATCTGTTGTAATAGAATCATCTGTTGTAATGGAATCGTCTGTTGAAATGGAATCGTCTGTTGTAATAGAATCTTTTGTTGTAAAAGAATCATCCGTTGTAATGGAATCATCTGTTGTAATAGAATCATCTGTTGTAATGGAATCGTCTGTTGTAATGGAATCATCTGTTGTAATAGAATCATCTGTTGTAATGGAATCATCTGTTGTAATGGAATCATCTGTTGTAATAGAATCATCTGTTGTAATAGAATCATCTGTTGTAATGGAATCATCTGTTGTAATAGAATCATCTGTTGTAATAGAATCATCTGTTGTAATGGAATCATCTGTTGTAATGGAATCATCTGTTGTAATAGAATCATCTGTTGTAATGGAATCATCTGTTGTAATAGAATCATCTGTTGTAATGGAATCGTCTGTTGTAATGGAATCATCTGTTGTAATAGAATCATCTGTTGTAATAGAATCATCTGTTGTAATGAATCATCTGTTGTAATAGAATCATCTGTTGTAATGGAATCGTCTGTTGTAATAGAATCATCTGTTGTAATAGAATCATGTGTTGTAATAGAATCATCTGTTGTAATGGAATCGTCTGTTGTAATAGAATCATCTGTTGTAATAGAATCATCTGTTGTAATGGAATCATCTGTTGTAAAGGAATCATCTGTTGTAATGGAATCGTCTGTTGTAATAGAATCATCTGTTGTAATAATATCATCTGTTGTAATGGAATCATCTGTTGTAATGGAATCGTCTGTTGTAATAGAATCATCGGTTGTAATCGAATCATCTGTTGTAATAATATCATCTGTTGTAATGGAATCATCTGTTGTGATGGAATCGTCTGTTGTAATGGCATCATCTGTTGTAATAGAATCATCTGTTGTAATAGAATCATCTGTTGTAATAGAATCTTCAGTTGTAAAAGAATCATCTGTTGTTATAGAATCATCTGTTGTAATGGAATCGTCTGTTGTAATGGAATCGTCTGTTGTAATGGAATCTTCTGTTGTAAAAGAATCATCTGTTGTAATGGAATCATCTGTTGTAATAGAATCATCTGTTGTAATGGAATCATCTGTTGTAATGGAATCATCTGTTGTAATAGAATCATCTGTTGTAATGGAATCATCTGTTGTAATGGAATCATCTGTTGTAATAGAATCATCGTGTTGTAATAGAATCATCTGTTGTAATGGAATCATCTGTTGTAATAGAATCATCTGTTGTAATAATATCATCTGTTGTAATGGAATCATCTGTTGTAATGGAATCGTCTGTTGTAATAGAATCATCTGTTGTAATAGAATCATCTGTTGTAATAATATCATCTGTTGTAATGGAATCATCTGTTGTGATGGAATCGTCTGTTGTAATGGCATCATCTGTTGTAATAGAATCATCTTTTGTAATGGAATCATCTGTTGTAATAGAATCATGTGTTGTAATAGAATCATCTGTTGTAATGGAATCGTCTGTTGTAATAGAATCATCTGTTGTAATAGAATCATCTGTTGTAATGGAATCGTCTGTTGTAATGGAATCATCTGTTGTAATGGAATCGTCTGTTGTAATAGAATCATCTGTTGTAATAGAATCATCTGTTGTAATGGAATCATCTGTTGTAATGGAATCGTCTGTTGTAATGGCATCATCTGTTGTAATAGAATCATCTGTTGTAATGGAATCATCTGTTGTAATGACATCATCTGTTGTAATAGAATCATCTGTTGTAATGGAATCTTTGTTGTAAAAGAATCATCGTTGTAATGGAATCATCTGTTGTAATAGAATCATCTGTTGTAATGGAATCTTCTGTGGTATACGAATCATCTGTTGTAATAGAATCATCTGTTGTAATAGAATCGTCTGTTGTCATAGAATCATCTGTTGTAATAGAATCATCGGTTGTAATGGAATCATCGGTTGTAATGAAATCATCTGTTGTTATGCCATCATCTGTTGTAAAGGAATCATCTGTTGTAATGGAATCATTTGTTGTAATGGAATCATTTGTTGTAATGGAATCGTCTGTTGTAATGGAATTATCTGTTGTTATAGAATCATCTGTTGTGATGGAATCATCTGTTGTAATGACATCATCTATTGTAAAGGAATCATCTGTTGTAATAGAATCATCTGTTTCAATAGAATCATCATCTATTTCATCCGATTTGTCATTGGGCTCTATTTCTTCATCATTGTCTATTTCTTCATTACTAATAGATTCTTTCTGATTAATAACGACAACAGGATCACCAAAATGAATTATTTCAGAGATATTATTAGGTGATTTGAGAACAGATGTAATATGTGGAATAAATGTCTCATTTTTCTCTTTATCTTCTATATATTTTTCAAATAGGGGTGACTGAAAAGCTGAAAAATATTTAAAATTAGTCTCTTTATTTTATTTAACTTATAATTATATGTAATATATGTAATATATATATAATATAATATGAATACAAAGTCTATATAATGAAAACAAAGAAAATTTACTGATGCAACAGGGGCGCAGAATCCGACAAGCAAAGAAGAAATATAAACAACTATGTAGAGAAGAAATATAAGCAACGAACTTTAGAAACTGCAAGGACTAAGTAAGCTAACAATGATAAGAAGGTTTAACCAGAAACTCAACAAAGTCAAAAAAAAAATTAAAATCGAGAAGAACTAGGGGACGTCGGATCAAACGGGGTCAGGCCACTTCTGTCAAGTGACGCTACAAAGAGCGACTAAAATTGGTATTACTAGTAGCAGGCGTTCATATTGCCATTACAAGTTGGTTTTCGAACAGTTAGTGATCTCTGCTTGGTTCAGCGAGTATTCGGAAGTTTTTCTAAATTTATTTAACTATTTTCTTGTGTTTTGTGGGTTCTGTAGGCGGTTAATACTGGCAGGAGTAAACTCGGTAAGTACTTCTTTGAATTTGTTAGATTTTAAGCTTTCAATTTCACATTTATGTTGCTTGGTAGTCTCACGAGGAGTGCGGTAAACGCCATATTTTTACAATGTAGCACTGTCGGACAAAACGGGGACATTTGAAGTTGTCCAAAACGGTGACGTCCCCGTTTTACCCGACGCTTGACTATAAAATGTGTTGATTATTAAATAGTTTTACATCAATGTATAATAGTATTCAAAGATATCCTATGTCTATAAAACTTTATATAGGCATTAATTTCAAATAATTTTGTTTTTGTTGAATTTTAACTGTGTCTAATGTATGATTATGATTTTTATATATTTACTGATTTATATTATATGTGTTAATGATAAAGCCTAAGTTATGTGTTTTTTTTTCAGATCTGACAATGGGCCGGTACAAAATGACGACGAATAGACAGAGCTGGAATGAAGAGAGCATGAAATTCGCTGTGCAAGTCGTTTTAGATGGGCAAATGGGGCACCGAAAGGATTCTGTATGCATTTCTAAAAAGGCATCCCATGACTTTCGCTGCGCTTTCCGGAGCAAACTTTCTTGGCGCGAGCTAAGGAATTCAATCGAGATACAGTTAATAATTTTTTCGACCTGTTAGAAGATATATTAAAGAAATATAACATTTCCCCTAAAGATATCTATAATGTTGACGAAACAGGAATCACGACGGTTCCTAATAAGGCATCAAAAATTGTAGCGCTGAGGGGAAGAAACAAGTAGGTGCTTTAGCTTCATCTGAAAGGGGAACACTAGTGACAGCCGAGACCTGTATGAGTGCTGCTGGAAACTATATGCCCACAATGTTTATATTTCCACGAAAAAGAGAAAATCCTACATTAATGAACGATGCTTCAGCAGGATCCTTTGCTTTCTTCCATGAAACAGGATGGATTACAACAGAGAGCTTTTTTTAGTTTGGTTCAAGCAATTTGTTAAGTTTTCAAACCCAAAACCAGACAAGCCTCAAAAAACATCAAATTTCGAAGCATCGATCAAAACCGCAGTTTTGACGTCTTCACCTTACAAGAAAGAACTAGAAGATTAAGAAAGAAAAATAAAAATGAAAAAAAAAACCCAAAAAAATTGTTTAAAACGTCTAAAATGCTGAATAAAACAAAACTGAAGAAAGTTGGCAACAGTAGCGATAAAGAAATCCTTCCAAAAACTGATATTGGTCCCACATTAAAAAAAATGAAGTTCGAAAACCAGAACGAGTCTTCCTCATCTGAAGAAGGGAGCAGTGATAAGGCTTGTATATTTTGCAGTGAGATTTTCTCTGTTTCTAAGGACAAAGAAGGGTGGATTAAGTGCTCAGGATGCTCTGGTTGGGCCCACGACGCATGTACAAATGCAGATGAAGAAGACGACTATTTCCTGTACGATTTCTGTGGACGTAACACTTAAAAACTCACAAAAAATTAATTTAAAATTGTTTTTTGTCTATGTTTTATCCTGTCACAAGTGTAATAAGTATTTGTCATAAACTTAAAATGTGTGCTATTGTATTTAAAATGTTAAAAAAGATAAAAAAATAAAAATAAAAAAAATCCATTGTTTTTAATGAGGTCCCCATTTTACCCGAACGGTGGTCTAAAACGGGGACATTTACATTTTTTCATAGTTTTAGATTTTGACCAAGTAATAAATAAAATAAGTCTGCCAAAACTTATTTAGTGGTAAAGTTATAATCACTAACTCTATTGCACTTTAAACAATGTTAATTACAGTATTCACTTCTTGTAAATCACTAAAAATACACTAGCGTCCCCATTTTGGACAACTCTCCCCTATATACAACTATATTTCTAAAGATAAGAATGATAAAATATTGCCATAACAGAAAGAAATACTAAGAAGATGGACAGAACATTTTAAGGAAAAGCTTGAGGGATAAAGGAACAAAGCGAACCCTGATATACCATTAGACCAAGCCGACAATAGGGGAAAGAGCCCACCAAGAATAGTCGAGATTAGAACAGATGGAGACAAATTAGAGAACATTAAATCATCGAGATCGAATCAAATATCATCGGAACTACTGAAGGAAGAAGACGTATGACTATAAACAGTACATAAGCTGGTAACAAGGATATGATTAAATAAGCAGTTAATATATGTGGAATGGCATAATTATTCTACCATTACATTAAGTAGATCAGTTGGAATGTAAAAGCACGAATGAACATTATATTTTATATTAAAACTATTGAATTTGATATATCTACGGTGTAAAATAAGGAATAGATATTTTAATGGAAAGATTCAGCAACAGGCATGAAAAAGGAGATGTAAAAAAATGAAGAATGGATATCAGGCATAAAAGATCAAGTGTTGGTTATCGCTATACGAAAAATAACAATACCATTCAAACCATTTTCTGCTTTAAAAAATATATAGTACATGGCCCGAATTATCCTACTACTTTTGAAATAGATAAATATTGTGCCTGTAGATAACTACTATAACTAAAAATTATTGACCATGGAAATAAATGACAAAATTACTTGCTAAACAATTCGCAGACCTTTTAAAACGTTAGTTAAAATATACACCCATGGTTAAAATAATCAATAGCAATTAGAATAAACTGTATTATATCACAAAAGGATGATTTTAAATTATACCTAGCAAATATGTGTTTCCTATATATACAATAATTCAACAAAATTAATTATTTCAATTATAATATAAAATAATTATATTCTTTTTCTTCATCTTTATAAAAAATTCTGCGTGTTCTTTCTTGTTCAGAAATAACGACTGGTTTAAACAGCGACTGGAGAACATGGTCAAAGGTCAATACTGAACTAAATGAGATCGGGGTGGTCGCTGTGAAGATCAAGAGAGCAAGTTAGGGCCACCTCGATGAAAATGATACCTTATGTATGTGCGGGTAACGACAGGACATAAACACCTGCTACAGTGGTGCAATCAAAGCTTTTTCCATACCCGATGGACGATCTGTGGACGACCAACATCAAGACAAAAAATTGTTTGTTAATGCTCTTAATGTCTTTAGGCTCTTAATGATTAAGTTAAAGAGCATAGGCATTAATGAGTAACCATGTTGCCGTTGGCAGTCTATAAATAGGTTTCGTAGGTTGTCCATCTATTCTGACTTTCATATGGTTGTTTTGAAAGAGGTTTTCAATAGTTTTTATGTATCCAACGAAGCTTTTCTATTATACACAAGATAAATGGTATATTTTAGTTGAAGAACATTTAGCTGTTCTAATGAGATTAGAACAGCTGGAGATAAATTAAAAAACAATAAATCATCGGGATGGGATCAAATAGCATCCAAGCTACTGAAGGAAGAAGTAGACGATGACTTAAAACAATACATGAGCTAATAACAAAGATATGGTTGAAGAAGCAGTTAACAGATATGGAATGTCATAATTATTGTACCATTACATTAAGAAGATCAGTTGGAATGTAGAAAGGCGAATGAACATTGATTTTATATTAAAACTATTGATTGAACTATTGACATTAAAGGCGTAGACTTATGTTTTATTTAGGTTTTTATTTTTTTATTAATTTTTCCTGTAGTACTCTGATAGTCCTTTCAGCTCAGCCGACAATTTCGTTTCGAAGTCTTCAAAATCTCTTCTAGCTTCTAGCTACCGTCATATCATCAGCATAAATAGAGAGCCTTGTATGAGAGTGATCTGGCAAGTCGTTAGTGTAAATATTACAGAAGAAAGGTGCAAGAACGCTTTCTTGAAGCAGTCCATTTTTCCTCTCATTTTTCAGCAATGCTTCCTTTATTTTATTAGGGAAATATAGGAAATTCTCATCATTATGGTATATTTAAATGCCAAGCTTGAAGCTGGAGGTTCGGTTTAATTTGAGTGGACCCTTGACCACCCTTCGACCAAGTTTAAGAGGTCTATTGAAGCTCATTTCTAGGTTAAACCATTTCCTTTGGTCCAGCCTTTTTAACAAAGTCTTGAAGCTGGAGATAAGACACTATTCATCGGAGTATATTCAACAGATTCACGTCTGTCAAAACTTATCCGAGAGCAGGCATAGTGACAAATCACGTTCCACTGTTGGGAATATTCCAAATAAAACTCAAAAAAGTGCAGAGAAGTAAATACGTAAACTAATTTTCGAAACCAAATTCAGATTTCTGCTTTAATCTGTGCCTTCTAAGAATTGCAAGGCAAAACAGACGTTGATAAAGATGTTATTAGAGACATAGGGAATCTAAAATTGCATTTCACAACATATATCCTCAACTAAGCAGAAATCCTTAGCGAATTGGTTTCTAGTACTCATAAAGAGTATATCCAAATAAATCGAAAGACAGTTAAGATTTGATTTCATGTATAGTGCGTCTAGCAGGATCTTCGGAGCGGCTATTCACAAACGCTCTGAACGTGAAAATAATCTTTTCTGTCATAGTAGAAGCAACACTAAAATAACTTTAATATGGACGCAATAGCGACATCTGAAAATAAATCCGTACACTAATTTTCGAAACCAAATTCCAATCGAGACCATAGACCAAGCCGATAATAGGGAAAAGAGTCCACCAACAATAGTCGAGATAAGAACAGCTGGAGACAAATTAAAGAACAATAAATCATCGGGATCGGATCAAGTAGCATCGGAGCTACTGAAGGAAGAAGAAGACGTACGACTAAAAACAATACATAAGCTGATAACAAGGATATGGTTAAATAAGCAGTTAATAGATGTGGAATGAAGATCAGTGGAATGTAAAAACACGAATGAACATTAATTTTAATGAAATCGTAGGCTTCCACGGCCAGAGTCAGAATTCTAGTTTATTCGTCTTCCGGGTTTGGACCGTGTCATTTGTGAGTGACCCAAAAGTGGGTTCATCTCAAGTAAGTCGTTTACTTTCTCTATGTAGGATGGAGTATCCAGGATGAACTTGGCATTTACCACTTTGTCTGCAGGAAGGATTATTATCTCAGAAATGAGAACGAGATTTTTTTGAGAGCTATGCATCCTCACGAGATAAATTGGAAGTAGGATTTTGGCTGTATCAAGACATTTAGCGACGTCAAAGCACCTATCGGTCGGCTTGGAATTTGGGAATTGTAGCGGAGTGCCCGCTTCCACATTTGAAACTATTTATTCGGTAGGAATTCTGGAAGGAGTGATAGCAAATTAAGACCTTTAGATAGAAGACTGCTTTCTGCACGTGTTAATTTTGGTGAGAAGAAAAATTAACGAACGGTGTTAGTAAGAGGTGAAGTGAGAAGAAGTAGTGGTGGAATGTGATTTTATTCTTAGATACAAGGATTGGAATTTCTTTTGATGAGTTTGGTTGCTTAGAAAGAAGATTTTATGGCTTTGATGATAGAAATGCGGTCCAAAAGTGACCATCATCGACACTAAGAATATGCAAGTTTAAGATCAGCTTAAAAACATTTTTTTTTTTGGGCTTGAAAATTAAGGGTTTTTCGGAATATGTTTTGATTCCGTTTCACGAAGTAGAGATAGCTGGCACGATGTAGAATTCGGGAAGAAAAGAAGAGGAATTGTGATGTTTTTAAACCAATAAAATTGGGACCAAGTTATTTATCACGACATCTAGAGAGAAGGTGGGCGAAGAAAGTAGAGATGAAACTTTAGAGCGAAGATTGGAGAACTCTGAGGTTTTGCGAAATAACCTCCCCGTAGAGGTTGGTCCAAATGAATCGTAGGCTTCCACGCCAGAGTCAAATTATAGTTTTGTCGTCTTTCCAGGTTTGGACCGTGTCATTTGTGAGTGACCCAAAAGTGGGATAATCAATCTCGATATGAACCCACTATTGGGTCACTCCCAATCGACCACGTCCAAACCCGGAAGACGAATAAACTATAGAACAATAATTTATATTAAAAACTATTGAATTTGATAGATCTACGGTATAAAATATGCGTGAAATAAGGAATCGGGATTTTAATGAAAAGATTCAGCAATAGTCTTGAAAAAGGAGATGGTAAAAAATGAAAAATGCACAACAGGCATAAAAGATCAAGTGTTTCTTATCGCTTTACGAAAAATAACAATACCATTCAAAGCATTTTTTGCTTTAAAAAATATATAGTACATGGCCGGATTATCTTACTACTTTTAAAATAGATAAATATTGTGCCTATAGATAACTACTATAAATAAAAATTACTGATCATCTAATATCTAATGGATCGTATGAGTAATGTTATTATCTAGAATCTGATCTCACATACAAAAAAGATAAAAATATTACAAAATTATTTGCTAAACAATTCGCAGAACTTTTATAATGTTAGGTAAAATAATCAATACCAATTAGATTAAACTGTATTTCATCACAAAAGGATGATTTTAAATTATAGCTAGCAAATATTTTTTTCTATATAAACAATAATGCAACAAAATTAATTATTTCAGATAATATTCTTTTATCTTTATAAAAAATTCTCTTCATTTATATAAGAAATATTCTTTCTTGTTCAGAAATAACAACTAGTTTAAATTGTGACTGGAGGACATGGTCAAAGGTCAATACTGAACCAAGTGAGATCGGGCGTGGTGGCTGTGAAGATCAACAGAACAAGTTAGGACCAGCTCGATGAAAATGATACCTTATGTATGTGCGGCCAACGACAGGACATAAACATCTTCTTCTTCTTAGAGTGCCGTCTCCCTACGGAGGTTGGCAATCATAATGGCTATTTTTATTTTAGAACTTGCTGCTCTAAACAAATCAATCGATCTGCATTGGTACCAATCACGTAGATTCTTTAACCATGAGTTCTGCCTTCGGCCAACAGATCTTCTTAATCTTCCTGATATGTCTCAAATTCATATTTGGTCCCCTCATCACGTGGCCTAGGTATTCCAGTTTTCTGGTTTGTATAGTGGTGATTAGTTCTGTTTCTTTACCAACCCTCTCCAGTACTTCTTTATTTGTAATTCTATCAGTCCATGATATTTTCAATACTCTGCGGTATAACCAGAGTTCGAAGCCTCGATTCTTTTTAAATTACATTTTTTTAATGTCCAAGTCTCAGCTCCATATAATAATATTGAAAATATATAACAGCGAATGGTACGTAGTCTGATCTCCAAATTTAGATTTTTGCACGTTAGGAGTGGCTTCATTCGTATAAATGCTGATCTGGCAATCTCTATTCGCCTGTTTATTTCTACAGTATGATCATTGGTTTCATTGATCAAAGTTCCCAAATACT
This sequence comes from Diabrotica balteata, assembly GCA_918026665.1. Taxonomy (NCBI): domain Eukaryota; kingdom Metazoa; phylum Arthropoda; class Insecta; order Coleoptera; family Chrysomelidae; genus Diabrotica; species Diabrotica balteata. The sequence goes on from OU898283.1 coordinate 110,954,828, forward strand.
GATATTTTTCTACTTGTTCTATCACATTACCATTTATTATCAATAGGTGATGTATATTTTGTGGCCCTTTTGTAATAAGCATGTACGTTTTTTTAGCGTTTATAGTAATTCCTATCTCAGCACTATTTATACTCAAGCTTTCGATAAGATGTTGCAAATCCTCTATACTAGTTGCTATGATCACATAAACATAAACATCTGCTCCAGTGCAACCAAAGCTCATTTCAATACACGATGGACGATCTGTGGAAGGCCAACATCAAGACAAAAAATTGTTTGTTAATGCTCTTAATGTCTTTAGGCTCTTAATATTAAGTTAAAGATCGAGTTAGAATCTATGGAGAGGGCATCACGTGACTAAAAACGACCTAACTTCGGCCATATTGGTATTATTGTTTTGAAACTTTTGACAGATCGTATATGTTTGGTTATATTTGTTGTTTTTCGAATATTTTCAGTTTTATAATAATTTTATAGAAACTGTAATATATTGTGATAGTGCATAATAATGGTTTCTTGTTCTCAACGTAGTTGCAGTAGCAGAAGTAATGTTAATAAAAAATCTTCAGGAATATCGTTCCACAGGTTAGTATACAAATATGTAAACAAAGTAATGGCCCGTACTTCAGAGAATAAATTAATACTATTTGACTGTATTAATTTATCTTTATGTATAATATATCGTGTTTTTAGTGTTTACCGCGGGATAAATAAATCATAGTTTATTAAAAATGTATTGCACTTTTTTAGATTATGATTAAATCTTCTGAATAACTAGTCATATTTGTATAGTAGTTTTATTATTATTGAGTCTGGCCCTGATGTCACCGCCATATTGGTATTATCGTTAGCCACTCCTACCTATGCCGTTTTTAATACATACGTTAATATGCTCATAGCTTCTCCATAGATTCTAACTCGATGGTTAAAGAGCATAGGCAATAACGAGTAACCATGTTGCCATTGGCGTTGTTGCATGTCTATAAATAGGTTTCGTAGGTTGTCCATCTATTCTGACTTTATCTGGTTGTTTTAAAAGAGGTTTTCAATAGTTTTTATATATCCAACGAAGCTTCTCTATTATACAAAAGATAAATGGTATATTTTAGCTTTAGTCTGTCAAATACTGTTTTAAATTAATGAGACTTATTTTACTTTAATGATCTGATAAGCTTATCCCTGATTTCATTCATTCCTTACTTACTTTTTGTATCGGGATCACTTCTTTAAATTAATAGCCAATATTTGCCAGTCAATGTTCCTGTCAGTAGCTGCCATTAGGTCTTCGCCGCAGTTATACTTGTCACTTTTTAATTTTAAGCTAGACGCTAGCTAGTCGCCTTGACGAGGCGGTTTGAGTCTATTTAAAATTTTGCATGTGCCGTAGGGTAATTGGACTATCGCCATATTTTCTGCGATACACTACGATAAAGCCTCATCAAGCGACGTTTCTCTTCAAAACTGTAGGCGAAGTCGTTTAGCGGTAGTTTAAATCAGAGGCGTGGTACTCATAAAGCTCTTATGAGATTGGATGGGGTGGGTCACTCTCTTGCTTCTTCTTGTCGATCTCAGAAAACACTTTCCTTCTGATTTTGGAGAAACAATTCCGATAAACATTTAGAAGTTATAGACTGGGGTAGGTTTCAAACACCCAAATAATATTCGAGCCGTTTGGTTTATAGCATAATCAATATGAAGATGTGAGTCCAAACTGGAGCTGAATATTCCACGGCAAAGAAACACAAAGCTATAGCTGGTCTTATTAGCACATTTGTCTGAGCTTTCCAATTTGTTCTAGTTAGCTTAAATGTTATGTTTGTATCTTCACAGTAGTCTGCAAATTCCAGAGTACGGTCCAATTTTAAACTCAAGTATTTTGGTTTTGTACAGTTTTTTAGCTATTCTCCTCGCTATGTTATGTTTAGCTTTTTTCTGACTTGACGATTGTTCAGATAATAGGCGTAGACTTGAGTTTTATTTGGGTTTATATTTTTTATTAATTTTTCCTGTAGTACTCTGACAGTCCTTCCAACGCAGTTAAAAGTCTTCAAAAACCCTTCGCTTTGTATCTACCGTCGTATCATTAGCATAAATTAAGCGCCTCTTATGAGAGTGATCTGGAAGTCTTTAGTGTAAATATTATAGAAGAAAAGTAGTCCATTCCTCTGATTTTTTCAGCAACTCTTCCTGGATTCTAATGTAACATAGGACGACGGATCTGTAGGATGCACCTCAGCAAGAACATAAATCTGAAGTTCTTGGTCATTTCAAACACTTTTTCTAGCAATGTTTGGTGATTGAAGATATCATACGCAGCAGTTAAGTCAATGCAAGCTACACCGGTTATTTTTTTTTTTCAAAACCATTCTCCATATACTGTACAAGATTATGTTTTCAGCTCTGAATCCAGTCTGCTCTGGCATTAGTCTCTCATTTATTATAGTTGGGAAAGATAGAAAGTGCACATTATTATGAGATATTTAAATACCAAGCTTGAAGCTTGAGGTTAGTTTCAATTTGAGTGGACACTTGACCACTCTTCATCACAGTTTAAGAGGTCTATTGGAGCTCATTTTTAGTTTAAACCATTCCCTTCGGTCCATCTTTTTAACAAAGTACTAAATCTGAAGATAAGACACTATTCATCGGAACATATTCAACAGATTTACGTCTGTCAAGACATCCGAGAGCAGACATAGTGACAAATCACGTTCCACTGTTGGGAATAGTCCAAATAAAACTCAAAAAAGTGAAGAAAAATAAAGACCATAATAGGAAAATAGAGGTCCAAGACTTGTTAAACGATCCAGTAACTGCGATCAGGGACAAAGAACAAAAGATCAAACACATTACAGAAATAGTTTGAAATATAAAGGAAAAACAGTTGAAGGCAGATAACTTAATTAGGAAAAAATATAGATAACAGATGAGATCCTGCAGATGATAGGCGAAAAAAGAACGATTCGTAATTCTTCTTCGTCTTCTTATACTTCGATTGTGGCCACCAATCACCATCATCACCAACACCAATTATTATTATATAGTGTTCTTTTTCTTTTTCCTTCTTGTATCTAGGCTTCAAAGTCTGTTTCTTCTTCAATATTAGCCTCCTTAGTCTCTTTATTTTTTAGAGTTATAGTCTCTTTAGCCTTTTCAGTTTTATAACACTAGCTACTTTGTAATTTTAGTTTTTTAAAGTTAAATAAAGAAGAACTATTATACGCTATAAAAATAATGAAAAATGGTAAATCACCGGGTCCAGACGGGCTCACATCAGAACTTCTTAAGCTTGTGGAAGGCGATTCAGTGAATATTCTACTCGACCTTTTTAACTGCATCTACAAAAGAGGAGAAATACCAAAGGAATGGCTACTTTCAACTTTTGTAACCTTACCAAAAAAGGCAAATGCAAAACAGTGCACTGACTACCGCACTATAAGCTTAATGGGGCATACATTAGAAGTATTCATCAAAGTAATCCACTCAAGAATTAACAGAAAACTAGATACAGATATTAGTAATACTCAATTCGGATTTCGGAACGGGCTTGGAACAAGAGAAGCACTATTTGCACTTAACGTCATATGCCAAAGATGTCTAAATATAAACCAAGATATATATATATATATATATATATATATATATATATATATATATATATATATATATATATGTGCTTTATTAATTACAACAAAGCGTTTGATAAAGTTCGTCACGGTCACTTAATGAAACTGCTAGTAGAAAAAAACTTGGATAAAAGGGACATTAGAATTATCTCTAAGATTTACTATAACCAGAAAGCAAATATCCGAATAGAGCAAGAGACAACGGAGGAAATCGAGATCAAGAAAGGCGTAAGACAGGGTTGTATACTCTCACCGACCTTATTCAATCTATACTCCGAAGACATTATAAACACAGCACTTTCGGATCAAAATATAGGTATTAAGATAAATGGCATCCGAATAAACAACTTGAGATATGCCGATGACACGGTACTAATCGCAGAAACTTGGGAAGATCTTCAAATACTAATTAACAAAATAGTAGAATGCAGTGAAGAACACGGATTATCACTTAACATAAGCAAAACAAAAATAATGCTAATATCTAAATCACCACAAAACTTCCCTGACATAACCGTGCATGATCAAAGAATCGAACGTGTAAGAAGATATAATTACCTGGGAACTGTTATCAACGAAAATAATGATTGCTCTGAAGAAATCAGAACCAGAATAGAGAAAGCTAGAGCCACATTTACTAAATTGAAAAAGGTGTTCTGCGGAAGAGATCTAAGTCTAAAACTTAAAATTCGCCTTTTGAGATGTTACGTTATGTCAGTTCTCCTCTACGGGATGGAAACATGGACATTGAAAAAGATCGATACCAAAAAGATAGAAGCATTTGAGTTGTGGATGTATCGTAGAATATTAAGAATACCCTGGACAGAGAAAGTAACAAATGTGGAGGTTTTGCGGAGAGTGCGGAAAGAGAAAGAGCTGATACTTACTGTTAAAAAGCGCAAACTACAATATTTGGGACATGTTATGAGGGGAGATAAATACCAGTTGCTGCAATTGATTATACAGGGAAAGATAATGGGAAAGAGATCTATAGGAAGAAGAAGGCATTCATGGTTGAAAAACTTGAGAGAATGGTACAATTGCACCAATTACCAACTGTTTAGATCTGCAGCATCAAAAATACGCATAGCTTTGATGATAGCCAAACTTCGGAACGAAGACGGCACTTGAAGAAGAAGAAGAAGGAAGTTAAATTGAATTGGAGAAAGATATTTTAATATAAACATAGTGAAAAATTTATTATTTCTTGTACGTAAGACCATAATATTGAATTAACATAATCGTGGTTATTATTAATCATCCTTTTAGTCAGGAGATAAAAAGTAAAATTATTCTTTGAATAAAACCATCATTCTAAAGCTCTTAATTCTTTTATATCGATTAATATCATTCAAAGGTAATTAGTATTGATATGTTATAAATTAGATAAAAAGTATAAAATTATAAAATTTATTATTTTTTATATTGCTTGTCTTGTTTTTAATAATTGAAATAATAAAATAGATGATTAGTGTAATACGCAGTTTCTTATTGTGCAGTTTTACATGAAAAAATGTCCCACGGAAAAAAACTAAGTCGTGTTAAAAAAAATGACATCTAGTGCTGTATATTACTCAAGAAGAGAAGTTATTGCCAGGAAGCAAGACAATGAAAGTCCCAAGGAATTTAGACCCTTGACACCTCGCCCCGTCACCACTCCGAGACGGTCGGCGTCCAACTAAAAACCTCTCCTCTGTCACACCAGACATCAGGATGGAAGGGCCAGTTAAGGCATACATCTCTCCCGATGCCCTGCTATCACCCGATTCCCATTCTTTCTCCGACACATTCATCCAGGAAACCACACCCACACGAACCACCAAGGACTTTCAACCCCCTGCCTTAGCGAGGCTGCCATCTCTCTCGCGTCGTCTGTCTCTTACTCACTCTTAGTTCGGCCTGCGACAGTCCGAACCCTACCAAGGTGCTACTCGCTTGTCTTAAAATTCTGTTGCGAGTTCCCTCTCTTCTCGTTCTTTTGAGGAGAGCAGCTCCCTGACAAATTTGTGGATCCGTGTCCACCACCACTTATCCCTCATCATTTTCTCCACCATTTCTCTCACGGAATCAAACATTCTGCAGTTACACTCTCTTACAAACTTCTCTCTTTCATCCGCCCAACGCTCACACTCCAACATCGTGTGTGTCACAGTGTCCGAGAAACCACAGTAAAGGCACTGATCGGACTGAGCCCTCCTAAACCTGAAAAGGTAGCTGCGGAAGCAGCCGTGGCCTGTGAGCATTTACGTTAGATAGTAATTCAGCTGCATATGCCCACAGTCCACCCAGCTTCGAAGGTTCGGGATTAGTGACTTCGTCCACTCCGCCACATCACGTGTTGCCTCCCACTCTTGTTGCCACTGTCCGATTGAAACTAATCTCTCGGCCAGTCTTATCTCATTCATTTCTCGCTCTCCAATGTTCCGCCCCCTACGACTGTAAATCCTTGCCCTTTCACCTGCCAACACATGTAAAGGAACACAGCCGGTGATAACACACAGAGCGGCAGCTGACACAGTCCTGTAGGCACATGCTACCCGCAGCAGACTAGTTCTGTCCACGCGTACCATGAGCCTCTTGTAAGTTGGTATTTCTACCGCGTCACTCCAGACTGGGGCCGCGTAGAGGACGACAGACTGCACAACACCGTGGAGCACCCTTCTCCTTTCGGATTGGGACCACCGATATTAGGCATTATCCTCCCCAGCGCAGCCATTCTCTGAACAGCTCTGCGGGTCACCCCCCTCAAATGTTCCCCCCAGCTCCCACTCTGGTGGAGAGTAACTCCCAAATACTTAACGTACTTTTTGGGCGTCACTCTCGCTCCCGCGCACTCAAATTCCTACCCTATCTCTCTTTCTGTAGCCTCTGAGTACTACAGCCTTATCCTCCGAACTTTTAATGACCTACCATCACTCTAAAAGCCAGAGGGCATTTTAAAAATATAAATTATATCTAAAAAATCATAAAAAGGCTTGCAACCGAGGCTCAACTGACAATAATTTATACAGAAAGAAATTAAACTAATTACTTCAACTGTGCATATGTTTATCACAAAAATACTGCTACTGATTACACATGGTTCAAAACCTAAGCGATTGACATAGATACAAAATAAAGTCCAAAATTTATCTTAAAACAACTCACAAGACTAAAGAAGTCAGGCTACACGTAGTTTCAAATACACACACTTACAAACCTGCTGAAAATTATGTTAAAAAATTCAAGATGTCTGCATGAAGATTTGTAATACGTGGTACTCTAAATATGTATGAATTAAAACCAATATTGTTCCGCCTAAAGAGACGATGAAAGGATCATATGTGATCTCGTGTTCCTAACAGGAACTAGTCAATTATACAATTAATAATTTTAAAAAGTTATTTTAGGTCTGCCTGGTCTCTTTGCATTTTTAAAAGTCGTCACTTACGTTCCAACGCCGCAGTACGATTTTGTCGAATGCTACAAAATTGAACGTAATTTGATCGTGTATTTGCACCATTCGACCAAATCGGCGCGATTTGACGGCAGACAAACAAGTCAGTCTGCAGCAGTACGACAGAGTTGGTTGGATCGTAAATTTGATCGTGTATATTGTGACAACGACAAAATCGTACGACTGCAAAAAAATCATTTGCTGGTAAATTTCGAAAACGGCTTATAGCTAGAGGTTTTTAAGAGATTTCTTTGACATTTATAAAGAACAGAGTGTCTTGGAAAATAAAATCGAATATCATATTCATGATAAAACCGCAAGAAAAAAAGCTGTGAAATATTTTGGTTGCTAAATTTCAAGAAGTGAAAGCGGATACTAATGAAGAGTTGGTAAAAAGAAATTAATAATTTTCGAACATGTTACAAAAGGAAATTAAAATTATCTGGATATAATCGCAATTCTTCTAATAAATGTACGTGACAGTATGTATGTCTTTTCAGCAACCAATCTTTGCACCACCACCTATGTTTCTTGTATTTTTTTCGTTTATACAAAGAGCAAGAGCCGCTAAAAGTATATCGTTATCTGACATGTTTCTGATTTGAAAGTAAAACTCATACTGCAAAATCGGTACGTGTGTGTTCCCATCCGATTTTTAACATTATTGTACTGCAATTGCATTCGACAAAATCGTACTGCGCCGTTGGAATGTAAGTGGCGGACTTAACGTTGGTAATGAGAATGACTCTTGCAATTATGCAAAATTATAAGAATAATCAAACCGTTATTAAATATTGACAAATAAGCTGACTTAAAATCATAATAAAATAATTCATCTGATGACCGCTAACATTGGTGTGATCCATAAAACTGTTGATGAAAGAACTAATGGAAGATAATATATACTATGTGCCAGTAAGTTGGATCCATAAGCTATTGTGTAGAACTTGTTGCTGCTGAGTTAGTCAACGAGGGTGTCTGGAACTATGTTCCAGGGTAATGGTAATAGCACAACTCTCTACAGCCCCCTTCGTAACCATGCGTCTGCCTATTGCTCTATTAGAGAGCATACTGAATGTTTATTCGCTCACGGTCAGGGGAACATTCCTGACAATGAGCTGCTTTGTGATGGTTAGGAATATGGTTTTATATAATGCTCTCTCAATGTCTATGAATATACCTAGGATGGGTTATCCAACGATCTTTTAATTCTTCCCACTAGTTAATGCAGTGCAGAATCGGTAGATCTTCCCGAAGTATATAAATGCTGATTTGGGTGAAGTGGGTTATGAACCAGAACTTCATTCCTTATGTACCTCTCGCATAGCCTTTCCATCTTTTTCAAGAGAAACGATGTTAGACTAATTGATTGGAAAGCCTTTAGTAGATGTAGTCCATCCTACCTGGTTTTGGTATGAAGACCACACCTATCTTTTTCCACTTCCTAGGAATATATTTCAGAGACAAGGAGGCTCTGAACATTTCCATAAGGTGCGGCAGAAAGATATTCAGTCCCCATCAAAGTAAAACTGGATGGACTTTTTGGTGGATCAACTACAACAATTGCGGAAATTGTCAAATGTTACTCACATACGCAAACGGTAAAAAGATGGAAAGAAAGGCAAAGGCGTATACATGCCAGGGTAATACTAAGTAACTTTAAAATGTTAGCATCAAAGAAGTACTTGACAATGACCAGGTAAAACCTACGCTTGACAGATGATTTTTAACTGATCATTGTCAACTAAGTAAACACCTTCACGCACTGCGGGTAGTAGACACACCTCTATGCAGTAAGTGTGAACGAAAAGGCGAAAATGTAGAGCATGTCCCATGTGAATGTCCGGAGTTATCGTTAATATAAGAGTACGCGTTCGTAGAGCTCTTGCTTACACTTGCCATATAAGGGGATGTCCCGTGGTGACTTTCCACCTTCCTAGTAATGACAGGATGAACAATGAGCGAAGGACAACGGCTTCTTGAGAGGGTATAAAATGGGTCTCTACTCTATATATGGAGAAGTTGATAATATATGTAAAACTTTTTTATTATCAGTTGTAGGAAAAAAGTTATTATTCATAAAAAGTTCTGTATAGATCAAACCTCAAAATGCTATCATGGGCTAGTAAAGTATTTTCATCTTATCAGGTCTGAACATCATTTCGTTAAATATAGTGATTTAATCTTTTTAAGTGCCACTACAAAAATTTCTAGGATTTTATCTAGATTGGAAATTGAGCTTAGAATCACATATTAATCACGTAAGAAAATTAATTCTGGATATTATGCGATTTTTTAACTCAAAAATGTGTTCTGAAGCTATTTTCTTGTGGCATTTTAAATTAATTACTATTTAACTGGGAATAAGCCACAATTAAAGATAAAAAATACGTTTATTGACGTTTCAATTTCCACTTCGGAAATCGTTCTCAAAATACAAACAGTAAATTAAACAAATTTTGTTTTTTGTTACATAGTGAAAAATTCTTCTAATAATTTAATTTTATCTGACTCATTTATATTGACAATTCAGACATACATTATGCATTTTAAAGTAGACGACTTTAAAATGATATTGCCAATATTGTTGAGTTGCGCTCCTGGGACGACTTTACTTATAAGATAGTTCATTCGATTACATGAAATCAACTTTAACTTGAGAATATCCGTCAGAAAAAAATCATAGCATGTAATTCGTCTTTAAAAAGACAAACACATGACATGATGACGGTAAAATTCTCCTGTTAGTGATTCCATAATAAATTATAATTAAAAATGTGTTCACATTTATTCAAAATAGAATTAATAGTTAGGCGGGGAGTGAATCCCAACGCGCCTCTCGACGCGTTAGTGTTCTGAGCTGTTGGACGTGAATTCCTGTCCTGGCATTTGGTTTTCACCTCTGGCTGCGTTAAGTAGTTGAGTTACTGTGACCAAATGCCCATCTTGGTAGTTAGTATTCGCCTCTGGTTGCGTTGAGTAACTGAGTTACCGTTGCTAACTACCCATCTTCCTGTCTTTTGATTTCTTTTTCTTTGTTCTCCTGAAGAAGCTACATACAATTGTAGCGAAACGTCGAGATGAACCCACTTTTGGGTCACTCACAAATGACACGGTCCAAACCCGGAAGACGAATAAACCATAATTCTGACTCTGGCCGTGGAAGCCTACGATTTCATTTGAAATATTTTTAAATAAAGGATTGAAACTTCAAACTTATTATTTTGCTTATAACTTAAAAACTTGTCTAGTGATTTGATGTCAACAGACAACTTTTTCAGAAAGAGATGATACCCAAAATAAGATATGCTAAATTAAAATATTCAATATATTTGAATAACTTTAATACAATGGTCATACTGATATTTGTAAAAATCTGTCATTGTATTTATATGAAATTATTTTAAAACGAGATGTTAAGATTAAAAATTTAAACAGATTCAGTATTGTTATTAATTAGAAGACATTTATGATCAATTTTAAATTTGGACTAGTTCAAGAATCGTTACGAATCGTATTCTATTATCGATTTTGTATTTTTGTTTATTTTACTAATTTTTTTATTTTCATTTAATGTTTGTATTTTGTGACGTAATTTTCATGCAGTTTTTAATTAAAATTCAATTAAAACCTGTTTAGAATGAATATATGATGACTAGAAACGAATTGATAAAGTAGTGAATCGTATTAAGAGATTTAAAATGTTAAAATCGGAATATTGTTTAGAGAGTTCAGTGTGTTTTGATATGTGAATTCATAATTTCAAAGTTTTTCAGTTATTATAAAAATTAAATCAAAGAAAAGCCAGCAGGCAACGTTGTAAATAAGATTACAGTCTTAACATCGAACAAGAACAAGCCTAAGGTGTAACTCAAGAAGAAAAAGAGGAATCCAAAGAGTTACATGCGAAAAAATATTATTACAAAAACTGACTTTCTATAGTCAGATAAATGCAAAGCAAAGATATTGATGATGATTAGTATTCCAATTTTCATTATGCTTTTTGTAAATGTTAAAAGATGATTTGAATAAATAATATGCCAATAAGGCAGTGTTTTTATTGCTAACTTTGCATTTTTTTAAGTTTTAAAAACACACATTTTAATTTTTTTATACTTTTATTTCAGTTTCAGTAGTTGACACATGGTAACTTTTAGTTTTACAGTAGCATTTTAGGCTGGGTGATATTTATCCATTGATCACTGATTGAATGATAGTACTATTTTCATAGAAGAAACTTATAGTATAAGATAATTATGCCAAAATAAAAAAAAAGCGAACAGACATCTTAACTCCAAGAAAAAAATACTTACTGCTGTTAATCCAAAAACTTGAAAATATTAATACAAATGCACTTATCCTCTTCATTATTTTGTTTGGAATGAAACAGTTCTTAACGTTTTACAAGTTGAGTATGTTACTAAAATATTTGCGTTGCACTTTATAGCAAACAATATGTATTATCTACTTTATCACACTTAATAAACATAGAATGCTCGTTTGCCCCATATATATAGTTGTAACATCAAATTTCTTGGGACTTTATCCAATTTTTGATTAATCTTTTATCTCAGGTACATCTATGATGATTATTGTGGATAAAATTAATCCTTTAAATCCACTAAACGTAAAATGTGTATAAAAATTTAAATACAATAGTTAACAAAAGAAATATTTCGAATTATTTAAATTAGATGGAGTCAGTGATTACTTGAATTTGTAGAATTTGACTTGATGGAGCATTCCGTAACGTTTCGTTGGTAGAGTAGGATGTTTTGTTGTTTAGGAGTCTCAGTCTCGTGATATTCCATAATAGGTGTAATGATTGATTTGTCTCTAAATAGCGACACATTTATATATATATATATATATATATATATATATATATATATATATATATATATATATATATATATATATATACCTGTAGCTATATATAAAAGAAAATCAACGTTTATTTCAATAATATTATTGAGACGGATGTCAGTCAGGGATATGTCCTGTATCCTACTCTGTTTAATGTGTATCGGGTGGTCCAATAAGCCGATATCTCGGGTATATATCAGAAACTGTTCATGTTATAACTTTAGGAGAAAAAATTCATTAGTAAAACTGCCCAAGAGAAATCGCTGGAAATAACTTTCCAAGTTTCTGGGTTAACCGCTAGGGGGCGTAATCTGTGAAGAAAACTTTGAAAACGAGTTTTTTGGGAAATATGCCCAATTATACCAAGTGTTAAATAAGTAAACTAGAAAGAGGCCTCAATTATGCACAAAGTTGTTCAAGTACTTTTGTTTATTTTTTCAAATAAAGAGTAGGGGAGTGTGGGAAAGTATTTGTGGATAAATACCTACCACTTTAGTTTGGATCAACTGATTTTAACGAAATCGGTGTCATTAGAAATAGTGTGGATAAATTAATTTACATCTACTATAAAATACTAGGCGACGCAAATGCCAAAATAGGGAAGGAAGAAGTATTTAGACCGACAATAGGAAAATATAGTAAACACAATGAAACTAATGAGAACGGACAATTCCTGATAGATTTCGCAAGAGAAAAAAATATGATCATAATGAGCACATATTTCGAAAGAAAAGAAATACACAAGGAAACATGGATATCGCCAGATAGAAAGACTAAAAACCAAATAGACCACGTGCTCATCGAAAAAGAGGAACAGCAATGTATAAAGAAGATAAGAACATACAGAGGACCAGACGCTGACTCAGATCACTACATGGTGGGTATCAAAATTAAGCAACTGATACCAGAAAACAAAAACAAAATAAATAAAAAGAAATGTATACATAACCCAATTCGATTAGCAACAAAAAAAGAGCAAGAAATATACGAGGAAACAATGGAAAGAGAACTAAAAAAGATACAAATAGAAGAGCAAACTGAGAACAAATGGGAAAACATAAAGCAAATAATGAACAAAGCAGCAAAAGAATGTGATAAACAAGAGAATAAAAAGATGAAAGACTGGTTCGACATAGAGTGCCAAAAAGAAATAGAACTAAGAAAATCATTAAGGATGGAAATGATCACGAAAGAAACAATAGAGACAAAGAATAGATATAGGGAGCAAAGACAAAAAGTAAAGAGGGTGCTGAGAGAAAAGAAGAGAAAACACATAGAAAATAAGCTAAAAGAAATAGAAGAGAATTACAGAAATAAAAAAATAAAAAACCTGTATCAAGGTGCTAGAAATGAAAAAAAAGGTTTCCAACAAAAACCCATATTCGTTAAAAACAAAGCAGGAAATAATATAAGCGGGGAAGCAGAAATAGTCGAAAGATGGAAAGAGTATTTTGATGAATTACTAAATGGTAATAATAAGTCAAACCAAAGAGAATATATGGAAGCAGAAGCAAGAATTGAACACATAGACGACATAGAAGATAATTCACCCAGCAAAAAACAAATCGAGGAAATCATAAAAAATCTGAAAAACAACAAATCCCCTGGAAGTGATAACATAACAGCAGAGATGATGAAATATGGTGGAAAACTGCTAAATAATTGGATATGCAAGATCATAAAAGAGATATGGATAAAAGAACGAATACCAGAAGATTGGAAGGAAGCCATTATTTGTCCATTACACAAAAAAGGAGACAAAACAGAATGCAGTAATTACAGAGGAGTAGCGTTACTAAATACCATATATAAAATCCTATCAAAATCGATAAAAGATAAGCTGGAAAAAGAAGCTGAAAATATAATAGGCGAATACCAGTGTGGATTTAGACGAGGGAGAAGCACAACGGACCAAGTATTCATAATAAGAGAGTTACAAGCAGAAAGCTATGAACACAACTTACCAACGATAGCGCTATTCATCGACTTCCAGCAAGCATACGACAGAATAAAAAGGAAGGAATTAAAAGAGACCCTTGAGGAACTGGGAGTTAGCAGAAAGTTGCGTAACATGATACATCTTACTTTAGAGAATACAGAAAACAGAGTCAAAGTCAACAATCATGCATCGGACAAATTTATAGTAAACGAAGGATTAAGGCAGGGCGATCCTTTGTCATCATTACTCTTCAATTTATGCCTAGAAAAAATAATGCGAGAAGCGAGAATTAATAGAGAAGGACTCCTATATCATAAAAGACACCAAGTTTTGGCATTTGCGGATGATATAGTGTTGCTGGCAAGAGGAAAAAAAGAGCTACAGGAGATAGTACAGAGAATAGTAAAAGCAGCAAAGAAAATGGGACTTTACATAAATGAAACTAAAACAAAATGTATGCAGTGGACAGATGATCAGTTTAGGGATGGACAAAAGTTTAAAGTAGAAGTAGAAGAAAGATTATCATACGAATTCGAAATGGTGGAAAGATTTACATACCTAGGTACAATAATATCACGTAAACCTAACATTAAAGAAGAAATACAAGCTAGAATAATGGCAGGCAATAGAAGTGTACATGCTCTTAGTGGAATGTTGAAAAGCAAGTTTTTATCAAGAAAGGCAAAAATACAGTTATACAAAACAACTATACAACCAATAGCAACATACTGCAGTGAGACGTGGACAATGACAAAAAATGAACAAAATCTACTGGAGATATGGGAAAGGAAAATCTTGAGGAAGATATATGGAGGAATAATAAGGGACGGTTTATGGATAAGAAGATCAAATGATGAGTTAAAGAAATTATATAATCAACCTAACATAATAGGAGTCATAAAGGCACAGAGACTAAGATGGCGAGGTCACCTAGAAAGGATGCCAAACACGAGGACTCCAAAAAGGGTACTAAACTACAATATAACTTCAAAAAAGAGAAAAGGAAGGCCAAAAAATAGATGGAATCAGGAGGTAGAAAAAGATATGGAAGAAATTGGACTAGACGGCCAGAAAAGAAAAATGAATAACAAGAAGGAATGGAGAAAAGTCACATATCGAGCCAGAGAAGATCTCAGTACATAAAGGAAAGCGAAAATGAAGAAAGAACAAAATTTTTTAAGCCATGGGCCTCTAAGGCCTTTAGTGCTATTGTATATATATATATATATATATATATATATGTATATATATATATATATATATATATATATATATATATATAAAATAATTGCATTTAGTTTTAATTGTCATAGGTAGAGAGTACTTTCGAATAGAAAAAGTTAAAATTTGTTATTCTTCAAAATGTTTAATGGAAACACCATAGCGCATCTTTCAAACACCTTTGAGTGTGTTTCTCATTATATTTTGCTAAAAAAACTGCATTTTTACGGTATAAAAGGTACTACTTTGGAACTAATTTCATCATATCTAAAGGATACATACCAAGCAGTCATCTACGGAAATTGTCTCTCTGGATTTAAGCAGATAAAGCATGGAGTTCCACAAGGATTAGTTCGGGCCCTCTATTATGTATCATATATATTAATGACTTGCCCAATTTCATGGCTCCATTTAAAACAGTGTTATTTGCAGATGACACTACCTTTTTTCTGATAAAAATCTTTCAGTTTTAGTAGGAGCGCCCACCAAACTGGCGTGGCAAGTGGCAAGTAGCAAGTAGCACGCATCTAACATGTTACTTAAAATGTAACCAATGAAAACGAATGATTCAGTTCACATCAAAATGACAGTGACGTCATTCATTCTAATCATTCGTTTGGATTGGTTACATTTTAAATAACATGCTAGATGCGTGCTACCTGCCAGTTGCCACTTGCCACGCCACTTTGGTGGGCGCTCTCACTTAGAAACCACGTCTGAGTATGTAAATTCCAATGCTTAAATGCAAAAGTTAGCTACTTGGAATCCTGCAAACCATTATTTATTAAATATAATGCCCTTGCCAACATTATGGCTATACAGCGTTAATGTAGAAATACATAAAAACGCTAACACTTTAATTAAACACTCTGAATTGCGTAACTATAGCACAAGAGGTGCAACTAATATCAGAACAGTTAAGTATCATTTGAGTAAATCACAAAAAAACTCAATTGATTATAATATATACAATGTCCTACCTTCTCTTCTTCTTTTTGTGCCACTCCTATCGGAGATTGGAAATCATCAAGGCTATTCTGACCTTGTTTAAGGCTGACCTAAAGAGTTCATTAGTGGTGCAGCCAAACCACTCTCTCAAATTCCGCAACCATGACATTCTTCTACGGCCTGGATTCCGTTTTCCTTCTATTTTTCCCTGCATTATATTTTGAAGTAATGCGTATTTATGTCCTCTCATCAGGTGACCAAAATATTCGAGTTTTCTTAGCTTTAGCGTTAACAAAATCTCTGGGTCTTTTCCTATTCTTCGTATTACTTCACAGTTTGTTATTCTTTCAACCCAACTAATCTTCAGCATTCGACGGTAGCACCACATCTCGAAACTTTCAATATTTTTCATGTTGTTCTGTTTGAGAGTCCAGGCCTCTACACCGTATAATAGCGTGTTAAATACATAGCCTCTCAGCATTCTTAATCGTAGAGGGATGCTTATATTTCTGTTGCAGAAGAATTTTCTCATCTTTATGAAGGTGGCCCTGGCAATTTCGATACGTCTTTTTATTTCACTGTTTTGGTCTCCAGTTTCGTTTATTAAAGTTCCCAAGTATTTGTAACTTGATACTTTTTCAACTTGAGTGCCGTTTATACTAATATACGCTGGTTGTGTCATGTTTTTACTGAAGACCATATACTTGGTTTTTTTAATATTGATATTTATACCATAATTGTTGCAAGCAATATTTATGTCTGTAAGTAATCTTTGTAATTCTTCTACTGTTCTTGCAACTAGTACAGTGTCGTCCGCGTATCGAATATTATTTGTCCTACCTAAGGATTTAAAACAATTTTCCATGAAAAAATTTAAAGTAAGTCTGAAAAGATACCTTTTGGGATCTGGTTTTTTACTCTGTTAGTGAATACTTTGATCACTTCAAGGCAGTAACATGAACATGGGTGTACTCACTATACAGGGTGTCCCAGACTAATAACCCACCTATATCTCTAAAACGAATAAGAAGAATTTTCGAATGGGACACAAAGTGATCTATTTTACTTGTAATACACTTTAATATGGCGTAGAAAAAATCATCCCCTAAATATTCATCCCTTAGTTACAACACCTACCTTTAATTTTTTTAATAGCACCCTGTATATTTTTTATAGTTTGGATGTGTTTCATCGTCTATTCAACAGATTTATTAAAAATAAAATCGGTTTGTAAATAATCAAGAAATCAATTTATTTTTTATTTTTGTTAATTAAGTGTCCCAGACTAAATTATCCGGCTATTTTAAAGGGACAAAAACTGGTCTATTCCATTTGTAATACACTTTAATATAGCGAAGAAAACATCATCTCCTAAATATTCATCTCTTATTTACAACCCCTAACTTAAATTTTTTAATGGCACCCTGTACATTTTTTATAGTTTTGGATGTGGTCTTCTATCGTCTATTCAATCGATTTTTTAAAAATAAAATGGGTTTGTGAGGTATCAAGAAAATAACAGTTTATTTATTATTTTTGTTAAATTAATCAAAATAGCCTTTAAAAATAAAATAGAAAAGAAATATTATGCTTTATTATCACTGAAAATTTTACTATTTTAACTACGTAGTATAACTTCTTACTTCAACGGAACTCTACTCACTTCTAAAAAAGATATTTTACACAGATGGAAAGAATACTGTGGACGACTGATGATGGAGGAAAGCACAGACGCCCCATCACAACAAGAAGATGCCAGTTTTGCGACGGAACCTGACGTACTCAAAAGTGAAGTTGAAGCAGCAATTATGAGGCAAAAAAGTCAAAAAGCTGCCGGTCCAGATAACATACCTATTGAAATGATTTGGGCCCTAGATGACGTTGGAGTGGATATAATACATCAAATTTGTCAAAGAGTGTGGGAGACAGGTAAATGGCCTGAGGACTGGACACAATCACTATATATTCCCATACATAAAAAGGGAGCGAAAGATTTATGTAGCAACTATCGCACAATTGCTCTAATTGCGCATTGCAGTAAGATACTCTTACACATAATTCTCGAGAGGATAAAGCCCTTTTTACTACCTAACATTGCGGAGGAACAAGCAGGTTTCGTCCCAGGACGTGGTACTAGAGAACAAATTTTAAACGTACGGCAGATTGTAGAAAAATCCAGAGAATTCAACATCACAACATATTTGTGCTTCATAGATTATAGTAAAGCTTTCGATTTGGTCAACTGGAGTAAAATGTGGCAGGTTTTGTCTGAAATGGGAGTCCCTAATCATCTGATACTGCTAATTAAAAGCCTGTACAATAACAATTATGCCAGAGTTAGAATAAATGGGGAACTAACTGACAGTTTCAGGGTCACAAAGGGCGTGAGACAAGGCTGCATACTAAGCCCAATTTTATTTAACATCTATGGTGAATGGATAATGCGGAAAGCTACTGAGGACTGGAACGGTGGCATCACCATTGGCGGGAAGAAGATTTGCAACTTGAGATATGCAGATGATACTACTATCCTCGCTAGTTCTGAAACTGAATAGATTCACCTGCTACAACGGATAGAAGACGTAAGCTTAACGATGGGCCTTAAAATAAACAGGGATAAAACGAGAATCATGATAATTGACAGAGCTAACAACAATCAAAATCATCTGGTTAGGATAAACAATATCGCTGTTGTAGATAAATTTGTGTATCTAGGCTCATTAATAACCAACAAAGGAGGCTGTACTGAAGAAATAAAGCGCGGTCAGCAATCGCAAAAAGCGCTATGGCAAAATTAACAAAAATTTGGAAAAGCCATGAAATTACTACCGATACAAAAATGAGACTAGTAAGAAGTCTAGTTTTTCCAGTTTTTACTTATGCATCGGAATGCTGGACCCTTACTGAGAAAGACAAAAAGAACATAGATGTATTTGAGATGTACTGCTGGAGACGAATGCTGAGAATACCATGGGTGGCCCGAAGAACAAATGAATCCATACTGGTCCAGCTAAACATAAAGAAAAGACTAAGAACACAAATAACAGAACAGATAATAAGCTATTTTGGACATGTGCTTCGAAGAAATGGTCTTGAAAAACTTACCATCCAGGGAAAAGTAGAAGGCAAAAGAAGTAGAGGTAGATCTCCTACACGATACACGGACCATATTGTTGCTACCATTGGCGCTCCATTGTCAGAATGTGCTAGATTGGCAGAAGATAGAAAAACGTGGAGGAACATTGGAAAAATTACCTAACAGCTTCATGATATCACGATACCTGCATCAAGAAGAAGTATAACTTCTATAAGGTTAACGACTAAGAAGAAGAAGAAGAAGAAGTATAACTTCTTACGTGCGTACGAAGTACACACTTTTTATTTAAACATTATTTTTCATTTTTCAAAAGTTGGTCTTTGTAGGAGCATACGTTATCTTCCAGTGTGCAAAATTAAGTGAGCAAAAATTAACAAAAAAATCTTTTATAATAAAGTCACAACATTTGAAAAACTTTTGCGGTTATTTTACATCTTGGATATTACCCTTAATTCATGTTGCCATGATTTGATCTGTCAAATCAACAATTATTATTTTTGACGTTTGGTATTAGACCAGTAATAATTATTTTTGTTGTAATTGTATATTTTTAACATTTTAATATCCCTTATTTATTTTCGCCTGACGAGTATGTTGATATTATTTTGATTTATGGAGAATGCCTAAAAAATAGGAGAATTTCCCGACAATTATATCAAGAAAGGTTTCCAAATCGAAACATTCAAAGCGAAAAAACCTTTAAGAAGTTGGAACGCTCACTTAGACAGGGACAATTTCTTAATAATGAATAATATACTAGCATATGTTAATTTTAATCCCAAGGTGTCTGTTAGAACCCTCGCGAGTGAATGTGGCATTCCAAAAAGCTCTATGTATATAATTCTCAAAGCTTTTACGTACCATCCTTTTAAAGTGCACCTAGTTCAAGAATCACAGCCTGGTGATGACCAAAAAAGTCTTGAGTTTATTTCAAAAATGGTACTAAAAATCAGTAATGATCCTTTTTTTTATCAAAAATATTGTGGAGTGATGAGGCTAGATTTCTCAAAAATGGTGTTGTCAACCGTCACAATTCCAATTATTGGTCTGCCGTGAACCCACATTGGATGATGGAAACAAGATTTCAGAATATTTGGGGTATAAATGTGTAGTGCGGTTTATTTAATGGCCGTGTTATAGGTCCTTACTTTTTTAACGGCACTAACAGGTGTTCGATATTTAGACTTTTTAGAAAACATTCTACCCGATTTTCTAGAAGATGATCCTCTTCATGAGCGTCAAGAAATGTGGTGGCAACAAGACGGAGCTCCTCCACATAATGCGAGAATCATTAGGGACCACCTACAAAACCGTTTTGATAACCACTGGATAGCAAACAACTCTCCAGAAATTATGTGGGCCGCACGTTCATGTGATGTGTCACCTCTTGACTCTTTCTTTTGGGGAGCGATAAAAGATATTGTTTATCAATCAAAACCGCAAAATTTAGAGGAATTAAAAGAAAAATAAGACAAGCATGTCGCCAAATTACTCCCGAAGTGATTCGAGCCACATGTACCAGAAATCTTCTGGAACCATTCGAAATGTGTGTTGCAGCAGGTGGGTTACAATTCGAACATTTAATGTAAATAATATTAGTTAGTTAGTTTGTGTTTTGATTTATTTTTTCATGTAATTTTTATTGCATTTATTTTTATTGTTCCTTTAAGTTTTATTGTTCCTAAAATTGTATTTTATTTGTACGAGTAGTATGTTCAATTTGAAATTTATTTAAAGTTTGCAATAATTTTTTTTTGTTTTACTTTGATTCTTTTATTTTGTAATATTGACCATTTATCTAATTTCAGTGACAATATGATATTTTCTTGATACCTTACAAACCCATTTTATTAAAAAAAAATCGGTTAAATAGACGATGGAAGACCACATCCAAAACTTTAAAAAATTGTACAGGGTGCTATTAAGAAATTTAAGTTAGGGTTTGTAATATTTAGGGGATGATTTTTTCTTCGCTATATTAAAGCGTATTATAAATGAAATAGACCAGATTTTGTCCCTTTAAAAAATCTCTATTTTGTTAATAAATATAGCCTGGATAAATTAGTCTGGGACACTTAATTAACAAAAATAAAAAATTAATTGGTGTCTTAATTATTTGCAAACCGATTTTATTTTTAATAAATTTGTGGAATCGGCGATAGAAGAGCACATCCAAAACTATAAAAAAATATACAGGGTGTTATTAAAAAAATTAAAGTTAGGGGTTGTAACTAACGGATGAATATTTAGGGAAAGAAGTTTTTTTACGCCAAAAGTAAAATAGATCACTTTTTGTCCCATTCGAAAATCTCTATTCGTTTAAGAGATATAGCATTGGTAAATTAGTCTGGGACACCCTGTATGTGGTATATGTCTTATTTTGTATATTTTATGTTTTATTTTATGTTATGCGCATTAATTATTAATTTACAAATGAAGAGGTAATACACAGAATAAATAACGATCCGGAAGTTATCATGAATATAAAAAAGAGAAAACTTGAATACTTAGGCCACCTGATGAGAGGACAAAAGTACACATTCCTACAAAATATAACGCAAGGAAAAATCCATGGACGCAGAAATCCAGGCCGTA
Organism: Diabrotica balteata; assembly: GCA_918026665.1. Taxonomy (NCBI): domain Eukaryota; kingdom Metazoa; phylum Arthropoda; class Insecta; order Coleoptera; family Chrysomelidae; genus Diabrotica; species Diabrotica balteata. The sequence goes on from OU898283.1 coordinate 110,976,556, forward strand.
GAAGAATGTCCTGGATGAGAAATTTAAGAGAGTGGTTTGGCTGTATCACTAACGAATTATTCAAAACAGCAGTAAATAAAATTAGAATCGCCATAATGATATCCAATCTTCGATAGGAGAGGCACTTAAAGAAGAAGAAATGCGCATTAATGTATTTTCATCTTCTATTGTATTTTGTGTATATTATATATTATCTTTTTTACTTATACATATAATTGACTAGCTACAAACAAATGTAAAATTTGTAAACGTAGTTAAATAAATCTTGAAAATACTGTCAATGTCAATATATCTGAATTTCGTACGACATTAACATTCCATTTCGGTTAAAGTCAAGATTAATCAGTTAATGTCGAGATTAACCATTTTCGGTTTAACCGTAACATATAAAATACGTAATAAATGCCTAAATGCATATATTTATTAGTTTAATTTCTTTATGTAAAAATAAAATTTTATTTACAAAATTAATTTTACAAAAATTAAAGTTTAATTCGAATGCACTTTACATCCATAATCATTTACAATCGTGCATAAATACAAAAATGTTTAAATTTTATTAACCTAAATTAAGACGTAATTTAAAATCACAATTACAAATGCAGCCATCAAATACTTCGTGCCTGCAAATAAACCCACAGCTGATCCTTTCGTAGATGATTCAGGTGTTGAACCAGTTGAATCACTTGATGAATCTGTTGATGGTCCAGATGGTTGAGTAGTTTGATCAGCCGGGGAATCTGTGGATGAACCAGATGGTGGATTAGTTGGATTAGCAGGAGAACCTGTTGATGAACCAGATGGTTGAGTAGTTTGATCAGCCGGGGAATCTGTGGATGAACCAGAAGGTGGATTAGTTGTATTAGCGGGAGAATCTGTTGATGAACCAGATGGTGGATTAGTTGGATCAGGTGGAGAATCTGTTGATGAACCAGATGGTGGATTAGTTGGATCAGGTGGAGAATCTGTGGATGAACCAGATGGTGGATTAGTTGGATCAGGTGGAGAATCTGTTGATGAACCAGATGGTGGATTAGTTGGATCAGGTGGAGAATCTGTGGATGAACCAGATGGTGGATTAGTTGGATCAGGTGGAGAATCTGTTGATGAACCAGATGGTGGATTAGTTGGATCAGGTGGAGAATCTGTGGATGAACCAGATGGTGGATTAGTTGGATCAGGTGGAGAATCTGTTGATGAACCAGATGGTGGATTAGTTGGATCAGGTGGAGAATCTGTGGATGAACCAGATGGTGGATTAGTTGGATCAGGTGGAGAATCTGTGGATGAACCAGATGGTGGATTAGTTGGGTCAGGTGGAGAATCTGTTGATGAACCAGATGGTGGATTAGTTGGATCAGCTGGTGAATCTGTCGGCGCCGGTGGATTAGTTGGATCAGCTGGTGAATCTGTCGGCGACGGTGGATTAGTTGGATCAACTGGTGAATCTGTCGGCGACGGTGGATTAGTTGGATCAACTGGTGAATCTGTCGGCGACGGTGGATTAGTTGGATCAGCTGGTGAATCTGTCGGTGCCGGTGGATTAGTTGGATCAACTGGTGAATCTGTCGGCGACGGTGGATTAGTTGGATCAGCTGGTGAATCTGTCGGCGCCGGTGGATTAGTTGGATCAGCTGGTGAATCTGTCGGCGCCGGTGGATTAGTTGGATCAACTGGTGAATCTGTCGGCGACGGTGGATTAGTTGGATCAGCTGGTGAATCTGTCGGCGCCGGTGGATTAGTTGGATCAACTGGTGAATCTGTCGGCGACGGTGGATTAGTTGGATCAGCTGGTGAATCTGTCGGCGCCGGTGGATTAGTTGGATCAACTGGTGAATCTGTCGGCGACGGTGGATTAGTTGGATCAGCTGGTGAATCTGTCGGCGCCGGTGGATTAGTTGGATCAGCTGGTGAATCTGTCGGCGCCGGTGGATTAGTTGGATCAGCTGGTGAATCTGTCGGCGACGGTGGATTAGTTGGATCAGCTGGTGAATCTGTCGGCGCCGGTGGATTAGTTGGATCAGCTGGTGAATCTGTCGGCGCCGGTGGATTAGTTGGATCTGCTGGTGAGTCTGTCGGCGCCGGTGGATTAGTTGTATCAGCTGGTGAATCTGTCGGCGCCGGTGGATTAGTTGGATCAGCTGGTGAATCTGTCGGCGCCGGTGGATTAGTTGGATCAACTGGTGAATCTGTCGGCGACGGTGGATTAGTTGGATCAGCTGGTGAATCTGTCGGCGCCGGTGGATTAGTTGGATCAACTGGTGAATCTGTCGGCGACGGTGGATTAGTTGGATCAGCTGGTGAATCTGTCGGCGCCGGTGGATTAGTTGGATCAACTGGTGAATCTGTCGGCGACGGTGGATTAGTTGGATCAGCTGGTGAATCTGTCGGCGCCGGTGGATTAGTTGGATCAGCTGGTGAATCTGTCGGCGCCGGTGGATTAGTTGGATCAACTGGTGAATCTGTCGGCGACGGTGGATTAGTTGGATCAGCTGGTGAATCTGTCGGCGCCGGTGGATTAGTTGGATCAGCTGGTGAATCTGTCGGCGCCGGTGGATTAGTTGGATCAGCTGGTGAATCTGTCGGCGCCGGTGGATTAGTTGGATCAGCTGGTGAATCTGTCGGCGACGGTGGATTAGTTGGATCAGCTGGTGAATCTGTCGGCGCCGGTGGATTAGTTGGATCAGCTGGTGAATCTGTTGATGAACCAGATGGTGGATTAGTTGGATCAGCTGGTGAATCTGTCGGCGCCGGTGGATTAGTTGGATCAGCTGGTGAATCTGTTACTTTAGGAGTTGGTTGATCATCCTGATTAGAGTCATTTCCGGAATCGTATGCTAGTGCTAAAATAGTAAATAGTAAATTAAATATGCTATTAAATAAATAAATATAACAAACCGGACAAAAACAAAGAAGAAAAAAATTACATATTTGTGCCCAAAACGAGATTGGTTCAAGTATTTATAAATTATAAATTTGTAAAACATGTTTATTAGAAAATTGCTGTAAATAGAACAAAAATATTCATGGTATTTGTAAATTTCAATTTACAAAACTTATTAATGACTCATTTCAGTGTGATAAACCTATGTTCAAAATAAATACGACAGAACATCGCCAGAAAATAGCTAATAGTAATAATCAAAGCAAAGTCGCTATAAAATGTTCAATTCTGGGTTTCTATATTGGAATCTTAGTATATTGATTGAAATGGAATGTCAAATATCCCCATTAAAATGGAAAGGGAAGTGGGTATTCAATACAAAAGAATGTTTTGGATAAATCGCCAAATTTGAGATTGTCCTTATTAATAAACTATTGGTATATTAACAAATACTAACACCAGTATCTTCAGTGTCTGCGTGCCAGTCCGAGATAGTTAGTACGCTCAAGATTACTCAGCGCCGAACAAACTGGATGGACTAATGCTTTTTATATAACCGAAAGGCTTGTACTTAATCATCCCAATTAGGATTCTACAGACATCTTTAGTTCCCAACTCTGTCTGGGGGTTATCAGCGCGATGGCTAGGTGGATTGACTAGCTCAGAAGTCGCGTTCATACCCACAGTCGGTCCCAAGCCCGAATAAAAGAGGAGGGTTGATGAGCCAGGTTAGCATCCTACTTATTGTAAAAGAAAACAAGGCTCAAAGAACCGATATAAAGCCTCGGAACCAAACGGAACCTAAGATGACGAGTCACGCAAAGGAAAGGAAAACGAAGCCCACAATCAGATTAGCAACATGGAACATTACTTGTTTCAACAACAAAGACCACGAGATAATAGAAGAACTGATAAATAAAAACATAGACATTTTTGCAATCCAAGAAACCAAGAAGAAAGGTAAAGGCCAAAGAGAATATAACCAATATTTCCTAGCATACAGTGGAGTGAAGAAAGAAGAACGAGCACGAGCAGGCGTAGGAATACTTGTCCATAAAAAATTAAAGACAACATAAATAACTGCCGTTATATCTCTGGAAACATCACAATGGACGACCAACAATTGAATGTCATATCTATCTATAGCCCCGAGGACTGCAAACCTAAGAAGGAACGGGAGGCATTCTACGAACAATTGCAAACTATCCTCGATGAAATACCTTATGAAGAGCCCTTAATGCTTATGGGTGACTTTAATGCACGAATCGGAAATGAAGTAGTTCCAGGAGTAAAACAAAGATTTAATGAAAACAATGTCAACGCAAATGGAGAACTTATGGCTAATATATGTGCTTTTAACGAACTCAGAATCAATAATACATTTGTCGACCATAAGCTTCAGTATAAATATACATTTGAAAACTCCAGGGGGCATAAATCTATGATTGATTTTATAGTCACTAATAGAAAAATCCACCCAAAGCAAATTCTAGATATCCGAACTTTAAACTCAGCAACACAGGGAGTGAACTACTTTGCATTTTTTTTAGTTTTAAAAGCACACATTTTAACTTTTTTAGACTTTTATTTCAGTTTCTAATGATGGTTGAAAAAAAAGTAGTTGACATATGGTAACTTTTAGTTTTACAGTAGCATTTTAGGCTGGGTGACATTTATCCATTGATCACTGATTGAATGATAGTACTATTTTCATAGAAGAAACTTATAGTATAAAATAATTATGCCAAAATAAAAAAGAACGAGCAGAAATCTTAACTCCAAGGAAAAAAATACTTACTGCTGTTAATCCAAAAACTTGAAAGTATTAATAAAAATACACTTATCCTCTTCATTATTTTGTTTTGAATGAAACAGTTCTTAACGTTTTACAAGTTGAGTATGTTACTAAAATATTTGCGTTGCACTTTATAGCAAATAATATGTATTATCTACTTTATCACACTTAATAAACATAGAATGCTCGTTTGCCCCATATATATAGTTGTAACAACAAATTTCTTGAAACTTTATCCAATCTTTGATTAATCTTTTATCTCAGGTACCTCTGAGATGATTGTTGTGGATAAAATTAATCCTTTAAATCCACCAAACGTAAAATGTATATAAAAATTTAAATACAATAGTTAACAAAAGAAATATTTAGAATTATTTAAATTAAGTGGAGTCAGTGATTACTTGAATTTGTAGAATTTGACTTGATGGAGCATTCCGTAACGTTTCGTTGGTAGAGTAGGATTTTGTGTTGTTTGGGAGTCTCAGTCTCGTAATCTTCAATAATAGGTGTAATAATTGAGTTGTCTCTAAATAGCGACACATTTATATACAGCGAGTGATTCAAAAAGGTATGTCATAAATTAAATCACGTATAATAAATTTATGAATCCAACTTACCTTAGTACAAAAGTGTACACAGAAAAAGTTACAGCCCTTTGAAGTTACAAAATAAAAATTGTTTTTTGCATTATCTCCTAAATTACTTGACATTTTGTTATAAAAATTCTAAATTGTTCTAAAAGAATTTTTCATACAAAAAAAACAAAATCTAAGTGCACAGAAAAATTTAAGGGGGGATGTGCAGCTCTAAATCCCCCCAAAATTTTGAGTACGTTTAAATCAAATGAATTGTGTGGCATTATTAGTGTAAAACATTATGTTCAAAACTTTTTTGCCTCTTATCACTTTTTTGAAAAACTAGTTTTTTCCTTCTTCTTAAAGTGCCCTCTACTCAATGGAGGTTGGCTACTACAATTTTAAACTCTTCTCTATCTTCAGCTGTTCTTATTAGCTGTTCAAAATTTAGCCCTGTCCATTGTCGGATGTTTCTGAGCGACGATAGTCTTTTCCTTCCTAGGCCTCTCTTTCCCTCGATTTTTCCTTTCACTATAAGTTGGGCATATTGGTACTTATTATTTCTCATGTATTTCTCGTATGTGGCCTAGGTATGATGTTTTTCTAACTTTTACTGTGTTAAAAAGTTCTCTTTCCTTGCCTATTCTATGCAGCACTTCTTCGTTTGAGGTATGCGATGTCCACGAAATTTTGAGTATTCTCTGGTAGATCCACATTTCAAAGGCCTCCAATTTATTTACGGTTGATGTTTTAAGGGTCCACGTTTCAACTGCATATAGAAGAGTCGACCAGACGTAGCATTTTGATAAACGTAGTCGAATTTCAAGTTTTATTCGAGAATCACAAAGCAGTTTTTTTTATTTTTTCGAAAGATTTTCTGGCCTGTTCTATTCTCGATCTTATTTCTAGATCAGGATTTAGGCTGCTATCGATCCAACATCCCAGGTACTTAAATCTATTGACCTGTTCTAAAATGTGCCCATTTATTGTGCAAGGTTGAGGTACGTTTTGTTTTTTTTCGGATTGACATCACTTTGGATTTTCTAATGTTTATTTTCATACCAAATTGCTCACAGGTCGAGTTGGTCTTGTCGATGAGTCGTTGTAGACCTAAGTCGGAATCCGCAATTAACACTGTATCATCGGCGTATCTGATACTGTTGATATTTACGCCATTCACCTTGACTCCATCCTTGGAATCCACCAATGCTTCTTCAAATGGAAACTCGGAGTAAAGATTAAACAGCAGAGGCGACAGAACACATCCTTGTCTAACTCCCCTCCTAATTTCTACTTCTGCGGATGTGGAACCTTCGATCCTAACTCTGGCGTTTTGGTTCCAGTACAAGTTTTTTAAGAATTTGATGTCTTTCCCATCTAAACCGACTTCTTGCAAACGTTCTAGTAGTAGGTCGTGTCTAACTCTATCAAATGCTTTTTCGAAGTCTATAAAGCATATAAATATATCTTTCTGTTGGTCGTAGCATTTTTGGGCAAGAACTAGTAAACTGAACAGGGCTTCTCTCGTTCCCATGCCGGCTCTCAATCCAAACTGATCGTCTCCGATGATTGTTTCGCTCTTTCTATAGATACGATTATGTACGATTTTTAGTAGGACGTTTACTGCATGACTCATAAGGCTTATCAGACGGAACTCATTGCAGTGTTGTATGTTTGGCTTTTTTGGTAGTGGAATGAATATTGACTCCAGCCAATCTTGAGGTATTTTACCTGTATCATAAATGCGATTGAATAAAAGGACAAATATTTCGATATTTTCTTCGCTGATTAATTTTAACGTATTTTCCGTCTGGACCTGGGCTTTTATTTGTTTTGAGATGATTAGTTGCATTTATGATTTCAGATTTCAGAATTGCTGGCCCTTCGTTGTTATTTTCCAATCTTGGTTCTTCTCGTATGTCGTGAAAAAGAATTTTAATATAGTTTTCCCATTCTTTCAGTTTATCTTCCGTTGATTCTAGTAGTTTGCCATCCGTGTTCAGCATGGTGTGAAAAGTCTAATTGTGGCTTATTCCCAGTTAAATAGTAATTATATATATATATATATATATATATATATATATATATATATATACATAAGTAAGAAAAAAGAAGTACTTGTGACTCGTTTGGAAAAAATATAACACTGTTTTTGATGGGTAGGAGTCAATAAAAGGGGCTATTTGTTGACTATTTTTTACTCGAGCTTTCAATTGTGATTACAATTTTTATCAAGAGCTTCTAAAAAATACAAAATGTCTTACAAAGTTGAACTAGAAATAAAAAATTTTTTTGTTAACTCACCAAATAAAATTAGTTTTTTATATAAAACTACTGCTTACATAATAAATACAAAAAATATTAATAAAAAAATGTCTTATTCTAATAAATGTTTCTCTGTAAAAGTTTCTTAAGAAAAAAATTGAATTTATAAACAAAAATAGAATAGCTACAACCAGCCTAAAATGTCATAAATACTAACTTAAAAATTTTTATTTTTGACATATTGTCAAAAATAAAATATATAAAATAAAACATATTTGTTACTAAACAAAGAAGAATTTTTTAAACAAAATTTTATTTTTGACAATATGGCAAAAATAAAAATTTTTAAGTTAGTATTTATGACATTTTAGGCTGGTTGTAGCTATTCTATTTTTGTTTATAAATTCAATTTTTTTCTTAAGAAACTTTTACAGAGAAACATTTATTAGAATAAGACATTTTTTTATTAATATTTTTTGTATTTATTATGTAAGCAGTAGTTTTATATAAAAAACTAATTTTATTTGGTGAATTAACAAAAAAATTTTTTATTTCTAGTTCAACTTTGTAAGACATTTTGTATTTTTTAGAAGCTCTTGATAAAAATTGTAATCACAATTGAAAGCTCGAGTAAAAAATAGTCAACAAATAGCCCCTTTTATTGACTCCAACCCATCAAAAACAGTGTTATATATATACATATATATATATATATATATATATATATATATATATATATATATATATATATATATATATATATATATATAGTTGTGATTTTTGAGGATGCACTCAGTTTATTTGGCCCACAAGACAAAGAAAACTCTTTGACTTACTGTCAAGCTTTCGAATTTTATTTAATTCTTTTGCAAGACATCTATAAAAAGAAATATAAATTAACTAGTTAAAATTGTTAATTGTCTTACATACTAGTCGTGAGATTACAGTTGTTAATATTATTGTACTCTACAAAACAAACCATTATAAATATATTAAAAAATTTTTTATTAAAAATAACTATATTGTCACTATATATGTCATTGTCATGGTTTGATCAATGGACATATATGAATGAAAATACAGTTACTTTATGTGGAAAGCAAAACCAGTAACAATAGTTTTTATTATAATTTATTTAATTGTCTATAAAAAATATAAATTAATCCAGTCATCAGTTTGGCTTAAGCACATATGAATTTTTAATGTTAGGATGTCAATAGAAAATGAGATCTTGACGGTATTTATTGATATGTTAATATGTAACAATAAATGTTACTTAATTTGTCAATATCTGATCTTCTATTTACACATTTTTTATTTTTTGTATATGTGTCATTTCTAAAAATAACCGTTTCTGTTCATTTAGAACATTTAGTTTAGAACATTTTTTAACATAGTAGTTACGTTATTAAGTGTTCAAAATGTGCTCAAGTTGTGAGTTGACAGCACCCTAATCGATGGTAGAAGACGTCTACCACATTTCTCCAATTGTTCGAGATTCATTGATAATTCGTTGCCTTAGCTCTGCAAGACTTGCTGGTTAAGTTTTTTAAACTGAATTTTTCAAGTATCTCTAATAAAAATAATCTTTAGGATTGAAATCCGGTGAACGTGGAGGTCTTCCTCTCCGCCATTCGATTCTACCTTGTCTACCAATTTATCGTCCGGGAAATATCTCATCTAAATATCGCCGAACATTTACACCAACTATCTGACGTTAAATTTCTTTCGACAAAAAATGACCCAGTTGAATAAGTAACTACTATATCTGACCATACATTTAATTTTTGTGGTCTTTGAGTATGGTTTTCACGCATTCAGTCTTGAAATGCCCAGTTTTAAATGGCAACGGTTGTTTACATTTCTCTGTCTTATGGATCTACGTCAAACTCAACTTTTACAGTAGATGAGGAAAAAGTTGTTTTTCGATATTTTGGCTGCATTTTGAGTGATATTTGTAAAAAGTGAAATAAAATAAATTAAATATTTACATCCCGATCTCTCATTTCATTTGTAAGTACATACAATTTACATTATTTAAGATAAGGAAATGAGGAAGCGTGTTTGTTTACATTTTAATAGGCGTACCATTGGGTTTATTCATGTTCATTAATGTATTGAATAAGATATGAGTTCATGAAATTAGTAGACATTTACAAATTGTAAGTAGACATCATCTGATTAAAAAAGATCTGTTTAGTACCTTTTTAATTTAATATTTCTTATGGATACAAATAAATTAGTGAAATAAATAAAACTCATTTATTTTTCTATGTAGGTTTTCAAATAATATTGACGATCGAACTATTTGGGTAGCAAATTAAGGAGAAAACATTTTCATATGATGTTTTGATTTTTTTTTGACAAAGATTTTTTATTGTAGCATTATTTTGATACCTATTAAAAAATTAACTTGAATTCAACTATATTTAATTGTATTAATTTTAAAGCAAATAAAATTGTATTTTAATTTTTTTATAAAGACGTGATTTGTTAATAGTTAAACTCTCGTTTTTTTTTAATTCTTTGAACGTGTTTTTATACATTGTGTGTTAAAAGTATCTTATTGCTGTGTCCATCTATGTTTATACGTCCATGGTAACATAGACAGTTCTCTGACATAGATATGTGTTAAATGCTTACATGCATATAGTTATTAGTTTAATTTCTTTATGTAAAAATAAAATTTTATTTACAAAATTAATTTTACAAAAATTAAAGTTTAATTCGAATGCACTTTACATCCATAATCATTTACAATCGTGCATAAATACAAAAATATGTATATTTGATTAACCTAAATTAAGACGTAATTTAAAATCACAATTACAAATGCAGCCATCAAATACTTCGTGCTTGCAAATAAACCCGCAGCTGATCCTTTCGTAGATGATTCAGGTGTTGAACCAGTTGAATCACTTGGTGAATCTGTGGATGAACCAGATGGTTGAGTAGTTTGATCAGCCGGTGAAACTGTGGATGAAACAGATGATGGATTAGTTGGATTAGCAGAAGAACCTGTTGATGGACCAGATGGTTGAGTAGTTTGATCAGCCGGTGAAACTGTGGATGAAACAGATGATGGATTAGTTGGATTAGCCGAAGAACCTGTTGATGCACCAGATGGTTGAGTAGTTTGATCAGTCGGTGAAACTGTGGATGAAACAGATGATGGATTAGTTGGATTAGCAGAAGAACCTGTTGATGGACCAGATGGTTGGGTAGTTTGATCAGCCGGTGAATCTGTGGATGAACCAGATGGTGCATTAGTTGGATCAGCTGGTGAATCTGTCGGCGCCGGTGGATTAGTTGGATCAGCTGGTGAATCTGTCGGCGCCGGTGGATTAGTTGTATCAGCTGGTGAATCTGTCGGCGCCGGGGGATTAGTTGGATCAGCTGGTGAATCTGTTGATGAACCAGATGGTGGATTAGTTGGATCAGCTGGTGAATCTGTCGGCGCCGGTGGATTAGTTGGATCAGCTGGTGAATCTGTTACTTTCGGAGTTGGTTGATTATCCTGATTAGAGTCATTCCCGGAATCGTCTGCTAATGCTAAAATAGTAAATAGTAAATTAAATATGGCATTAAATAAATAAATATAACAAACCGGACAAAAAACAAAGAAGAAAAAGAATTACATATTTGTGCCCAAAACGAGATTCGTTTAAGTATTTATAAATTATAAATTTGTAAAACATGTTTATTAGAAAATTGCTGTAGTAAATAGAACAAAATATTCATGGTATTTGTAAATTTCAATTTACAAAACTTGTTAATGACTCATTTCAGTGTGATAAAAGTGTGTTCAAAATAAATATGACAGAACATCGCCAGACAATAGCTAATAGTAATAATCAAGGCAAAGTCGCTACAAAATTGTTCAATTCTGGATTTCTATATTGGAAACTTAGTATATTGATTGAAATAGAACGTCAAATGTCTCCGTTAAAATGGAAAGGGAAGTGGGTATTCAATACAAAAGAACCCTTGTTTTTGAGAATTTCCCTTAATTGTTAATAAACTATTGGTGTATTAACAAATACTAACACCAGTATATTCAGTGTCTGCGTGCCAGTCCGAGATAGTTAGTAGGTTTAAGAGTACTCAGCGCAGAAAAAACTGGATGGAGATTTATGTTGCGACTAATGCTTTTTATATAACCGAAATGCTTGTACTCAATCATCCCAATTAGGATTCTACAGACATCTTTAGTTCCCTTGTTTGAGACAAAAATAAACGTTTGATTTGTTTCTCTGATCTATTAAGTTTCTCTGAACTAGTTATTGGACTGGTTGCCCAATTCAACCCCCTTATATTTCAACTTATTTACGACCCAGCTCTCCAACAAACCCCTGAGTGCCGTACGCACTTGTTTCGATTTATTTTGCTTGCCCAATCTTCTACCCCATGTTCTTACTCTGAGGTAAGCAAAATATATTTCGTTACAACTTTTTCTTGCTTTGAATGTAAATAAAAATATTATGTATGTAAATAATTTCTGACATTGGAAAATAAATTTAACAAAATATGATAAATGGTATTCACACTTATACAATATTCACACAAAAATACAATAAAATTTATCATACTATACACTGATCCCCCTATATAGGTTACTACGGGTACAATTAAGGAAACCCATGGTACAATAAAAGCAACTAGTTTGCTAAATTGTACTACTTGCAACCTACCAGAAAAGCATGTGTTTTTAACAGTAAAATCAATGATAACACGTTACAAAAATTATTATATGTGTGTCTAAATGTTTATTATTTATCCTAATATATCGTTTACTTTAATATGACGTATATTATTAAAAAAAAAATTCAAAATATGATAAGTGGTACAATATTGGCAACTCTCCTCTATGTCTAAATTGTCAATATAAATGAATCAGATTAGATAATATTAAATTATTAGAAGAGAATTTTTTAAATAAGTAACAAAAAACAAAATTTGTTTACTTTATTAATGTTTGTGTGTTGAAAACGATTTCCGTAGTTACGAGAACGTAACATCAAAGTAAAAAATCAAAATGGCATTTTTTTAAAGTTAATTGAAGCTATTAGTGCATGAAGGTGTTAACTCATTTTCTTGCTTTAGTAAAGACTTTGGTGCATAGATGTCGCTAGAGACCCTAAAAACCAATGTTGAAAACACGTCAATTCAAGCTTTGTCTAAAGTAGTCCGAGCAAGAAGGTGTCAACTCTTAATAGTTGTACGAGAAGGGGTTAACTTGCTGTATTCAGTATACATTAGTTTGTTTATATTATGCACGTGTTTTTTGGCGGTACTGTATTGCTGTGAATTGAAAGTGAATTTTGTATTTATTGTGTTGGGCAAAAACAGTAAGTACTCCTTTCACATTATTTACTTAATATTATCGCTAAACTTATAAAAAAAACTACTTTTTACTTTTATACATAACCTCAAAATGAAAAAATACTCTGAAACTGTGTAAATAATGCTAGGATTTTAAATTTCAGCTTTGAAAATACTCTATAATGGGTGAACATACAAGAACTAATATTAATATGAAGCTAGCTATGGATGCTGCTAAAATTAGTGACCAGGAAACACAAAGCGAAGAGGATCATTTTTAGATTCTGGATCAGACTACACCCCAGAATATGATTTCCCCTTAGACGAAGAAAGTTCTAAAATTTTAAATAGAAAGAGAAAACGATCCGTTGTTAAGAAAGAGAAACAAGGTAATAAAATATCAAATCAAAATGCACGTACGGTTTTTAAAAACCAAAAGCAAGGTGTAATACGACCTGGTCGTATTACTATGGTATTTTAGTAAATATGTAGATAATATGTTCGCTTTAGAAAACCAGAAAGTACACAGTATAAAATGATTGAATGATTTAAAACAAAACATTGCTTTTCATCACTAGAAAATATAACGTAATAAATAATCAAAATATTCTTTTTATTCACGAAAATATAAAAATAATCTAATTTTTGTCTCATGTATTTCTACACAATTCAATGTTTTCTTTAGAAGTCACAATGTTCTATATTTTGGTAAGTAAAAACTTTTGTATTTTTAGGACAAAAGAAAAAGCAAACACAACATTTTATTGACGTAAACGACCCTATTCATATGATTGAAAATGAACCAAAAAATAATAAAATCGAAGTAGTAGAAGAACAAACACAATATGTTATTGACCTAAATGATCCTATTCATATGATTGAAAATGAACCAAAAAATAATATAAGCGAAGAGGTAGAAGAACAACAGATTGCTGGTAAGACTTAAGCAAATTGTATGGTACCTACTTGATAATAAAAATAAGCGAAGTTTGACATTATTTTGGTCAGAAAACTTGTTTTTCTGCTAGATAAATGTTTATTTTTTTAGGCATTATGGGAGAAGAAAATGTCAACATTCCTGAGGTTAATGTCAACCAACGGCTAATAAGTGGTAAAAAATCAAGGAAGCGTAAAGCTCACCCACAAAATTGGAAAAGAAACATAAATATGTTAAAGAGAGAAAAAGGAGAAGCATACACCGACTATAAAAATAGATACGTCCCAAAAAAATCGTCTGCAGTTGGAATACCACTGTGCACAGCAAAATGCAGACTAAAATGCAATATCAGCTTTGCCGATACGGATCGAAATACTTTATTTAATAAATACTATTCACTGCCTACCATTGATGAAAAAAACGTCTACCTCTTTGGTTGCCTTAAACCATTTGATGTTAAACAACCAAGTTGTACAAATGCTGTTCGCCAAAAATCGTTCAAATATTTTGTAACTTTAGATGGACAATCAAAACAAGTGTGCAAAAGTGCATTTTTAAAATTATTTAATGTCGGAAAAAAAGAAAATAGAGTGAATTCGTAATCAAATTTATCAGGGACAAGCTATCCCAAGTAAAGATCAGAGGGGTCGCCATATGACCCGCAAAAATCAAACACCCAACGAGCAGCTTGACATAATTCGTCAACATATTAAATCGTTTCCTGCAGAAATGTCACACTATTCGAGAAATAAAAATGAACATCGTCTGTACTTATCGCCTATACTGTCAGTAAACAAAATGTATGAACAATATAAGAACCAATGTTCTGAACAAAATCTGCAATTTGTCAAAAACAGTCGATACAGACAAATTTTTGTTTCCGAATTTAACTTTGGTTTTGGATCTCCAAAATCAGATACCTGCAAGGTTTGTGTTTCTAAAGAAAATAATGACGAACACGTTAGGCGCTACAAAGCAGCATTTGAAGAACAGAAAAAAGACAGAAATTTGGCAAATGAGGGTACCATTTTGTACATAAATTTTGATATGCAAAAAACATTGCCTTTACCAAAGCTGTCTACCAGTGTTGCCTTTTATCTTAGACAAGTGTGGCTATATAATTTGGGTATTCATTGTGTAAGTAAAGGTGATAATTTTGCTAATGGGTTTTTTCACCTCTGGACTGAGGACAAAGGTGGTAAAGGTCCAGAAGAAGTGGGAAGTAGTATTTTATCGTTCTTTCAAAACATTAATATTGAAAATAATCCTTTAGTAGCCTGGAGCGATTCTGCAGGTGGACAAAATAAGAACTTTTTTATAGTTTGTTTATGGCATTACGTAGTCCGCCAAGGGACTTTTAAAATTATTGACCATAAGTTCCCTGAGGTTGGCCACAGTTTTATGGATATTGACAGAGACTTTGGGGCTGTCGAGAAAGTTATTCGAAAAGCTCAAAATATTTATACGGTAGACCAGTACATGACGTTAATGAGGGAAGCTAGAAAAAGGAATCCATTTGGGTTAACTAGAATGGAAGATAAATTTATTGATTTAAAAGAATTGCCAGGAAAGTTAAGTTTGTTTGACAGAAAGAAAACTAACAAGGGGGAAAAGATACTTTACCGCAATGTACGATGGATAAGAGTTGATGAATTTGGTATAATAAAATATAGATATTCACTAGATCAGCACGAAGAGTGGAAAGAAGTAGATATTATTAAACACAAACCAACCCGCGCAACAGAAATACACGAAGATCTGTTAGTTCCATTAAATAAATCAAGGTCTATAGCAACCAAAAAATTTGATAACATTCAAGAGCAGCTTCCATTTATTCCGGAGAATTTACGGGGATTTTATATGAATTTAAGTCGATCTAAAAGTGATTAGTATTAAGTATACTTACCTACTTTTATATTTATCAATTACCACATTTTTGTATTTATTTTCATCAATAAATAGGTATGAGTTAATTCTTTCTTTATTGGTCATTATTTCGAATAATAAAATAAATGACTGTGCATAAAGGTGCTAACTCAATTTTTTTGTAAAAACAATTAAAAAACACATATAACATAAAAAAAAAATTGTACAATCTAATCGTCCTTTCAAAATTACTTTTATTGTCTGTATATTCATGCAATTTGATTTTAATTTTATGTTAAACAAAAAAAGCTCCGACAATATAACTTTAAACCTTAATATCTCCAAAGTGTTAAAAAGTGACTTGACACCTTCATGCAGTAATAGCTTCAATTATTAATAAATAACAAAAAACATCCAATGATCTACATGAAACATATTATACGTTTTCTTTCCATGGGTATATATTAACTGAAAAACTTTCTATAAAACTGTAATATTTCAAAGTCCCGAGAAAAACCTACTTTGCTGAAGTATTACAAATTAATATAAATAACTATTAAAGTTACTTACCAGTGATAGCGCACAAAGCCACAATTATAAAACATGCACCTGTTAGCTTCATTTTTGGCTTTGTAATAATTGATCCCAATCGACAATAATAATCAATCAAATATTTGCTTAGCAATTTATAACAACAATTTTTATCTATTTTATCATACCAATAATAATGGAGAGCTTTCCCTACCCATATTATTTTAATAACAAGATTAATTGTTCTTAGAATATTTGTAGAACTTATAATCTTCGTGTAATTTGAAGTATCAACGATTTGATTACGATAGGTACTTTACAACTACACCTGATTGTAAAAATATATTAAGTTTATTTCTTTTTTATAAGAAGGATGCTACTTTCATGACACCCATGAGTTTTACAGAGAACCACACCCGTATCTATACACCAAAAATCATCCTCCCCTCCCAGACTTTCCCAAATAAAGCTTTTCCGACACATTCACACAAACAAACACAGATAAAAGTTTATCTACAGTGTGGAATTGCTATGTTAATCGAAAGTTTTTCGCAACCATATTATGCCAAATAAGTTAAATTATGCCAACACTCTTGCTAATGCACCATTTCTGGAAAGGTCCTTTTGAATTTATTACCTTCATTACACAAAATTTTAATGTTATCAAAATCCATAATATGATCTTTGTCGATTATACATGCCTCACCAAAGCTCAGGATTGTTTTTTATTCTACAATCACTCTAGTGGGAAATAATACGATTTGATAGATTTCTCCTGGTCTCTTTACACTGAGTACAACTAATGCTATATACTACATTTGTTTTATTTATTTGGAACAAATTTGAGCAGGGGTCGCAAAACCCTAATGCCTATGTGAATGCAATATTATATAGTGTGCAATTAAATAGTTACATTACAATAGTTACATATTAAACACTAACTATATCTACCTATCTAATTAGCCTTCCATCTTTGGACATAGGCCTCCCCAATCATTTACCATTCTTCTCTGTCTGTCGCTACAGTCATCCACCTAGAGCCCACGTGCTTCTTGATATCATCTGCCCATCTCATTTGGGGCCTTCCTCTGCTTCGTTTATATTCCCACGGTCTCCAACTTATAAGAATTTTGTTCCATCGGTCTTCTTTTTATCTTATCTTGTGTCCGGCAAATCTCCATTTCAATTTTGCAACTTCTTGTCTAACATCCCTTACTTTCGTTTTCTCTCTTATCCACTCGTTTCTCTTTTTATCCAGTAGTCTTATGTGCAATATTTGTCTTTCCATTGCTTTTTGGGTTTTATGATTTTGTCCATGTTTGCTTTTGTAAATGTCCACATTTGGGAACCATAAGTAAGAACAGGGAGTACGCATTGATTGTATACTTTGATCTTAAGATGCTGTGGATATCTTTTGTTTTTAAGAATGTAGCTTAGTTTGCCAAATGCCGCCCATGCTAGTCTAACTCGTCTGTTTATCTCTGCTGTTTGGTTCTCTTTGTTAAGTTTTATAGTTTGACCAAGATATATATATATATATATAATATATATATATATATATATATATATATATATATAATCCTGAACTTGTTCTATTTCATCTTGTCCGATTCTCATTGTAATGTCTTCATCTGTATTTGTTATGATTTTGGTCTTGGTGTAATTCATATTAAAGCCTATATTTCCAGCTTCTACGTCCAGTTCTTTCATCATTTCAAATAATTCTTCTTTTTTATCAGTTATCAATACGATATCATCAGCGTACCTTAGAGGGTTCAAGCGTTGTCCACAAATTTTTATACCGTTTTCTTCCCATTCTAATCTTTTAAAAGTATCTTCAAGAGCCTGATTGAAAAGTTTCGGTGATATTGTGTCACCCTGTCTCATGCCTCTATTTATTTGTATTGATTTTGTTCCTTCATATACTTTAATATTATTGTTTTGGCTTCCTTATATATATTGGCTATTAGTTCCGTATATCTGTGGTCAATTCTGCTGTTAATCAAAGAACTTTTCACTGCCCAATGTTCAACTCTGTAGAAAGCCTTTTCGAAATCTATGAACGTCATATATATAGAGGAATGTGGTATTCATTTGCTCGTTCTATAAGTATTTTCATACTTCATTGAGGAGTATTATAGGACGGTAGTTTTTTATATCTGCTTTATCCCTTTCTTGTGTAGGATAATGGTTACTGATTCCTTCCAGTTGTTTGGGATTCTTTTTTCTTTTAATATCTTGTTAAAAAGGGGATGTAGAGTATTAATTACCACTTTTCCACCATATTTCAGCATCTCTGCAGTTATTCCATCTTTTCCAGGCGATTTGTTGTTTTTCATTTCTTTCAATGCCTTCTTTATTTCTGATTTGCTTATTTCTGGCTGTAGCTCTGAGTTGACATTTTTTATTTTAACCTTAAGTTGGTTTTTAATTTCTTCTGGTGGTTCCTTTTTTGTTTTATATAATTCTGAGTAGAAATGGTGGATTATATTTATGATGTCATCTTTAACGTTTGTTTCTACTCCATTTACATCTTTTATTTTGTTTATTTCAAACTTACCTAATTTCGGCCTTAAGCATTTCTTATTTTTGTTGTTCTGTATTACTTCTTCTATTTTTATTTCTTGTTCTTTTCTCTTATTTTCTTTTATCATTCTGCTTATTGTTTTATTGATTTCTACATATTCTATAGATTTCCTTTTGCCTCCTTCGTTCAGCTTCCTTCTTTTATCCATAAGCTTCTTTGTTTCTGTTGATATATAGTTGTTCTTTTTTAGATCCTTTTTTGCTATTTCTTTTCCTGATGTAATCATTGTTGCTGTAAGTATGTTGTCTATTTCGTCTATATCTTTATCATCATTGTCTAACTATCACTGTCAAGCACTAATTAACTAAATAAATATACAAAAACAATAGGTAATACCAAGTGTTTAGTACAAATTAAATGTTCAACTATGGAGCAAATGGTCATCCAGTTTATTTTTGAACATATTGACAGATGGAGCATCTTTGATCTCACCGGAAGGTATTTCATATCGAGAACACTCGATTACAGAGAAAAAATTGTCTAGTTGTTGTTAAAAAAGTTTCCTTTTTAAAGTTAAGTTTGTGGTCACGAAGATGATTGTCATTGTCTAATATAAACATATCCCCCACATTTCCAAAGTTCTATTTTACTATCCGAAACGTAATAATTAAATCGCCTCGAAGTCGACGTTGTTCAAATGTAGTGAGATTGGCCATATTCAGTCTTTCTGTATACGTAGGTCTTAAGCGACCAAAAGACATCCTAGTGCACTACCGCTGTACGTTTTCGAGAATATTACGATCGCGCACTAATACCGGATACCAAACAGTTCCGCAATATTCCAGAACTGGACGAATGTACAGTTTATACAGATGAACTGAGCTCATAAATAACACTTACGCAAACGTTTTATTCAGTAGAAATAATTTACTGTTAGCTTTTAGAAATATGCAAAATATGTTCCGACCAACTTAGATTGTTATTAATTATAACACCTAGATCATTATGTTATTTCACTGTTTTTAACACGCAAACATTAATAGAGTAATTAATAGAGTAAGGATTATTTTTAACCATGTGAAGAACTACACATATGTGTAATGCCTTCAAGAGGCAGCTTTCAAGTAGAGCACCATTCCGATATGCAATCAAGGTCATCTTATTGTAACTGGAAATTTATGGAAAGATCGGAAAATAGCTTCGTGTCATCTGCATAGGAAGCTTTGTTGGCTTTAATGTGAAATTGTAGATTACTTGAGTATGCTATAAATAAAAGTGGGCCCAAAACTGATCCGTACGGTACCCAACTCTAACACAAAACTTTCTATCTGTTAAATACGTGTCAATCCATTTCAGTAATTGACCACGGATATTAAGGCGCTACAATTTATGTAATAGTCTTCCGCTTTGGAACTCGATCATAAGCTTTAGCATTGTAGAACGTCCTTTACATTAGATTCCATTATCTTAGATATTATAGGTGTTAAGCTGATGGGAGGATAGTTACGACGAGCACACCATAAAGGGAATAATTATCAATATTATAAAGAGAGTTAAGATCATTATTTGGTGTTAACCATGTTTTAGTGATAAGAATTATTTGAGGTTTTATCTAATTTTTCTGTAGGATATTTAGGTTTTGAATACAAAGATGCAACAGTTTTGATGTTGTTTGTTGCTTTTTTTATATTGTCAATAACCTTTAGTATTTGTATTAATTTAGGTGTTAATGGTGGTATAAGGCAGTGAATTATAATATGTTCTGATTGTTGGATACAATGTTCTGGGATTTCATAAAAATTTGTGTAAATATCTCTATATTACCAGTATTAGAAAAAAAAACATCCTATGTAGCATATTAAGAGGATAATAACTCTCAATTAAAATAGTTTTCAACAATTAAAGATCCTGTAGGTAATCTGGATGAGAAAGCCTTAAACCATGTTTTTTAATCCTATTATAAGGTTCATTTTAATCTGTTTGGATGATGTGAATAATAGCTTATTATTACTAGGCACGGGTTTTCTGAACAACCTTTTTTCAGCATATATCTGTAGTTCGTACAATTCTCATGTCAAGGAATGGTAGAGAATCTTCCACCTTTTCCTCAACTGTGAATTCTATATGTTGATTATGATGATTGAAAATATTAACTGTTTCATGAATTTTGTGTTTAAGAAGTGCCAAGTTAGTTCTACAATAACCGAGTTGGCAATCTCACGACCGTTATCACTTTACAAGATATGTGGAGAAGCTACTAGACAAAAAATATCAACCAAGTGGTCAGCCACGATGGATGAATGGTTGAATCGATGGGTGGAATACTTTAACCGTGCCCATAATATACACACAGACACAGTTAAAAAATTAGTCACAAACAAATCAGTCAGAAAGGAATTATCTGTATGGCACCACATGTACAACAAAAAATTGTTTGGAGTTTACAGTAAAAAAGCTGCTACAGACCTCAGCTTTTCAAAAATGCTAAAGATTTCATATCAGTAGGATGTTTTGGTGGGTGTTCAGGAGCTTTATTTTCATAGCTGCAATCAGTAAGTTTTTATTTAGAATATCCAGATCAAAAAACTCATCGGATGAAGAGGTATTATAAGTGTTTTTGAAGTTTTTGGCTCGTTACAGTGTAAATTGTTTAGTCCCGGTAGTTAAAGAGCTGTTGCATAAGCCTAAAATGAATGAATGGTACTATAATAGCTAACGGTGCTTGTATCCAGGCCTTTGGACGGTGACTACAAAAACTGTTAAATTACAAATTTATTTCAGCTCCGAAGCTGTCAATTTAAATTGATTGCAAAACAACCACATCTTTGCCGTATATATGACTTTAGACATCCATCTTGTCCACGGCATGGATCTAGGATAATAGAAATTAACCCCTTTCTTTAAAACTCCACCTAGAAAAATCACTGACTACTCTAAGAATTATATGTAGTCACCTCTTGGTTGAACTTCTTGCAAATGTTTTATGACGGAATCCCAAATGTCTTTATTCTTTGGACGCATAGCTTTAACAGCAGAATCTAAGGAAGTCGGTTTAAAAGTACTTTTATTTATGGTTACTCAGCTGTTTTGGAATCTTTAGAAAAAGCTTATTTAAGAACCAGATGATTTACTACTCATTACCCCAACAGAAACAGATCTAACTATATTCATAACCACCATTGACATTTGACATAAGAACAGAAAGTGGATCCACATTTTCTGTTCCAAGTTTCTTAACTTCCAAGTTCCTTTAAGTTAAGTCCTCCATTAGCTTACTGTTCAAGTAAACAATAACAGGGCCTAAAATTAAAAAGTTTTTTTTATTTTTATTGCAATCTTGGATTGATTAAGGCTGTTTTCGCAGTTAAAGCATACTGCGATTTGAAGTGGGCGTATCACTTACTTTTCTACACTGCTTATGTCAGACCCTACGTGACTTCCTAATTTGAAATCTGCAGTTTCGATGTTTATTCAGTGGCGCCGGCCCACGGGTTGTTTATTGACAATAAATGCATTATTCTCCATTCAAATTAGTTTTGTCGGAATACTTTTTTTAGATTGATTATCGTAGATAATGTTTTAAAAAGAATTAATCACATTTTTAATTTATATGTCTTAGCTAAACATAGTATTGAATAAAAATTTGTGAAACGTGACTGCAAAAAACACCATGGTGTTTATTTATAATAAATTTAAAATAACATAAGAATATTATTATCAAAAAAATTACAATTTAATGTCACAAACAAATAAACAATTTCGCAGTTATAGCTTGAAAATGATTTCAAGAAGTTATTTATTTGTTAGAGAAAACTGATATTAGCGTAGTAAAAATTAAACAAAAAATATTTTTATTTATCTATAAAAAATTGGTACCTGCGAAACCATCATAATAGTAAATGTATTTATCTGGCAAGTATTTCGAGGCGACGCACTGTGAGGAAAAAGTTCTCTGACTGGAATATACATTATTTTAATATATTTATAGATTGCAGTTACATAAGAAAAGTCTCCAATTTATGAATAAAACACAAATCGTGGATAGTTATTTCATCATCATCAGTGGCATTACAGCTCGTCATGAGCCAAAGCCTTCTTCAGAACAATCTTCCATTCGCCCCTGCCTCTTAGAAAAGTTGCATGAAAATGGAGAATGATTATTCAAGCCTTGAATAGATTTAATGAAAAAGTTTATGTCCACTATTCTTCTGCCTTCTACCGAAAAGATGGTTTTTGCGGAGAGGCAATCTCAACTGGCTGAGAATGATAGCTATTACTAGAAATAACGATAAAATTTAAAGTATTATCTGCAAATGATATTATTTGTTATTATTAATATTTAAGAGTAAAACATTGGTAATATTTTGACCATAAACAAATAATATGTAAGGTCATGAACCCTCTATTTACTTACTTTACGGTAAGTAATAAATACTTACTGTAGTGCAATTGCTCTCCTTTTCCTTGACCTAGGACGTTTACTGGGACTCATTTTTTATCTTGTCTCTTATAACTTATATCACTAACCTAATGTAATACTTAAAAATGCGCGTAAACTAAAGAACTTTTTACTTATACCACTAAACTAATAATATATTACTTAAACATACCCGTAAACTAAATAATTTCGATGTTTTCAAAATAAATAAAAATACTGTAAACTGTAAAAACTAAGCAAGTTAATAAATACAAGAATGAAAGAACTAAAATGGATTCTGATTCAGGCGAACTAACTGTCCCTACCGTACGTTCATGAGATTTGACGTCACTAATGCGATAACGATCAAGCTAAGCGACAATGATGAGGAACACGTTTCACTATTAGATTTCAGTATTTTTTAGCAATTTTCTTCAAAGTTTGAATACGCTTTTCTCGATTATTACTGGACACAGAAAGGTGAAAAAAGAATCAACGATTACAGAAAAAAAAAACTCTTTCAACTGATGGGCGTGAAAAGTTTGGTTATAATAGAACGTTAAACAGTATAATCCAATTTTTCAACAGAAAATTCAAAAAAATAAAAAAAAGTAAAACCATCAGTTTAAAGGCAACATAGTTTTGAATAACATGTCCAAATTTCGAGATTTTTGTTATTAATTAACAGAGAAACAATTTTGGTGCACCGATAAAACAGCCTTAATCTCTCTTGCGAGATGCGATTGATGACTAACGAGCTTACATCTTTTCCTAGACTGGATGCTACCTCAGTAATAATGAGTGTGGCTTTCGTGGCCATTTTTCTATTATTATAACAGAAAAATATCAGGCCAGTTTCAGAGGTGATAAATCGACAATTCCCCTCATACAAATTTAAAAAAAAAACACTGAAATGTAGCAATGTGGTTAGTATCCACATATTTTTAGAGTCTAAGGAAGTCTAAGGACTCTTTGAATAGAAGAGATATGTTCAGAGTAATGAAAGAGCTAGTAGTACCAAATCAGTTGGTCTACTTAACAAAACTAATTTTTGAAAGAAATTAAGGTACGAATACATGGTGAACTGTCTGAACCTTTTAAAACAAATAACGAGATACACCAGGGAGACCCACTGTCTTGTATACTGTTTAATCTGGCTCTGGAAAAAGTAAACGAATTTGTATAGCAGAGAGTGCTCATAACACTAAAAATAACACTACTGCAAAGATAAACCATAGAATTTGCACGGTTAACAAGTACATACGGTCTAGCATAAGGTTCAGAGACCTAGACTCTAACAAAAAATAATGAAAACCTGTTGTTTCGAAAGAAAAGTACTAAGGCAAATCTATGGAACGGTGAATGACAATGGAGTGTGAAGAAGACGATACTACTTGAAACTTTATATAATATACCAGGAACCAGATAGGACGTTTAAAGTGGTTAAGGTATGTAATGCGTATGGAACAAAATGATCCAGCTAGAAAAGCACTCCTTGATAGACCCATTGGTCAGAGAGTAAGAGAAAGACCCACAACAAGGTCCCTTGATAACATTGATGAAGATGTGAGAAAATATCGGAATACGTGCTTGGCGGAGTAAGGTGATGGATAGAGACCACTTGACAAATGTTTGAGGAATCTACGACTCACACAGAGTAGCAAAGGCAGAATGATGATGATGATTTATTTTTAGTTCAAGATCGTACACAAAATATAAATAACTTATGGGATTTTTATTTTGTTTTTGTCTTGTAAAAATCGTACTGTAACAAGGACTTCTCCAAAAAAAATTATAAACAATTCACTAGAAACAAACTATTGAAATCGTGTTTTAGTGAACTATAAATTAGTACCTAGAAGTGGCGGAAATGCATACTTATATTTCGTTTAATTTTCTATTACATCCAAACGCAATGAGTTAGGATATTGTATGTGTCATCGCCAATCCAGATAAAAGCTATCAAGCACGTAGATAAGAATTGCCATCTGCAAACACTAAAAATAATTGTGCGTTTAATAACTACCTACTAAAAAAATACAATAACAATAAGCTAACAGTGATAAATCGTATCGGATGTGAAATAATACTTTTATTGGTGTCACTCGTACAAAAGAAATTCAAAACATTTTTCTTCTTCTGCCTTCTTGTATGAAAGCTTTAAAGCCTGTTTCTTTTTTCTTTTTTTTACAAATTCGCATCAACCCGAAGGTTATTAGCGAGAATCAGATTTACAATATTAAATATATTATATATTAACAAAATTAATAGCTTTTAAGTAGTTTAACATATTTGTGAATGAACAATTTGCACCAAGTGCTTTCTCTAAGTTTATTGAGATACCATAAGTAATTCTTGCTGTGGAGAAAACTGGACAGTCTACAACAACATGTTTCACCGAGAGTTTAACGTTACACTGCTCACATTTTGGTTCGGATTCTTTAGTAATTAAGAACTTGTGCGTGGCACTGGTATGACCTAATCTAAGACGAGTTATTGTCACTTGATCCCTTCTTTTAGTGGGGAAATATCTCCATGGTTTAATGTTCGGTTTAATATTCCGAAGATTGGACACTGAAAATTCCCACCGGTTTTGCCACTCACTTAGGATCCGCGATTTGATAACACTTGAAACATCACTAGCTATCACGTATTTCACAATAATAGAGTCAGCTGAGTTGACGGCTTCACGCGCACACTTATCTGCTTCTTCATTGCCTCTAATACCAATATGTGATGGGATCCAAATAAAGATTACCTCCTTATTACAATTTTCTATCTCTATCAGATTTTGTTTTATTTTTTCAAGAATATGATTCTCTGGGTATATTCTTCCTATAGATTGTAGTGAGTTTAGTGAATCAGTCAAAATTATATATTTCTGATTTGGTGAGGATATAATATATGTGAGTGCCTCGTATATGGCATATAATTCTGCATTAAAAGTACTATAGTGTATTGGCAACTTATATTTTTGACACATATTAGAGGATATAACTGCTGCTCCCACGCCATCTGTTGATTTTGAAGCATCTGTATAAATTTGAGAGAAATTTGTATATTTTGATAATAAGTTTTGCAGATTTTGATGTATTATACTATGGTTAGTAGTGTGTTTGTCCAATGATGTTAGGGTAGTTATTATTTTAGGTACTCCCAAAGTCCATGGTGCAGCAGGTTCAAAACTAACGGGAAAGCAAGGAGGTAAGGTGGTGTTCAGAGATGAGAGATCCATTTTGATTCGGTGGTAGAAAGGTTTATGTAGACGTGGTTTATTGGAGAAAAATGTTGATAATCGGTTAAGGTGATCATATTTGAAGGTGTGGTTGTTAGGATTTGCATTTGATTTAATTGCATAGGTTAACTTTAAGTACATTCTTCTGTGATATAGTGATGGTTCAGCTGCTTCACAATACAGGCTTTCTATTGGTGTAGTTCTGTAAGCTCCCAAGACAATGCGGAGTGCAGTATGTGTATTGAATCTAAAATTTTAAGGGAAGACTCAGTAGCCGATGACATCGCGCCATAGTCTAATTTAGATCTGATTAGAGTTCTGTAGAGAGAGCATAGTTTGTCTATCTGCCCCCAGTCTTTTTTAGATAGTGATTAAGGATTAGTCTTGCTGGCATTCGATTGCCAATTTTTTAATATGTTCTTTCCAATTTAGATGTTGGTCGAATGTCATTCCTAAAAATTTTACATTATTTTTTCGAACTAGAGGCTTGTTATATAGTGAAAGTGGAGAGTGATTAGGGTAGCTTTTCTTTGTGAATAATATAAATTGTGTTTTTTCTGTAGAAAATTGAAATCCACAATTTTGCGACCATTCCTCTAGTTGATGTAAAAACGTTTGTAGCATACTCGTGATGTTTTCCAAATTTTGGCTTCTCGCATAGATAACAAGGTCGTCTGCGTATAAGAGACCTTTCAGTGGTGAGTTCATATTGGCTAGGACATCATTTATTGCTACTAAAAAAAGTGTAGGGCTTAAAACTGATCCTTGAGGAATACCATTCTCTAGTTTTGTTTTTGGTGATAGCATACCATTAGTTTTAAGGTGGAATGATCGATTGGTTAAGAAATTATTAATGAAAGCTAGGCAGTGTCCTTTGATATTTAAATTATGTAGTTTTTTTAACTATTAGGTGTTTCCAAGTGGTATCATATGCTCCCTTGATGTCAAAAAATATTGCGACGCATTTTTGATTGGCAGCAAAAGCTTCAAGTACGTCATTTTCTAATGCTAAAATATTGTCCATTGTTGACCGATTTCTACGAAAACCACTTTGATTTGGAATTATTAGGTTTCGATTCTCAAGAGTCCATAAAAGCCTTTTATTTACAATTTTTTCCATTAATTTACCCATAGCACATGTCAAAGATATTGGTCTATATGAATTTGGATTACTTTTTGGATTGTGTGGTTTTAAAATTGGTATAATAATAGAATCTGACCATTTTGATGAAAATTTATGTTGCATCCATATTAAATTAAATAACTTTAATAAGTACTGATGAGCCTTTGAAGGTAAATTTCTTATAAATTTCACCGGAATATCATCAGGTCCCGCTGCAGAATCTTTAAACGAGGTAAGGGCTTCGTTGTACTCTTCCATTGAAAATGGTGAGTTTATAGGACTTTTATCTATTTCGTCGAAATCAATAATTAGTTTATGTTCTTCATGTTGCTTAAGTGTGATAAAACTCTGGTTATACTGGGTATTACTAGACCTATGTTTATAAGTGTCAGCCATTTCTTCTGCGATTTCGTTGTCGTTGGTAATAATCTTATCTTGAATATTAAGTGAGTTGATTTTTAAATTCAAATTTTTTCCCGATATTCGTTTTATCTTCTTCCATATGTCACTCATAGGAGTGGAGCTGTTTATTTTAGAAACATAATCAATCCAGGACTGACGTTTAGCTGTCTTTAATGTAAGTCTAGTTATGGCTCGGGTTCTCTTATATTCTAGTTGGTTTTCAAGTGATTTATGTTTTTTGTATTTATTAAAGACAGTTTTACTTTCTCTAATAACCTTTTTACAAGATTCGTTCCACCATGGAACTGGTGTGGAGCGTTTCGTTGGAGCTGTTTTACCGATTGAGTTTCTTCTTCAATATTGAGCCTGTTTCTTGTTCAATATTAGCCTCCTAAATTGTTTAAATTGTCGCACCATCTTTTTCTTGGTTTGCCAATATTTCTTCGTTCATTTGGTTCATGAAAATATCATCTCTGTTGTTTCTAGTACTGTAATCGTCTCGATTTAGATGTATCAGGTTTTGTCTCCACCGTGTATGTTAATATAGGTCTAATTGCTGCTTTATAGATTCTTGTTTTTGTGTCTTGTCTTAGGTGTTTGTTCTTTTAGATTGTGTCATTAATATGTTCAGCTCCGTACCTTTTTTTAAGGGAAAACAGTGGGCCAATTATGAACCTAGGTAACTAACATAAGTAATTATTACATGGCAACATCATCAAGAAAACAAAGTAATTATTTAATTTTAAATTTCTTCATAAAAACTTTCTGTCTTTTTTGGTTTGCCAGCAATATTTACACTGTCGGCATTTTCTAATAGGTACCATTAGCTGATTTAGGCAATAGGATGACAAATGAAACGTCAAATTTTTATTGACTTGAGGGATTTTTGGGTTTGGTCCCAAAAGACTATCAATCACCGACAATCGAAAGTCGTACAATGACATTTTTGTACTAGAATTATTATAGAAATAGTATGCGTTGAAACTACCCAAGCGACGACTATACACTTAGAAAGCCTCATTTGATGATGGCAATAACCCTGAGTCTTCAAGAAATCAAATAGACTATATACTTGTAAATGAGAGTTTCCGAAATACCGTCAAAAAAGTCACTACATATCCTGGTGCAGATATTGGATCTGATCATCATCCACTCGTAGCAGATATTAAACTAAGGTTAAAACGAATTCAGCGACAAAAACCAAAAACCAATGCAATTAACTTAAACACTTAAATTTGACGATATAAACATAAAACATAACATTAAAAAAGAATTTAACAATAGAATAAAAAACATTGAAGAACAACTAGAAGATTAAGAAGATCTATGGAGTGAATTTAAAAACCAAGTTAACGAAATGTCCACAAACAATGATTATAGAAAAAACTTAATCAAGAAAAATAACTGGATGACAGACAACATCTTGAAATGAATGGAACAACGTCGACTGATAATTTTGTCACTAACATTGTTCAATGTTTACTCGGACCAGTTATTTAAAAAGGCACTTAGAGAGGTGACAACCATATGAAATAAAAATCAACGAAGAACTACTTAATCTGATTAGATATGCAGACGACACAGTAATTCTATCATATTGTGACGTCTTTTTATTGCTCTAATTTATTTGTCTTTATTCTAATTTATTGTCTATAATCTAATTTATTAAAACTCACGATAGCTAATTACTAATTTATTAAATAACTTTTACAAATGTATGTATTTCACGTTTCGTACAAGTAAACCGCGTTTACCGATCTTCTTATGACTAACTCCTCAATGAAATTCTTCCGGTATTTATATGAAACCAGCTTGTAACAGAATGTTTGTAGAAAATACGATGCCGTTCTCGATCTCGACGTAGACACGGCGGCGACTGGTCTCAAAACATGTTCTCTATCGGCTTGTCGCCCCCAGAACATTCGATTGTTGTTTGTCAGGTAGATTTTTTTGACCTAGAAATTACGAGAATCAATACAAAAGAATTAGTCATAAAATATTTACAGTTCTATATGCCATAACATTTAAAATCGTAACATTGCCCCCCTCTTAAAAGATGGTTCCTCCTGGAACCTTGTCGGGACTGGAACTGGAACGACATGCTGATATCGGCAACTGGACCCTCTTTTACAACTTCCAGTTGTATAGAAATGACAAGGGACGGTTTTCTCTCCGCACCAGTAACTATGCGGATTGCAACAGACTAACACCTGGACTTCGGTGTCTTTAAAACATCTCCTCCACCATATTTCGGATAACCCTCCAATCTAATTGACGGCACTCCAACTTTGGCATGGCTAACTTTTGCACGTCGGACTCTAGTACGTGCTCTCTCAACTGAAGTAAGGCTTCCCATACATCTCGGTAGGTAGGTTGGTCACGGGCAGTGTCTTTTGTTACCAGGTAGAAAAGGTAACGTGATGCATCTTGAAGTTTCAAGGTTTTACCAGGAGCTGGCACTTGGCATTGAAGTTCTGCAACTCGACCAAACTTCCTTCGAAAGACGGATGCCAACCCTGGTGCATCTTTGATACTGGCCGGGATGGTAAGGGCCAGTGAGTAGTCATCGGGGAGCGCGAGTAGATCTTGCCTTTCTTCAGTGGTAACACCATATCTTGCTTTACCGGTACCTCCATAGGCACCCATGAATTCCTTAAACGTGAGGTCAGACACATCTTGGACTTGGTTTACTTCCACTTCTTCATCTACGTCGTGGTCACCCTCGAAAGACGCCAACCGGTTATGGTGTACTATCATCGGCTTTCCTCTCGGAATCTTGCTTATTCGGTAAATAACATCATTGATCTTCTCCATAATGAGGTATGGACCTTCCCAAAACTGCTGCAATTTGGGAGAACAACCTTTTCGCTTTTTAGGGTTATAAAGCCAGACTTTATCGTTCTTCTTAAAACACCCCTTTTCGGCTTGCGTATCGTACCGTTTCTTCATTCGGTCACTAGCGATCTGGAGATGGGAACGGACCAACTCGTGTACATCGTCCATTCTTCTTCGTAATTCGATCACATAATCTTCACCTGCTACATCTTCTCCAGGTCGACACCCAAACTCTAGATCACAAGGTAGTCGCATCTCGCGTCCGAATAGGACTTTGGCTGGTGTCTGGCCTGTTGATTCATTAACAGCAGATCTGTAGGCCATTGTGAAGAACGGGAGATATTGGTCCCAGTCTCGCTGATGATCGGACACCATCTTTGTCAAATACTTGCCAACTGTTCTATTCATTCGTTCTACCATACCATCCGATTGCGGATGATAAGCCGTAGTCCTTGTTTTCTTCATACCTAGTCTATCACATATTCCTTGGAATAAATCGCTTTCGAAGTTCCTGCCTTGGTCACTATGGATCTCCAAAGGCACTCCAAATCGGCTGATATATTCTTGGATCAACTTATCTGCAACGGTGGCCGCCTTCTGGTCTGGAAGTGCGTAAATCTCGACCCACTTAGTGAAGTAATCCATTACTACCAACATGTACTTGCCTCCATTATCACTTTCTGGAAAACGGCCCAGCAATGTCCAAAGCTATTCTTTCAAACGGGCTTCCAACATTATATTGTCTCATAGGAGCTCTCCTTTTTCGATAAGGCCCGTTACTCGTAGCACAAATAGTACATTTCTTACACCAGTCTTTTACATCGTCGGAACTGTTCATCCAATAAAACCGTTCCCGAATTCGCTGAAGGGTCTTTTTCACACCAAAATGCCCTCCTGATGGACTGTCGTGTAACTGACGAAGTACTTCGGCTATTCTGCTCTTTGGAATCACCAACTGTCTTCTCTTCTCTGAACCGTCATCATTTTCCAGGACTCGTTTGAGCAGGCCATCTTCCATGATAAATGAGTCCCACTGGGCCCAATACGTCTTCACTATTGAGCCTAGGTTCGATATTTCTTGCCAAGGTGGTCGACGGTTTTCTTCTTTCCATTTTCGGATTTTCTGTATAACTGGATCTCTCTCTTGTTCTTCCCTGATCTTGGTAGGCATCCAGTCGTCGTGGACCACCGTCGTTCTTAGCACTGCTGCTTCCTTGGATTCCGTTTTGGTTGCAGTGAGAACACTCTGCTGGGCATGGCCTTCTGGAAAGAGAATCGGCGTTTCGGTGGCTAACTCCGGCCCGGTGCTCAATCTTAAAATCATATTCTTGGAGTCGTTCGATCCACCTGGCTATCTGACCCTCTGGATTCTTAAACTGCATCAACCACTTAAGGGCGGCATGGTCGGTTCGGATTAAAAACTTCCTTCCATAGAGGTATTGATAGAAGTGCTCTACTGATTTCACTACTGCCAGAAGTTCTTCTTCTCGTGACGCAATAATTTCGCTCAGGTTTTGAGAGGACTTTACTAAAATATCCAAGGACTCTTTCCTGTCCTCCTTGAATCTGAGACAGCACTCCTCCAATTCCCACATTACTTGCATCTGTATCTAAGATGAACTCTCCTTCTGGCAGTGGGATACCCTAAAATTGGTGCTGTGATTAAATGCTTTTTTTAAGGTTTCAAAGGCATTCTGGCAGTCTACATCCCAGCGGTATTCTCTTGCTTCCTCTGTAAGTCGCGTTAATGGTTTAGCGATATCTGCAAACTTCTTAATAAACCTCCGGTAATAAGTACATAGTCCAAGAAAACTTCTCACTTGATGTTTGTCAGTTGGTTTTTGGCCATTCCTTAATGGAATCGATTTTTCCCTTATCCACGGCCACTCCTTCTTTACTGACTATATGACCCAGATAATTGACTTTACCTTGAAATAGCTGGCACTTCTTGGGGTTTAACATCAATTGGGCAGCTTTAAGTCGATTAAAAACGTTTTCTAAATTCTTCAGATGGTCCTCAAATGTCTCCCCCAAGACGATTATGTCGTCTAGATAAACTAGGCATGTTTTCCAAGATAACCCTCTCAACACATTTTCCATAAGCCTCTCAAATGTCGCAGGAGCGTTACAAAGTCCAAATGGCATAACGTTGAATTGCCATAATCCAGATCCTGTGGTGAAGGCTGTCTTTTCTTTATCTACCGGGTCCATTTCTACCTGCAAGTATCCAGACTTCAAATCCAAAGTAGAAAATAATTTACTTCCAGCCAATGTGTCTAATGTGTCATCGATCCGAGGCAGAGGATAACTATCTTTCTTGGTAACGTTGTTCAGCAAACGGTAATCCACACAGAACCTCGTTGTTCCGTCTTTCTTCTTAACCAGGACCACCGGAGAGACCCATGGGCTCGTAGAAGGTTCTATCACCCCGTCTTTCTTCATTTTCTGAACAATCGTTTCAGCTTCCTCTCTTTTCGCCTGTGGTAATCGTCGAGCTGTTTGACGAATTGGCTTAGCATTACCAGTATCAATTTTATGCTTAACAACGGTAGTTCTTCCCGTCTTTCCTCCTTTCGGTACGAAAAATATCACGATACTGCCGAAGAAATTCCCTTAATTTCCTTTTCTCAATCTGATTCAGAGACTGTCCAGCAACCGCAACCATTTGATCAAATTTATCGTTGGAATTATCAGACGTTGTCGTCTGACGGATTATGGATGTGACAGGTACACAAGTTCCTACTTTTGTCTCTTTCTTGATGGTCACTGGGTAGTCATTGACATTAATAAGTCTCACAGGAATTTCTTTAGCCGAAGTCACTAATTCTTTTCCAATTATGATTCCACGGCCAACTTCGTCGTCATGATTCCAAGGCTCCATCATAACAGGTGTTCCTTCGTCCACAATTCCCTGTAGCCGCGCTACTATTATCGTTTCACTTCTCGCAGGCACGACTGTATCTTCTTTAACGGCTGCTTGCATAGTGTTGTCATCATGTGGATGGAGAAATACCTCCTCGTTACCAACTTTGATTACTTTATTTTTAAAATCCAATTGGAATCCATGCGTATTCATTACGTCCATTCCTAATATAACATCCTCTTCGATGTCAGCAACTATAACAGTATGGACGAACTTTTCTGCTCCAATTCCTAATTGTACCTGGATTTCTCCATGAATGTTGGCATTTTCACCTGTGGCGGTCCGAAGTCGCAACCTCGTTGGTAACAGTTTTTTTTGGCTGTTTATAACTGTCGGGCGAATAATGGTTCTTGTCGCTCCGGTATCCACCAACAACGTATGCTTTTTACCATTTATTTCTCCATCTACATATACACTATCTTCACGACATTTCAAAGAAGCTATTAGTATGAGAGGGTCTTTGGAAAAGTTCTGGGTCGAAGCTGCCCCCCTAAGGCCGACCCGTTCTAGTTTTCCTGATGGTGAGTTTCTTGATTTGTGTCGTACCTAGGATGCTTACATGAACTTCGTACGTGTCCTATTTCGCCACAATTCCAGCATCTTATGGTCTTCGTCTTCTTGTATGTCATGCTTTTCATCATATTAACGAGCTGGTTCAGTTTATCTTCATCTTCTTCCTCTTTTACAGTCCTAACTTTACTGTAACCGCCAGAGGCCTGCGTAGCTGACTCGTATTCGAGGGCGGCGGATAAGACATCAACCAGCGTCTTGTGACGAGCTAATCGTAGTGTTCTTTGCATCTCATGATCACGAAGACCATCAATAAACGTTTGAACGGCCAACTTTTCCATCATGTCTTCGGGAGCTGTTGGATAAGCATATCGCACTAATCTGGCGATATCTACTTCATATTCTTGAAGAGCCTCATCTTTCTTTTGTCTTCGATTTTTGAGCTGCGACTGATATACATGCTCCAAGTGTTCGTGGCCATATCGCATATTTAACCTCTTCTTCAGTTGTTCGAAATCATCCGTCTCCTCTACGGCTATGGTCTGGAGCACATCTAAGGCATCTCCTCGAAGAGCGATAGTCAGGTTTACAGCTTTTTCTTTTTCAGACCATCCATTCGCTCTTGCAGCTGATTCGAAACTGTTTCATGTAGTTGTTCCATGATGATTTTCCGTCGAAAGTTGGGACTTTGACATGAACGGAACTTCCGCTTCCTTCAAATTTCGGCCGTGTTTCCAACTTACATTTTGTCTCGTCTTCTTTTATCTCTACCGGATCTAAAGCTACCGTATTAATTGGTGGTAGCACTCTCGTGTTAGTTATCATGGTCTCTAACTGTTTGATTTTCTCTTCAACTTTATCAAATGTTTTAGAGACTTCTTCAAATTTCTCATTATTCTTTTTAGAAGTTTCTTCCATCATTTGAGAAACATTTTCAAATTTCTCGTCGAATCTTCTAGACACATTTTCGAGTTTCTCGTCGTTTTGTCTAGCTACTTCTTTAATAATTTGAGACGTTTCATTGAATCTTTCATCATTTTTTTTTAGAACTCTCTTCGATCTTTTGAGACGTTTCATCGAATCTTTTGGAAACATTCTCATCATTTTTTCTAGAACTCTCTTCGATCATTTGTGAGACATTCTCAAATTTTCCATCGATTATTTTAGTTAAAACGGCTTCTTCTGCTGACTGGAACTGGAATGTCTCTGGGTCGTCTCCATTTTTGTTGAGAACAGTCTTCAGTCGTTCTTGGAGGATCTTCTTGGACCCGCTGCAGTCTTCATCGCGTTCTTCTAGTTGCTCAACGCAACTGTTTCACTGAAAGTTCTACTAGCAGCATCTTTGGTCAGGCACACACGTACTTTTTAAATGTTCTTTCGTACAACGATCACTACTGAACTACGCGGATGTTCCCGACGAACAATACCTTTCAAAAGTTCAAAAGTCTTTTTCAAAAATCAAATTAAATTTATCTACGATCCCACTTCTGCACCACTGTGACGTCTTTTTATTGCTCTAATTTATTTGTCTTTATTCTAATTTATTGTCTATAATCTAATTTATTAAAACTCACGATAGCTAATTACTAATTTATTAAATAACTTTTACAAATGTATGTATTTCACGTTTCGTACAAGTAAACCGCGTTTACCGATCTTCTTATGACTAACTCCTCAATGAAATTCTTCCGGTATTTATATGAAACCAGCTTGTAACAGAATGTTTGTAGAAAATACGATGCCGTTCTCGATCTCGACGTAGACACGGCGGCGACTGGTCTCAAAACATGTTCTCTATCGGCTTGTCGCCCCCAGAACATTCGATTGTTGTTTGTCAGGTAGATTTTTTTGACCTAGAAATTACGAGAATCAATACAAAAGAATTAGTCATAAAATATTTACAGTTCTATATGCCATAACATTTAAAATCGTAACAATATAATATTAAAGGTCTTCAAATTCTGCTTGATCGTATTCATGAGGTAGGAGAGGAAATGGGCATTAAAATAAACTCAAACAAAACCAAATTTTTAGTGTTTAGTCGTGGCCCACATCCCGATGCTTCGTTAAAGCTTCAATTAAACGGAGTCCAAGTTGAGAAAGTTCACAAAATGACATATTTGGGAACTGAGATAACGGACCAACTAGATCCAGACATAAAAATAAAACGTAGAATAGCAATGACTAAAACTACTTTTATGAAAATGAAGTCATTTCTTTGCAATAACCATCTCAGTTTAGGACTAAGGCAAAGAATGGTTAAGTGCTATGTTTGATCTGTACTTTTGTATATTGCAGAAGTGTGGACGCTAAAAGTATCGATCATGAACAAAATTGAAGCATTGGAAATATGGGTTCATAGACGAATGCTGAGAATACCTTGGACAGCAAGAAAAACTAATGAAGAAGTACTAAAGAGCGTCAATAAAGACAGAGAGCTAAAGATCGAAAAATGTGTTATCTAAAGTAAGGTTCCATAAAATATACCTACTGAACCAACCGTAATTCCAAGTGGGGTTAAAATGATTCCCTCTACATTTGAGCCCCTAGACTTTTGGATTTTCAAGAATAAAAAAAAATCTTGGAAAGTTGAAAATGTTTGACTATCATTTTTAAAATCCATTACTTTATTGCAAACAACCTCCAGGGAATTCTGCATATCTTCATCCTTACATTTGTATCTTGTTTGTTCTCTTATACTTGCTCTGCTTCGGGTGATCCGGATAGGTCCAAATATGACCCATATTTGCAGCATGTTGCAAATATGGGTCATATTTGCAACATGTTGTAACCTTTAACAAAATTGTCAAGTACTAGTAGCCAAAATAACAAAAGAGAAAATGTTTCAAGTACTTCAGAAAATAAAGAAAAGCAGTTGACTCAAATGATATTCCTGCTTTAGGAGATACAGGAAAAAGTTAGCTAACAGGATTATTTATTAGAATTATGGATGTGGGACAAATAATGCCAAATGAATGAAGTAGCAGTCTATTATTACCTGTTTATCATAATTGTTTTTATTTAATCTTAAAAAACTTTGAAAAATGTTACATTTATATCTAAAAAGAGGTATAGAATAAATAAAAGTAACAAAAAATCGGTAAAATATTTACTACTATGATACAGGGAAGCAGCTTCAAAACAACTGACAAAATAGAGTTTTGTCAATGTCAACTAAACTTTCTGAAATAAAATGGGTACATGAAAAGTCATAGACTGCCTCAAACAAGCAGCCCTAAAATATTTAGTTATTGTAGAACTGAATAAAGAATCTAAATTTAATATCGGCAGATTATCGAGGATTTCCTTAAATTAAATCTCGGTATGGCTACACGCTTAGCAGAATCCCTTATCTAATTATAATGGAGTAATTACTTTGTACTGTTATCTGTTTACTTTATCATAATGTTGAGTAAAATCAGAAATAATGGGTTGATTATATTATGTAGTGAATTGTAAACATTTAAGGAATGACCTATTTGTATAAACATATATATTTATGATACGTCATTAAATGGACATTGAAATGGGTAATAAAAATAAATACCTTACCCTTACTTATAAATACTTACCACAATAAGTGTACATTATGATTTTAATTTAATAATTGGACGTTTTATGTAAATAAAAATAAAGAAATAGGAGAATATAAATGTATTTCTTCTATTAACACGATAAAGAACGTCAACAGTCTATTTCACTTTCAGGATCACTTTCTATTGGAACTCTGTCTTGCAAATTGACTTTGGTCGGTAGTGAATCTATCGCGCCTTTGTAGTCTTTGGATATAACTCCAACATTGCACAAGTATAATAGATCTTTTTTTCTTGGCGATGGATATTGGCAGTTGCTTGAGTATTTTTTTTTTCAATCAGACTTCTTCCCAGGTAGGTAATTTTCTTGTACTCCTGCGTGTGGCTGGCCCATCCAAATAGTAGAAATATTCATGATACAAGTTATATTTATACTGTATGATCAAAGGCGTACTTTTTTCAAAACGAAGCCACTTAAGTTTAAGCCACTCAACAGTCTCATTATTCACGTTCAACTTTGTGTTCATAATCATGAGAGTGGTCAGAACTTGAAAGTCAAACATGTCCTCATAGCCTAGAACATTTGTTTTGTATGGCCCTGATTTGATTCTCGCAATTTCGATAAGGAGAGCCCATTCTCGTGTAGAATAAACTGATTTTTGTTTTCTAGCCCTAACGATAGTGGCATGAATTGAATCTGCTTCTAAATATGGGTGGCCACTTTCCATGAACTTTAAATCAATCGTAGCTAGATGTTGTATTGTATTTACCGCATATAACATGGCTGCTGCCATATTTTTGTTGTGATTCTGGCCGCTACAAGTATCGGAAAATGTGTTTACATGTTTGACAGTACTAGGAAGTTTTGAAATGTACTTCAATAAACAGGATGCAATTTCAAACGACCCTTTTCCTCCATTTGTTTCGTCCCAAATGTAACAATACCCGTCACTATTACAATAATCAAATATTGTAGAGTTGTAGACAGAAAGTTTGCGTCTATATTAGATTTGAGCATCACCAGCATAGGACACAGATAAAACTGCCTGCAAGTCAAATGAAATAAATCGAAATATTACACCTTTGTCATTTATTGACGGTTTTTTATCTTCAGCCTTCATCTGAAGAGAATCAGTTTCTTTTTTTTATGAGCTTGATAGTCATTTTCTAAGACGATCTTGTCTGAAGCATTTTCATAACTATTGCAGAGACTTTTTGCATTTGGATTTTTATAACTATTGCTACTTACTTTAATTTCCCTTTTTTGTTTCATCATCATCTTTGGCTCTACCATCCTGGATGATTCTTGGCCTGTTCAAGAATTAGTCTCTATTCCTCCCTATCTTTCGCCCTGACTTTCCAATTTCTTACCCCTAGATTCCTCAAGTCATCTTCGACTTGAGTTTTAAATCTAGATCTTGGCCTGTCTCTCTTCCTGGTTCCTACTGGCTCTTGATATAATATCTGTCTTTGGAGGGTCTCCAGTTTTTCATTATTTCAAGATGTCCTAGCCACCTTAGTCTATTAATTTTAATAGACCGGACGATGTTGCATTTTTCATAGCATTGATACAAATCAAAATTGTAGCTCCTGCGCCATATTCCGCTTTCTTGTACTCTTTCCTTTTTTGTTTAAGCATTATTTTGGTTTTATTAGACATTTTACTATGTTTATTCTGTTGTTGTGGACCTCCGTTTTCTTTGTCATTATCAAGGATGATTTCCTTTGGTAGTTAACTGAGTTTTCATGTAGATTATGATTCTGTTGTAGCAATCTTGTTGGTTAGAATGAAGTTAATTTTATTCTTAGTGGTTCTATCTGATGCCACTCAAATCCATTTTCTGTTCGATTTTTTTTAAAGAATGTATTTGCAATAAGCATTTTTAGTAGTGTGTAAACTGAACAGTCTTTCTTCCCTTTTATCTCTCTCGCCAACTCAATACTTTCCCATGACTTTGCTTGTCGTTTCTCTTTCCCACTTTGGCATTAAAGTCACCAATTAAACACTTGAAGTGACTTTCATAATTATTTAATGCTTCAGTTATGTTACTGTATAGTTCTTCTCCTCAATTTCTTCGTCAGCGTGAGTAATCGTTAGGGTGTATATTTGTATAGCTTATATATTGTATCTCTTTGATAGTTGTAAGATTAAGCTAGCTACTCTATTCGAGATACTAGTTATTTCTACTACTCTTCGTTTTCATTTCTTGTAATAAGGAATCCAATACCGCCTGTTCTGTTCTTCTTCCTTGGTAGTAGAATGTGTTCCTGACGAATATACAGATTGTTTTAAAAAGGTATGTGATAAATTAAATCACGCAGTCCGGGGACAAAAAATAGATTTTTTTAAATTAAAACACCCTGTATATATATATATATATATATATATTATATATATATATATATATATATATATATGTTGTTAAGGTTCCAAAAAACTTAAAGAACCATAAAAATTGTTATTTGGAAATAATCTGGACAAAAAAATAAGTAAGTTTGTTTACTTAAGAAAATGTATAAAATTATTTTTGTCATTAAATATAAGATATGTAAATTAGTGGGCTTATAAAAAATGAAAGCAATTTTTGGATAAAAAGTGACAGTTTTGACATTTTGCGGAGGATAGAAAAATTGATGAGAAAAGTCAGTCTCTGGAGAATTTCCGAAGGAAGAACGGCTGTTTTTGAGAGTTTCGTTGGTGCTGGTGGTAGAAGGGCTGATGCAGTGAAGAGTCAATGGAATGGTGAATTTTTGTTTTGTTTGCTGGAGCTGAGAAAGTAATTTAAAATTGCCAAAGGGTAGTCTTCGTGGTTTTGTTTTCCTGGTGGGCTATATAGAGGTGTTTCGAGAGCCCTGAAAAAGAACCTTACCAGAACTGTAAGTTTGTTTCTTTATTTAAAAATTGCCGTGGTGAAGTGAAATCTTGTAAGAGGGACTTAATTGACTTTTGAATTTTTTATATTGTCAGGAACATTTGCTGGGTTTATATCATCGAGCAATAAGACAAAAGAGGGAATGTAAAGGTAGAAGGGGTAAACATATTGATAGACAGGAAGTGCCATCTTGAGAGGCCACTTTAGACAAGGATAGACAGTCTCTTTCCTTGTTTAAGAAGTCAAATTTAGTTTGGTTATGTTATTGTTTGTCCCAACTGTCACATGAAATTTTTATTTATATTGAAGTTTTTTTACCAATTATGTCACTTTTTAGACTATTATCGTTAATATTTAATTAAAACTTTCTAGTCTGAAAAATATTTTATAGCTATTGTTAACAAATGTTGGAAAATTTAAATTTAGCGCCTTTGCATTTCCGGATGTGTCCGCCATCAGAGGCCACTTTTTTGGTCTCCTTTTTATAACGATTAGATTCCCTCTTTTGTCTTATTGCTCGATGGTTTATATTTAAATAATCGAAGGACTTAAAATTTAGTATAATAGTATGTGTTTTTCATAAAGGGTTTTGCATGGAATAAATGTTAATTAATATATTTTTTTTTATATTAAAAAAATATTAATATATATATATATATATATATATATATATATTTATATATATATATTATAATTATATATATATATATATATATAATTATTTCAGTGCGACAAAATAATAAAAAATTTAATCCCATAAAACGTATTTTTTTATATTATAATGCTTTGCAGATTAAAAATATGTCTCTAAATTGCAACATATAAACGTGTGACTCAGTCATAACAGGTATTTTATTGCGTTTATAAGTATTATTTGCTTTAGCTGATAATAAAAAAAGACTTTGATAATAGTACGAGGGGGTTTTACTTTATATGTAATTTATAGTGAGATTAGCATTCATTTAATTACTTTGATCCGTTTGCAATAAATTATTTAAATAACTAAGAAAGCGCAAGTAAAAGACATAGCTCAGTGAAGTTTATTGGACGAAAATAAGTGTGATTAAAAATAAAAAACAATGAGATCTTCGCTCGTAAACCGAAATTTCAAGAAAACTATGCATCTAAAATTGTTTCCTTATAGAATGTCAAATTTTCTTTATTCTCTTTATGTCTTTTTCTATTGTATTTCTTAATTCTCTTCGCCGATGAAGAACGCTGCTACACGCAGGGCCGAGCCGTGCCCGTGTGCAAGGGGTGTGTGGCACCTGGGCGGCGCTCGCTTGGGGGCGAAATTTACCCAACCAAAAATATAAATATTAAAAAAATAAAATCAAACTGCCAAGCAAGCAAAGTGCAAAAAAAATAACTAACCAAATAGTTGCTATTAAAATGGTAGCGCGAACTTTCCATGTGATGTATTATATACATTAGTATAATAATAATAATAATAATAGTACCAAAATTGTGCGTAGCTGGCGCTGACCAATGATATTACATGTAACGTCGGCGGTGTTAGAGCATTCCCTGATATTTTCGGGATTTTCGAAAATTCGAGCCGAAATTTATACGTGTTTTCTGTGTTTTCTTTCATTGGAGTAAGTTTTACCGAAAGATAGTTGCGAATTTAATGACATGATGATTATGATTTTTTTTAAATTTATTTCTGTTATACATTATATTATTACTGTTATCGGTGTATTGTGAATGGCAACTTTATTCAAAATAGCTTTTTATTGCCTACATATATTATATAAAGTTAAAGTTGTATTTTGCTGTTTTTACTGATTCAATTTTTTTAGCATAAAAAATTTCCAATCTTTGTTTTTGTTCAATTTATAAACTGTTATTTACTGATTTAGATGGCAGATGGTAGAAAAAGACTTTCTGGTTCACAATATCGAAAAAGAAGGATAGAAAAAGAGGAAGACCATAAGCGATTAGCTGGCCCACTAAAAAAGTTTTTTGTATCCACAACGAGTACGCAACCTCAACCTTCAACAAGCCAAGCCCTAGATGTTTAACCGTATAATTTAAGTTAAAACGATGCAGAAGAACAGGAAGATCCAGCATATTGGCCAGAAGTATTGACAGATACTGTTAGACTAATAATTTTAAACATAGGTCCAGTTCAATTTTAAAATATTATTTTTCCGGTAAATAATTTAAACAGATCTTTTAGCTCTACTTACTTAGTAAAAAAGCTAACAAACAATGAAAAAGTACCTATAAACTGGCTTATTTACTTAAAATCTAAAGATTCACAGTATACCTACTGCTTTTCCTGTACACTATTTGAAGTTTCTTTAAATATATTTAGCGACAATAATGGTCTTAGGGACTGGCAACGCTTGTCTCGATATTTAGAAAGATACGAAACTAGTAAGGGGCATTTCGAAAGTATTAAGAAATGGGTTGAATTAAAAAAATCAGTTGAAAAAGGGTTAACTGTCGATTATATGAATCAGAATTTATTTCAAATAGAAAAAAATGGACATCTATTTTAGAAATAATTATTTTTGTAAATGAAATGAGGTTGAATGCTCGAATAAATGAACTTTGAAAATAAGGCTTTTATCGAGCACAAGTTAATTAAATCTAGCCCAAGTACTTTCGCTTAAAATAGCATCTTCAGGGGCATTTCGTCAAAATGTGAACTATCCGGCAAGCGTAGAATGTGGAAACATTAAAAATAACATAAAATTGTACAAAACACTACACTAAAACGAGGACAAACAGTTTAAAATTACTTAGTTTACTTTACTTACTTTAAAATTACTTTAAAATCCCATTATCCCTCCAGATACTGACAGAGAATGTAGCGTAGAATCTTTAAGTAATTTTAAACTGTTTGTCCTCGTTTTAGTGTAGTGTTTTGTACAATTTAATGTTATTTTTAATGCTTCCACATTCTACGCTTGCCGAATAGTTCACATTTTGACGAAATGCCCCTGAAGATGCTATTTTAAGCGAAAGTACTTGGGCTAGATTTAATTAACTTGTGCTCGATAATAGCCTTATTTTCAAAGTTCAATTATTTTTGTGATTCAATTTTTCACTGAACAAAATTTAGCTATTAGCAACGAATACGGCCGGTTTGCGCTCGACCGTTTTGCGCCCTTACCTGA
Organism: Diabrotica balteata; assembly: GCA_918026665.1. NCBI lineage: Eukaryota > Metazoa > Arthropoda > Insecta > Coleoptera > Chrysomelidae > Diabrotica > Diabrotica balteata. The sequence continues at coordinate 111,020,237 of OU898283.1, forward strand.
AATCGACCGGTTTGCGCTTTGCAATTTTCATAATAGAAATATCTAACTACTATAGTTTCCTTAATCGGCCGATTTGCGCTCTCTTGCAATATAATTTTAATTTCATTCTACAATAATAGTCTCGTGAACCTGCAATGAACAAACTAACATGTCAAATAAACAGAAACATCTTTTTCCTTTAGATTTGAAAAAAAAAATGTCAAATCAAAACTAACAAAATTATTAAATTTTTCTAATACTGTCGAACAACACAGTGTTCTTTAATATTTAATACCTGTGTTTATAATCCTTTTACCTGGTAGTTAATTGTTTAGATATAATTAGTAACTAGAATTCCCAAAATGAGAGATCGCTGGAACTAACTTTTCTTTCTACCTGATAATGCGAACTGGTAACTTTAACAAAGGGTATGGTAACAGAAAAATTACCTGAAAATTCTACGTGATAATAACCATATTGATGGTCAATCATTTCTAATGCATTCTTTGAGATAGTAGGATCAAGAATTATTGTGCATCAGTGTGAATTAGTGTTTTAAAAATGGATGTGCAAATTATTGAAACTTCGAAGGGAAAACCATGTGCATTATATAAAGGGTACAGTTTTCGTATGAAAAAAACACAAATAAAGATGGTTCGGTTTTTTGGAATTGTTTGAAAGAGAAAACTGCAAATGTCGACGCCACATATTTATGGATAATAACAAAATAATTAAGGAAGCCGAACATGTGTGTAAGCCAAGTGTTGCAGCGACAGAAGTGAAGCAGTATGTCTTCAATGTTCAAAAAAGAGCTAGGGAAGACAATAGTTATTTGCGGATGTCAAAAATATATCAAGATGAATTTCAAAGATTATATAGTCAAGAACTGGATTTCGTGACAGACATCCCAAAATTCTCTTCAGTGAAAAATGGTTTCAACGATTGTAGAAAACGTGCGCGTGAGCTGCTCACAGATCCAGCGGCAGCATCCGAAATAGTGTTTTCAAAAGAAATTATTACAATGAGCTACAAAACGAAATTTTTATTTATCGACAAGACCACTCGCTCGGGATACAGAATCTTGGTGTTTGTTAGCAACAAAGCTGGGAAGATTTTGGTTAACAGTAAGGACACTGTATTTATGGATGGAACATTCAAAAGCTGCAGTAAGCAATTTAGTCAAATATATACCGTTCATATCGATATTGGTAGTAGACCAATTTATCCAATTTACTTACCGATACACGTCATTTTCATTGACTGAGATCATGGCCAAAGTATAAAAAAATTCTGACTCCATTTTAAATCAAATAGGTCACATAATTATTGCAAAAGTATTACCATCTCTTTACAACGACTATTTAAATTCTTACGTGACATTTTTGAAATAAAACACATTAATTTTGATCTAAGAAGCACAAATTTTATTAAATAGGTAAAAATATAAAACAAGAGGTATTCACTACAAAATTCAAAATAATAAGGTACAAAAAGTGTCAACACCGCAACTGTCAAATAAGTGTTACCAATTTATGCCAAAATTTCACCTTCGTTCGATTCGAAAATTTGTTTGAATTTTATACGAAATTTATACAAATTAAATGAAACATGTTATTATGTATTTCTTTAAGTTAACATTAATTATTTCTACGCGTGTATAATAAAATATGTCTAGTAGCTGTAATGTCAGTGTACTCGGCAAAGTGATTCTAAAAAAGAACACACCTACCGCCTAAATATTTCGTGTTGGTATCATGTGACGTCACGGGCTATGCCGTTGACTAACCGCTACGCCGATGACTGCTGATGAGGCAGCAAATTTTGTTCTTGTACCCGGGCGGCAAAACCTCTAGCTCGGCCCTGGCTGCAGATTCTGTCAGATCCTGACTTAACTTACGGTTGTTATTTCTACTGAATAATCCGCAAGAGTTTGTATTCAAACAATTTCATGACATTTTTATTGACAACTATTGAAAAGTTTTACTATTTTTAGTTATCACCCTTTTCAACATTTTATATTCGTTTAAGCTCCTCGTCTTCGCATTTTAAATATTTTCTAGCTTAAACAACCGCCGACCTCGACTGTTAAATAAATAAGTCTTCTTTATAACTAGAGCAGTCAAAAAAGTCGTTGTAATACAATTTATTTGAGCCAAAGCTGATTGTGCTTGTTCCAAATAAAACAATTTGACCCAAATATAGTATTTTATTTGCGTGGTATTTATCGTTAGAAGACGACCATCATATTTTTTATGAATATCGAAGATATCTTGAATCTGTGTTTACACGAATTTGGGAAAATCATAAACGAATTATAAATGTTAAGTCATGAAATTTCTAGACAAATAACAGTACCTTTATTTTCCAAGCTACAAAGAAAACAAAAAGAATGTAGAAGATAGTAATACGAGGGTAAATCCTATAGTTATTAGAATAACGTATAGGATACAACTTTGGTGAACATAATATGATAAACGATTTTTATTGTTACATCACATTAATAAATCGATTGTCTGAAGGAGAAGAGACAATTAGGAAAGGAATACAAAGGTTTTAAAAATAAATTGAAAAAGCTAAAGAAGTAAGTCCCTCGTTCAATAGATTATGTAAGTTTAAATGTAGATTCAGATTACCAAGCCGTATATTGTACACGTGAACATCACCAAGGGATAATGCAGACAACATCGTCAGGAATCAAATCGATTATATACTAATCAGAAGCCGTCATCACGTCTACAAAAACCTATCCAGGCACTGATATAGAATCAGATCACAATCCGGTGGTGACTGTAGTAAATATAAGATTCAAGAAACTACAGAAAAGTGCAGTTAAACAAAAGATAGACATTAAGCAACTGAAAAACGCAACTATACTGGAAAGGAAAAGAGAACAGGTAAACAACAATCTTAGAAACATCGCTGCAAAAAATAGGAACACAGGCAGAGAAATAAATGGATGGAGATAGAAAAGGCCCTTATGACAGCTGGTGAAGGCTCCTTAGCTCCAAGCCAAATTAAGAAAAAGGAATGGATGACAAACGAAATAATTTTGCATCTCATAGAGTCAAGGCGAAGAAAATAAAAACCAACAAAGACAAAAATGAACAAAGAAGTGAAACGCGTGAAATATAAGAATGATAAACTACGATAGCTTTAACATGCATAAAAAGATCAAGGAAATGACAAATAAAAAAGTGAAACAAGCATCCATCGTAAAGGACAAAAAGGGTAAAATAATTACAGATTTAAATGAAAAACTGGCAAAATGGACAGAATACATTGAAGAACTTTTTGCAGACGAAATACCAGAAATAGCAGTGGCAGAACCTACAGACGACACAACAGGGCCTGAAATCCTAAAAAGCGAGGTAGAATATGGTATAAGGAACACAAAAGGGGGTAAAGCTGCAGGACCAGATGAAATTCCTGTAGAATTGTTGAAACTTATAGACGACGACGCACTTGAAATAATGGTGAACCTCTTTAACACAATTTATAGAACAGGTATCATACCAAAGAAATGGCTCTCCTCTACTTTTGTCACAATCCCGAAGATGAATAACGCCAGAGAGTGTTCAGACCACAGAACTATAGCATTGATGAGCCACACACTAAAAGTATTTTTAAAAATAATTCACGAAAGAATATTTAATAAATTAGAAGAGGACATAAGCGCCACACAGTTTGGATTCAGAGGTGGACTGGGAACACGGGAAGCTTTGTTTAGTCTGAGTGTGTTAATGCAAATATGTTTGGATGTAAACCAAGATCTCCACGTAGGTTTCATAGATTTTGACAAACCGGACAAACGGTTGATAATGACTTAACCGAAGAAATTGAGATTTGTCGAGGTGTGCGTCAGGGTTGTGTGCTTTCTCCACTATTATTTAATATATATAGCGAAACAATATGTCAGGAAGCGCTCCTAGAGCAAAACATTGGTATGAACATTAACGGAGAGTTAATTAACAATATACGATATGCTGATGACACGCTAATAGTAACAGATAACCTAGCAAATTTACAGTTTTTGATGGAAAACATAAACACCCATACCAAGAAGTATGGTCTAAAACTGAACATCAAAAAGACTAAATTTATGATTGTAACAAAGAAGCTATACACCAATGTGAATTTAACCATAAATAATCAGCCAGTTGAAAGAGTTACGTCCTACAAATATTTAGGGGTTTGCTTCACTGATACTAATGACCAGACAAGAGAAATCAAGAGGCGAATAGAGATAGCGAGACAATTGTTTGTCAAATGAAAAAGTCCTTATGCAGCCGAGACATAAATATAAACTTAAGAACGAGAATGTTAAGGTGCTATGTTTTCTCCGTTCTGCTGTACAGCATGGAAGCCTGGACGCTGAAAAAGATAAACATTAAAAACATTGAGGCGTTCGAGATGTGGTCTTACAGGAGAATGTGTAAAATACCATGGACAGAAAGAGTAACAAATCAAGATATTCTGCTGAAGATGGGGAAGGAATGCGAAGTCATAAAAACCATACAAACGAAAAAACTGGAATATCTGAGCCACATAATGAGAGGAGAAAAGTACTCTCTGCTTAGACTCATAATCCAAGGAAAAATCTCGGGAAAGAGAAATGTGGGACGTAGGAGGATTTTCTGGTTGCGAAATTTAAGGGAGTGGTATGGGTGCAGTTCAATACAGTTGTTCAGAGCTGCAGCCAACAAAGTAAAGATTGCTGTGATGGTAACCAACCTCCGATAGGAGACGGTACTGCAAGAAGAAAAAGGTTTAAATACTACTACTAATATACATGATAATGTTAAAATGCAAATATTTAATAGTTTCTGAAAAAGTCAAACAGACTAGGACCATAGAAGACATTTTGTTACACAAGCAGTTGATGTGGGTATTATTAGAAGAAGACGTCCAAGAAATGACAATCAAAAGGACCGAAGACAGCATTCTTACACTTACACTCTCCTCTCAAACGGATCTAAAACAAGGATGTGCAAGGCATTTTTTAACTACACTTTCCATATCTGAGAAAATAGTCAGAAATTCAATAAAGAAAAAAATTGGGTCAAAGTTAGGTCACCATGTACCTAACCACCAAATTCCAGAGAAGGCAAAACAATGTTAGGAACAAATAAATTGTTTTCCAAAAATTGAAAGTCATTATTGTCGCAATAAGTCTGGAAATTTTAAATAAATAAATCAAATAGATAAGGGTTTGCCAAAGGCTTTAAGAATAGGGTGTTAAAACAGTTTCACGAAAAAGGTTCGATAAATGACTGGTGGAAAGCCAACAGAAAAGTTCTGGTACGAGAGGGAGACGTCGGTTGTGCTTTAAAAAACATCTGACTAGGCACCTCCAGGTTAAAGAGAGGAAAGAGACTGGAAAGAGGCAGGATAGGTCTAAAAGAGTGGACAGGGGTAGCAAAGAGGGAAGCTCAAAGAAATTCGTCTACAAATCATCTATATATGAAGATTTTTATCCCCCCCCCCCCACAAACTATAAACATGTTTTGAACAATTTCCGGATTGGAAATTGAAACGTGAAAAAAAGTAAACTGTAATTCTCATAAAAAGCAATTTTGGTTTAATCCCATATACAATAATATTTAATTGACGTTTTAATCGCAAATTAATGATCCAATGCAGCCTGATATGGAACCTTAAGATATAATGAAGGTCAAATGCGGAATGTAAATAAGATTAGGAACTTCCAGACATGCGTTGTACTTTCTAGCAATTGGAAGCTGTATTAGTATATAGTACTTAAGTAGATAAATTTTTATAACAAAGTACTATGTCTGTGTGCTATTTTTTAAAACTTAAAGAAATGATTGCTTTATCTTCTTAAATCAATAAGTTAAGATTGTTTGTTCATTAGAATCAATCAATGGATCATTGTTTTTTATGTGTACATAATATACCTTATCAGGCGTCTATTTTACTAAAAAAAGGTTTCTTATCTCAGTATTATTGGTAATAACTTTTTTTAATTTTATTTTTACTTTTTCACATAACAGTACTAAAAATTGTCCTGATTCCTTCTTAAGGCTCCGTTAGCCGCTAGCTATTGCTATAAATGCTATAAAATTTATACAAATAAAACAAATGACGGTATTATATTTTGATTTGATACAGAGCAGCAACAAGCCGCATATACGTATTTCGATCTCTTTAGATCTCCTCAGTACGGTATAGTTACTACTCCATATGAAACCAAAATATTTTCCCGTCGTAGATTATAGTTATTAAAAATAACTATTTAAGGACGCAACTACGCCATCTAAGAACAAAAAGAGAAATTATACGATTTCTACCTGGCGAAATCGAATTCAAATATAGGCCGCCGTGCTCCCTAAGACTTGCGAAGCAAACAGCTTGATGAATGCATCGGCAAGGGAGTCTAAAAATTGCACTCCAAATGCCGTTCATCATGGCCTATATTCGTAGTGAATTCGATTTCTGGTACTCCAAATGAAGTAAATAAACAAAACAAATGACGGTATTATATTTTGATTTGATACAGAGCAGCAACAAGCCGCATATACGTATTTCGATCTCTTTAGATCTCCTCAGTACGGTATAAATCGTATGATTTCTCTTTTTGTTTTTATACAAATACTTTATATTCTGTATAAGAATGACTGAAAAATATTTTTGAAAATATTTTACTGAAAAACAACAGATACACAATGAAAAACACTAATAGTATAACAATGTATTGTTGTTTGTAATATAAAAAAATTTAAAAAAAGGTTCTTCAAATCTTTAAAATGGAAAAACATTTCGCAATTTTTAGTAAAGAGAAATATAAATTAACTACAAAAAATAACTCAAGTCTTTAACAAAAATATAAAGTAAGCATTTCACTTGATTTAGTAAGTGAGACATTTTATGTTGTAGCGTCACTCAGGCAAAACTGACATATTCCATGAATATGTTCAAGACACATGAATTATTTGCATTTTATGGATGAAAAGCAAGTACACGTGTTTTTTTTGTTAGTACAAAATGCATAACGACACTTTATTTGATTTCTTTCTGGAATTGCAGGAGTTACATCTGTGATGCCGCAAATTCCATAAATTCGGCATTTAAGAATAACTGGCAAATTTGTGGCGGTTATTGGGCTAGTGATGCGTCTCAAACAGCCTCTCCTACTCAAATGTCAACCTCACCTTCACGTTGGTGAACCCTGTTATAACAAACGAGGCTCTGATGATCGAGTATGTAGAGAAATTAGAAAATGTAATTTTGAGAATTAAGGAAATGTAATTCCATTATGGGTAGTAGGTAGGAACTCCTTGGAATTCCTTGGATAGTCCTATCAGGGAAAAATGAATCATTCCCTGCCCCCCACAGATTCCAGGTGTTTCCTGACTCGGGAAACTAGTACCTGTTTAGGGTCCCTTGTCCAGGGTTACGGACGAACACCACAACAGCAGTCACGGCGGAGAGGGAGACCTTCGGTACGGCGAGGATGGCGAAAGTGGCGACCCCGGATTTTAGGGTTTGTATAAAATAAAGCAGCGTCTGATCCAGAGTGGGCGGCTGCAAACAGCGTCGGATCCAGAATGGGCAGCTGAAAGTGTAGGTCCTCCAAAGTAGGGGTATTGGCGTCAGGCTTTAGCCTCCTGACACATGCAAAAACAACAAAGGGCGAAATTACAAGAAGCAGGATGAAAAATAATAATATAGTTCCCCGGGTGGTAATCCACACCTCCAACAGAGGGAACCCCCATCAAATACGGGCGGGGAGGAATTCTGCTTTTGGTAAGAGAAGCCCAGTCTTAAATTTCAGGCAACGTCGAAAAGACAGACAGAGAAAGGGAATCACGTAGCACCTGGAACATCCAAGGATGGCGAACTAAGGACAAAGAGGTGATAGAGGAATTTTAGAGGATGAACCTTGATATTTTGGTAACAACTGAGACCAAGAAAAAGGGAAATGATACACAATTTGTAGATGACATCTTCTACTGTTGGAGCGGGAAAAATAAGGAAGAAAGAGCAGCTGCCGGAAGTGGGTATACTAGCCAAGAAAAAATGGGTAAAAACAATAAAAACATGGGAACCCATAAATGAACGAATAGTAAAACTCATCATGGAAATCTATGGCAGGCAAATCGTGATACTGGCAGTATACGGCCCTACGGATAAGCAGTCTGGTAGCAGAAAAGAATTAGTTCATGGATACCTTACAAGAAGAGATCGGAAAAGTGAGACAAACACAAAAATTAATAATAGCAGAGGACCTAATCGAAGAACAGCGAAACGACAAAATGATAACACGATAGGCCGTTTTGGAAAAGATGTGATAAACAATAATGAAGAAAGACTAATTGACCTGTGCGAACTGAACAATCTGAAAATTACTAACGGCTTTTTCAGACATAAGGACATACATAAATACACGTATGTACAAACAACGAGAAACATCAGATCCATTATCGATTACATAATTATCAGCAAAAGTAGTACTATCAAAATTAGAGATACACGAGTAAAGAGAGGAGCCGAATGTGGCACTGATCACCGATTAATAATTTCACAAATGGGGTTTGCCTACACGTTAAACACCCAAACTAGAAGGAAGAAAGAACACGAAGAAGACCAAAAAGAAAATGAACAGAAAGAAGAAGAAATGAAGTTTAACATAAATTTACTTCAAGAGGAATCCATAAGGGACCTATACCAGAGAAGACTGGACAGGATTTCGGTTTCAGAAACGTCAATAAAACGTACGAGCACATCAAACACAGCATAAAAAGGCAACACTAGAAGATTTGGGAAAACTTAAGAAAAGAAATACCCAACACAAAGTAAAAATAAACAAAGAAACCAAAAAATGTATAAGAGAGAAGAAAATTCTATACTTATATGAAAAGTATTAGCACCCAATTCACAGAAGACACACAAAAGTACAAAGAGAAAAACAGAAGTTAAACGAAAAAGGGCAAAAGAAAAGAATGAAGAATGGGAAGAAACATATCCACAAATTAAACAATGCATAGGAGTAACAAGGAATTCGGAATCCTGGAAAACACTGAAATCTTTAAGGAAAAATAACAACGAAATGGTCCAAATACAATACATATCAGAAAAAGAGTGGGAAGACTACTATAAAGAACTACTCACAGAAAACCGCCCAGATTTCATAGAGACAGACACAGAACAGGAACAACAAAAAAATCAGAATAAAGAACAGATTGAGATAACATTAATCGAAGTGAAGAATGCCATAAAGACATTACTATTAAACTGGGAATAAGCCACAATTAAAGATAAAAATACGTTTATTGACGTTTCAATTTCCACTTCGGAAATCGTTCTCAAAATACAAACAGTAAATTAAACAAATTTTGTTTTTTTTTGTTACATAGTGAAAAATTCTTCTAATAATTTAATTTTATCTGACTCATTTATATTGACAATTCAGACATACATTATGCATTTTAAAGTAGACGACTTTAAAATGATATTGCCAATATTGTTGAGTTGCGCTCCTGGGACGACTTTACTTATAAGATAGTTCATTCGATTACATGAAATCAACTTTAACTTGAGAATATCCGTCAGAAAAAATCATAGCATGTAATTCGTCTTTAAAAAGACAAACACATGACATGATGACACTAAAATTCTCCTGTTAGTGATTCCATAGTAAATTATGAGGGAAAACCAGGAAAAAACCTCATAATACTATCCCGACATTGTAAGTATTTGTTCGTGAATTTAGTTTACCTTCAACAAACATCAAAATTCTGATTTTATATGTTACGTTATTTAAAAAACATAAATGATGTATCCTCTATATGTTACTGACTTACTAATACTGGTATTTTCTTATTAATAACTTCCTCTTTCAATATTGGTAACCAGATCCTACTACATTCTGCCGAGGAATTTGCGACACAATTGGCCTCATTTAAAAATCAAAGAAGCGGCTCTAATTATGTTAAATGAGGCCAATTGTGTCGCAAATTCCTCGGCAGAATGTAGTAGGATCTGGTTACCAATATTGAAAGAGGAAGTTATTAATAAGAAAATACCAGTATTAGTAAGTCAGTAACATATAGAGGATACATCATTTATGTTTTTTAAATAACGTAACATATAAAATCAGAATTTTGATGTTTGTTGAAGGTAAACTAAATTCACGAACAAATACTTACAATGTCGGGATAGTATTATGAGGTTTTTCCTGGTTTTCCCTCATAATTTACTATGGAATCACTAACAGGAGAATTTTAGTGTCATCATGTCATGTGTTTGTCTTTTTAAAGACGAATTACATGCTATGATTTTTTCTGACGGATATTCTCAAGTTAAAGTTGATTTCATGTAATCGAATGAACTATCTTATAAGTAAAGTCGTCCCAGGAGCGCAACTCAACAATATTGGCAATATCATTTTAAAGTCGTCTACTTTAAAATGCATAATGTATGTCTGAATTGTCAATATAAATGAGTCAGATAAAATTAAATTATTAGAAGAATTTTTCACTATGTAACAAAAAAAACAAAATTTGTTTAATTTACTGTTTGTATTTTGAGAACGATTTCCGAAGTGGAAATTGAAACGTCAATAAACGTATTTTTATCTTTAATTGTGGCTTATTCCCAGTTTTATAGTAATTAATTTACAATGCCACAAGAAAATAGCTTCAGAACAATGCCATAAAGACTTTAAATAACAAAAAATCAGGGGGACCAGGAGGAATCGTTAATGAAGTAATTAAGTACGTAACGGACAAACTACACAGAATTATACACGAAATGTTCAGTAACGCTATAAACCTGAACGAAATACCAGATGAATGGTCCAAAGTCTGATATAACTGTTCGGTCTATAATCTTTGAAGAACAATTCCAAATTTATTTCTTTTAAAATATCAAATATAAAAAGTAAGAATACCACAACCCTCGTAAGAAAGAAACCCTTTTTGGCTGTATTATTTTGTATTGAGGTTAAATGCCGTCTTTAGAGACGATCTGGCGTCGTTTTGGCGTCCTTCTATGACGACTCTGCTACGCGCTATAAAACCCTTCAATAGACGCAGTGGCACGGAATTTTATGAACTTTTTTATTTATATTTTTGTTGATATAGCACTTATGGACGAAGTAAACAAGAGGAAAATATATAAGTTTATTGTTATCAAAAAATGTAACATTGGAGAGAAAATGGCATATATATATATATATATATATATATATATATATATATATATATATATATATATATCTTAGATTTAAAATTTCCACGGGAGTTATATTTGCATTATGAGTACTTTCAATGGCGTTTTTTCTTAGCGGTGTCTTCACATTCTGCATTTCTTTTCTTTTATATTCTTCATCTGACAGTCTTTCGGATCGTGTCATCAGGGTTTTAATGACTGAATGTAATTGAGCAGGATGATGATGTGAATCAGCATGTAGGTAACTGTCGGTATGTGTGTATTTTCGGTATACTGAGTGTCCTATTTTCCCGTCTTACTTCTTTATTATTAACACATCTAAAAATTGTAGTTATTCGTTTTTTCCAGTTCCGTAGTAAACTGGATTTTATGGTGTATATTATTGATGTGTTCTAAAAATACCTTTAGCTTTTCTTCTCCATGTGTCCAGATTATAAAAGTGTCATCCACGTACCTAAACCAAATTTGGGTTTGTGTTCGGCTGTTTCTATTGCTCGCTGTTCTATTTCTTGCATAAATAGATTTTCTATTACCGGTGACAGTGGTGATCCCATCGGTACTCCTTCAAATTGTTTATATCTTTGGTCCATATAGATGCAATTTGTATTATTTAAGCAGTGCTTTGTTAGATTTAGAGTATCTATAGGAACATTCGTAAAAAGTAAAACCACATGGAAGCTGACTAACAAATGTCCCTGCTCAAGAGTCACATCTTTTATACGTTCGATGAAGTGGCTTGCATTCTTGACATAAGAATCTGCTTCTTTTGCATATGGTTTTAGGCGTTCAGCCAGAAATTTTGCCAGTGGTTGTAGAGGAGATCTGACAGAACTAACTATTGGTCGTAATGGTAGTCCTACCTTATGTACCTTGGGTGGGCCGTAAAGTTTTGGACATCTTGCCGACCTTTCTCTAGGTTACAGACGTAACTGATATTCTTTCTTGATGTCTGATGCTGTAATCTTGGCTTTTGTTACTTTTTTTTAAGATATTTTGTGGGGTCTGACGAGATTCTTTGATATGTCATATCGTTTAGGATGTCGTTTATTTTTGATTAGTAGTCTTGAATATCCTGTTCTTACTTATGGTTCCCAAACGTGTACATCCACAAAAGCAAACATGGACAAAATCATAAAAACCCAAAGAGCAATGGAAAGACAAATGTTGCACATAAGACTAATGGATAAGAAGAGAAACGAGTGGATAAGAGAGAAAACAAAAGTGATGAATGTTAGACAAGAAGTTGCAAAATTGAAATGGAGATTTGCCGAACACAATATAAGACAAAAAGAAGACCGATGGAACAAAATTTTTATAAATTGGAGACCGTGGGAATATAAACGAAGCAGAGGAAGGCCTTAAATGAGATGGGCAGATGATATCAAGAAGCATGTGGGCTCTAGATGGATGACTGTAGCGACAGACAGAGAAGAATGGAAAAGGATTAGGGAGGCCTATGTCCAAAGATGGACCAAAGAAGGCTAATTAGATAGATAGAGTCTTGAATATCCATTACTGCCATGGCATTGCCTTCGTCAGCTAAGAGCACAATGATTTCTTTGTTGATTTTCAAATAAGGTAAGGGAGTCTTTTTCTTCGTGAGTTACATTTATTTTTGGTGGTTTGGCTGTTCGTAATATTTTTAAAACGTCTTGGTGTATGATCTCGGCTGTTGTATGCTGGGAGATTAGTAATAGTAGTCTCAACCTCGGTAATGATAGTTTCTACGGAAATTCGTGCAGATGCAACAGCAAATGGTCAATTTTTCGCGCTTGCTTTATTCCAAGATGCATATCATTTCACCCATTGCCTCGTTGTTTTTGGCAATCGGTCGAAAAGGCAATATCGAAACCTCCAGGCTAAACCTTTCCTTTGACTATATTTAGAACACGGTACTTGTCCACTCCAAAATGCATACTGATATCATTTGAAAATATTTCCACAGTTTTTACTATCTGGTCCAAGTGATTTCGACTGGAAACCATTAATTTAAAATCATCCGTATACAGCAGGTGATTAAGCTTCGCCACAACAGTATTGTTATTTTTGATGCTAAAACCTGAGTTAGTAGAGTTCAGTAGCTGAGATAGTGGGTTTACTGCTATGCAAAACCAAAGTGAACTTAACGAGTCCCACTGGAAAAAGTTAATTGGGATTTCTTCAGTCTCGATGTTGTTTTCACCAGCTACTTAAAGATGAATTTTAGTATTCCACTCTGTCATTATATGTTTTAAAAAGGCCAATATAATATTATCGACTCTATATATTTTCAATATATCTATAAGCCATTCATGCAGTAGTGAATCAAAGTCCTTCTTTTAGTCAATGAGGCAGAAAGAGTTGATTATAAGTTGTTCTTTGCAGTCCATAGAACTCTTAGCGCATCCTTTCTGTTGAGGCTCTATGGTATTGTTTAGAGAACAGTATTGGTAGATACGTTTAGCTACACAGGATGTGACCAATTTGTACAAAAAACGGAAGACAAGTAATTGGGCGGTACTTGGCTGGATCTTGGGTGTTATTTTAATCCTTCGGTATTAGATAAGTCATTTCCTAAGTAATGAATTTGTACACATAGATAACATTACGGAGGAACAATGGACTGAGCATTTCATGAAATTATATGGAGAAGGAAAGGAAGAGAACGGAGAAATAATCATTAACGAAACCCACGATAGAGTACTAATATCAGAAGAAGAGCTACAAGAACGAATAAAAAAATTAAAAAAAACCGAAAAGCTCCTGGTCTTAATAAGATAAACAATGAACTGATAAAATATGGAGGAGGAACACTACGCAAATGGTTCCTAAAATTATTCGTCATAGTAATAAATACCGGGGTAGTACCAGCGGAATGGAAAGAAAGTCTCCTGCTACCGATACTTAAAAAGGAAGACTCTAGAAATCCTGAAAATTATAGAGGTATTAGTCGGATGAATAGTACGTTAAAATTGTTAACGGTAATCATAAAAGATAAAATCGAGGAAAAAGCGAATATGGTAGATAAACAACAAGGCTTCCGGAAGAACCGCAGCACAATGGACGCAATTTTTACTATCAGACAAATAATAGAGAAGGCTAATGAATATGGAAAACCAGCATACATGTGCTTTGTAGATTTAAAAAGTTCTTTTGACAGGGTAAAGCGAAATGACATCTTAGATTTATTACAAGCTGAACAAATAGACCATCAGATAATAAGGACAATTAATGAAATTAACAAGAACAAACAATGCCAACAGGAGAAACAGAATGCATAGAACTAAAAGGAGGAATCCGCCAAGGAGACTCGCTCAGCTCATTGTTAATCAATATGGTAATGAATCAAATAATTCACGAAGTAAAACGACACGGATACCACATGGGAGCGCATAAAATCACGATAATATGCTAAGCCGATGATGCAGTACTAATTGCTAATAACAAAGATGACCTACAAAGGCAGCTCCACACCTTCCATATCACAGCAAACAAACAGTATAGTGATCAGTAAAGAGCCGCATAGATGCAAACTAGAGATAGACGGCAAAATTGTAGAACAAGTAATGACATTCAATTACCTAGGAGTAGAGATCACTAGTGACAGGAATATAAGAACAGAGTCCACAAGGCAAGCATCAAAAGCAGCAAGAGTAAGTGGTTACCTCCGAGAAACCATATGGAGAAACAAATATCTGACCACTGAAAGCCAAATGAAAGTATACAAGACAACAGTAAGACCAATCCTAACATATGCAGCGCAGACAAGAACCGATACAAGAAAGACGAAACAACAAATCAACAATATCGAAATGAAAATATTAAGATCAATAATCATTAAGAGACAGACAAAACAACAGAAGTATAGGCGAACAATGCAAAATTCAAAATATTAACAGGTGGATAAAAACAAGAAGAAAAACTTGAACGAACATGTAAACCCAATTGGACTAGATAGATTAGCGAACATCTGTAAAAACAACAAACCGTATAGCAGAAGACCCGTTGGAAAGCCGCCAAAAAGGCGGAAAGATCATGTACAACGACTGAAACAGAATAAGAGGCAGACAAACAGGAGTAATCCTAGTCGCACGAAGAAGAAGAAAAAGAATTTCCTAAGTAAGAAATGATGATATTTCCTACGGATTAGAAATAACATGATTAATTAATATTGTTAAAGGCCCATGAACACTCCAAAACTTCTTTAGCCAGAAGTTTTGAACCTAATCTGGTCCAGGAGATTTCAAGTTATGAAGTTTTTTGATAATGTTAAGACTTCTTTAATGGTGAAAGATTCATAAGGAATATTACTGTAGTATTGACAGTTGTTTGGCGTTTCTTCTATCCATTTAGCATTGTTGTTATGAATAGCTGGAGTCGAAAGATGGTTTTTCCAAAACTCTGAGTAAGTTTCTTCTTGACTCGGGTAAGATTTATTTTTATTCTTTACAGTGGAATTCAGTTTTCTATAGAAGTTCTTTTTTGCATTCTCAAAAAGTATATTGCCGCCTTTCCGGATAAAACTTAGGCGATCTAAATATTCGGAGCATTTTTGATTCAATGCGTCCAAGCAGTGTTGAGCTGTGTTGTATCAAACACTTTCGTATACGTCTATCCTGGATAAGACACTACTGTATTACAGTAATACAATTAATTAATGCTTATATGACTGTCACCTCTGATTATCTGAAGAAAAAACTATGAATACAGTGGAACCTTGATTATCCGTCTCTCTATTAACCTTAAGTTGAAGCAATTGAAAAGTATGCTTTGCAAATAGAATCGTTGGATGGCCGGATGAAACATAGTTAGACAATGAAAAAAAAAGCCACAAATAAATCACTCGACACAACACGACACGACACTCTGTATTTGTGGTTCGTTCAAATAAGAAGCGAAGCTGTTCCTTTGTCCGGACCAAGTGTTGCCAAAAAAGCGTTGTTTTTCAACACAAAATTAAATGGCGATCCTTCATTCAAAGGAAGCAGCGATTGGTTGGCCAAGTTCAAAAATTGCCACGGTATACGAGAACTGAAAATCGAAGGTGAAAAATTGAGCAACGCAAGTAATGAAGTCGTTGACGAATATAAAAGAAAGTTTCCAGATATGGTCGATGAATATGGTTTGACACGCGATCAAGTGTTCAATGCGGATGAAACTGGATTAAACTGCAAAGAATTGCCAACGAAAATACTCGCTGCACTGTCTGAAAAATATAAACCAGAATTTAAAACACAAAAGCAACGAATCGCAGCAACGATATTTTCAAATGCAAGTGGCAACCACCGCCTTCCTATATTATTAATTGGTACAGCAAAAAAAGCACGTTATTTTAAGGGTATAAATATGAACGCGTTTTCCGTTAACTACTACACACAACATAATTCATGGATGTCCCAGGAAATATTCGCTAACTGATTTTGATGTTTTAAGTTTTTATACTGGACGTTAGACAATACTTGCAAGCAAAAAATTTGAAACCAAATGCGATTCTCATTTTGGACAATGCACCTGCCCATCCTGAAGCCGGTATGCTGTAAAGTGACGATGAAAATATTAGGTGCTCTTTTCTGTCTGCGAATACAACATTATTGATACAGCCAACAGATCAATCCGTCATTATAACATTCAGAAGAAGATACACAAAAAAAAATTATTCAAAACATAGTTAAGGAAGAGGAATATTCTTTAACTGAATACTGAAAAGCATACAATTTAAAACACGCAGTCGACTATGCTGTGTATGCTTGGGCTGATGTTTCGGAAGTAACGCTGAAAATAGCGAGGAATAAATTATTGGCTGAATCAACTCAAGATGAAAATGCAGTCGTGACAGCCGAGCGTGATGCGGTAGCAAATGCAGTTATGGCTGAATCAATTGTTTTGTTGCCTAGAGATGACATAAACGAATGGTTAATTTGTGATGAGGACGCAAACGCCTAACGATTGCTGACAAATGATGAAATCGTTGAAATGACAATAGAGACGGACGAAACTGATATAGAAGCTGACAGAGACTTTGATGGTGGCGATGTTGACGATGCTATTGCAACTCACAAAGATTTGCGTAAAGAAGCTGCATCGCACATACAACAATTCATTAAGTGGTATTCTCGGCAATAAGAAGCAAATAAGGTAAATTTGATGATTTTACGTCGATTAAGAAAATTTGGAGTTGCAAAATGTGAAGTAACAATAAAGCAAAGATTTCGGAATATTTTAGATCAAATTGATTCGACTGTAGTAACATAAATCCATCTGATATTGTCAAATAAAACATACAAATAAAGTTTGAGAGTTATACCATGAATTTTTTTTTAACGTTCTGTTAACCGTATTTTCGATTATCCGTCATACCCTTGGTCCGGCGCCCTGACGGATAATTGAGGTTCCACTGTATGCTTAAATAGTTCTGATTTATTGAGATTGACTATTATGGCTATTTACTATATTATAGTCAAACGATGATGAAAGAATGTTGCTAGATTTGGCAGGTAATTCTTAGGCTTTGATCTGATTATTAATTACACAATACCTACTGTAGGGGATTTTGGCAAGTACGCTGTATTAAAAAAATTATATTAAATAAATACTGACGTCAATCGATATCGGTGCTCCAGTGTCGACATCTAATTAGCAATTTTTAGAATGGTTACGAAACTGAGATAAAAGAGCATAATTAAATAAAAAATGGCAGGCAGCTAATACAGGTGGCGAAAGGTTATGCACGAAATTGATTATACTGAAATTTGATACACACTCGCCCTTATCTTCTATACATAGAAATCATTGGCGTCTCAGCGCTTGACTATAAAATTATAATTTTTTATATTTTGTGCAATTTATAATTTATTATCTATAATAGACCAGTGTCGAAGCTTTTAAAAAAGGTAAAAAGTAAAAAAAAACTTATAGTAGAATGAAACCTATTGGAAAAGAAAGGGAATATGCTAAAAATGGAACAAAACATAACTTCCACTCCATCCGAGGTCGGGAAGTGAGAGGGGGTGAGTTTTTAAGGGTAAAAATCGGTTTATCGTGATTTTCGGCGAAACTACAAGTGCTATGGAAAAAAGTTAAATGACAAAGTTGTAGGTAACAAAAAGATCTACAACTTTTATATTTACTACTTTTTCACATAACCTCAAAATTTTTGTGAAAAATTCAAAAAACTAAGTTTTTGATTTTTTGTTTTTATCTTTTACAAAAAAATTTTTTTTTTTGGAAATTTGGTGAAAACTTTTCTTAATATGTACCAAATACACTGTAATTTTTTGAAATTGAAAAATTTTCAATCGAAAATTCACGCGTCAAAATATCAGCTTTTTTAAAAAAGTCGGTGGGCTTTTTGTTCGTTGAAATTTCTACTTTCCGATAGTGTAAAAAAATACATTATTGTATATATGTACAGATTGAACGAAATAAATTCGAAATAAATACGAAATATTATGTATTTCGGCTCAATTTTGCTGTAGGTTTTTGGCCAACAAAAGGTTGTAAAATAATTATATTATAAAAATCCAATACTTTAGCGGGCTGCTGGATTCTGAAATCATAAAAATTGAAAGCTACACATAAATCTACGATTTTATTATGCTGTCAAACCAGTTATCGCTACTTTAGACAAGCCCTTCTTTGAGCGGTGTTGTCAACCTCATTCCTTTAGATGTTTCTCAAATAAGGTGTTATCCATAAAATATTTACAAGAAAAAAGAAAATAACTACAATCCATTAAGTTTATTTTTGTTGTTAGTCTGTTGTGGTAGATTGGTAAATACAATGAAAAATATAGACAAATATCCGATTTATTTAAAGATACGAAGAAGATATAACTCTCAAAAAGATCCGCAAATCGGATTATTACACGGCGATTAGCAACATATATTAAATTCAAGTTCAGTTCAAATTCAGTTCAAACAGACATATATTAAATTGTATGATCCGTTTTAAATTCGTTCAATCTGTATAATAATAATACATAAATAGACCAATTACTTTTTGTTTAAAAAACGTTTTGAGATCTTTACATACACTCTCACGCACTAATTCAGATTGCGCACTTGTTGCTGCATCACGAGCACTACTGTCTGCCTCTTCATTGCCGATAATTCCTATATGCGATGGGATCCATATAAATTTAGGAGTCATGTGGTTCTCTTAGGCGATCTGTAGTTTAGTTTTTACTAAACTCGCTCAGCGACTGAGCGAGTCGCTGAGAAACAGAGGTTTTGAAATTCTTGAGAGGTTTGCATGTTTTGGGACACGGTACAAAGCAAACAGTTCAGCGGTGAAAACACTTGAGCTAATTTATGCTACTCGTGTGTAATAAGGTTCTCCAGTATGAGGTTTATTAAAGAGAAAGTCGAGATTATTTTTAGAAATTGTATTTTTGAAGAGTGGATGATCCTTATTAGCAGCTACAAAAGAAGCGTGTGAAAGTATTAAAAGTGTCCGCCTATACTGCAATGATGGTTCTCCAGTTTCAGAATATAAGCGTTCTATGGGTAAAGCGTGAAACGCTCCAAGAATGATCCGAAGTGCGGCATTGTGGATTGTATCTAATGGTTTTAGGGTACTTTTGGTTGCGGAGCCATAAACAATTAAACCGTAATCGAGTTTGGATCTAATTAGTGTTTTATACAGCAGAAGTAGTGTAGAGAAGTCGGAACCCCAGAAACAATTTAAAACGGTTTTAAGCAAATTGAGTCTTTGGGTGCATGTTAGCGCCAAGTGTTGTATTCGCTTTTTCCAGGAAAGTTTTTGATCCAAACCAAGGAATTTCACGGAGTTTTGGAAGAGAATGATGCTGTTGTGAAGATAAAGGACTGGTATAATGGATGATTTTTTCGTCAACGCCATACCAGTTGTCTTTGTAACCAAACACAAGTATTCGAAGCCTGTACTATTTGTTCATTTATCTAGTTGGGTTAAAAATGTCTGTACTATTCTGAATATATTCTTTTTGTGCTCCTTTAATATACACCACTAAATCGTCGGCATAGAGACGATCTTTGAGAGTTTTATGTAATTTGTTTAATATGTTGTTTATGGAAACTAGGAATAGGGTAGGACTAAGTACTGAGCCTTGTGGGGTGAATATAATAATTTTATTATATTCATTTAACACATTGTTGACTAGTGTCACCTTAAGACATACACTTTAAGTTACATTCACTACTTTGTTCATATCATTCCAACCAGTTGCTATCGAGCACCTATAGAGACACCTTCTCTTGGATTGGCAACCCCTGGGAGTCTTGTATTGCTACTATGTATATCTTTTTATAACTAAAACATCATTTAAATTTGTCAACAAATATGTATTAATTCAAAAAGTTAACAACATTTAAAGGGCTTTTACCCACATATTTAGTAGTTTCACTCCTGTCCACCTGGTCAGTGTTCAACCACATGATCTTTAACATTGATCAAAATTTAATATTTATATTTAACTCTATATACACAGAGTAATAAGTAAATAGACTGTAAGTAAATTAATGTGAGTTATTTAGTTATTTTTCAAAAACCGGTTCTCGGTTTTTCCAAACACCGGTTTTCGGTTTTTCCAAAAACCGGTTTTCGGTTTTTCCAAAAACCGGTTTTCGGTTTTTTTAATCCAATAGGTTACAAAGTTACATTTACAATGCACTTTAATTTGCGATACTTCATTCGACTTGATATCAATATGATCAAAATTACTACTATCGAAAAAACATCAATATCGACATAAACAAAACACCATTTTTAATAAAACCATTTTATTCCATTAATTATTATATTTATTTATGATTTTATTATTATTATATATTTATTAATTATTATTAAATATAATATACAATAAAAGTATAAGTAGAATCAAGTAATATTTTAAGTAAAAAAGTATAGGTTAGAAGGTTACAAATAGGTTATATTATATAAAATGAATTTAGCATTATGTTGGCCAGTATTTTTCATGAAGCCTACTGAGAAAAACTCGTTCATATATATGTTGGTCGATTACGCAGCTTCTCTCATCTAACACAATATCATTCAATGATGACACCAGTCTCTCTGATGCCACCGAATTTGCGACGAACGACATGTATTTTTTAGCTATAAAAGCCAAGCCTGGCATACAGGTTCTGTTCTGCTCCCAGAATTAAAACAGATCACTTAATCTCGGCAGCAAATGCTGCTGCAGATATAGAGTCGGTTCCTTTGAAAAAGAACTTTGAATCCGTGTGTCCTAAGAACTTAAACTGAAACAACTGTTCACCAACTCCAGATCGTGTGAAGACCAAAGAGGGATTGATTTTAAACTCACTTTGACGTCTTCATTCTGAAAGAAGCAGGAAGGAGAAAATTTTCCGATTTCGGTAAGGTACGTCCTAACTTCCGAGCCTAAATTGGATGTGGCTGTCTCCGCTATAGACGGATTCAGATATAGTTTTTACTTTAAAAATAAAAAAACCGGTTATAACCGGGACAAAAAAAACAATAAAACAGGTTATTGCGAAGTAAAAAAACCGGTAGGTTTTCCCATCCCTCGCCATACCCTCTTCGATTTTCTTTCGGTAAGTGGTTGGGTGAATAAATTATTTATCAGTTCGTTGTTGTGATCAGTGGTGCGATTTTTATATTTGATTGAGTATATTAGATATTATTATGTTCTTAAGTAATGGGATGTTCAGATCATTGTGAAGTGTTTGGTTAGATACATACCATGGAGCTTTACGGAGTATTTTGGATTGGAATGTTTGAAGTATCTTCGTATTTGAAGGTTCATAGTTCTATTCCATATGCCCAAAGTGGTATGAGTATAGCTTTGTACAGAAGCAGTTTATTTTTAAGAGATAACTGAGACCTTTTGTTAAATCGCTAGTTCATATTTTCCAGTTTAAGATCTAGTTTTGTCGGTTTAGTTTTAATGTGCGTTGTCTATGTAGGTATCATGTATAATATATATGTATAAGTATATATATATATATATATATATATATATATATATATATATATATATAAGAGTAAGAAAACAAATTTTAAACAAAAGGTCAGAAATTCAAAATTTAAGCAAAATTTATAATTATATAATTTCTATTTAATTTATGCAGTCAGTAAAATATCACATTTTGAATTTTCCATGTATTTGTTACATTTTTTCGGGCATCTATCAATGGTGAATGAATCTTCTTCTTTTTTGTTACTTAACAAAGAAGAATTTTTTTAAACAAAATTTTATTTTTGACAATATGTCAAAAATAAAAATTTTTAAGTTAGTATTTATGTCATTTTAGGCTGGTTGTAGCTATTCTATTTTTGTTTATAAATTCAATTTTTTTTCTTAAGAAACTTCATCTAAATTTTTCAGAGAAACATTTATTAGAATAAGGCATTTTTTTATTAATATTTTTTGTATTTATTATGTAAGCAGTAGTTTTTATATAAAAAACTAATTTTATTTGGTGAGTTAACAAAAAATTTTTTATTTCTAGTTCAACTTTGTAAGACATTTTGTATTTTTTAGAAGCTCTTGATAAAAATTGTAATCACAATTGAAAGCTCGAGTAAAAAATAGTCAACAAATAGCCCCTTTTATTGACTCCAACCCATCAAAAACAGTGTTATATATATATATATATATATTATATATATATATATATATATATATATATATAATCATGTATATGTATAATGTAGGTATCATTGCTGGTTGGAACGTCTGCTGTAAATATCAGATACAGAAATGGTACCAAAACGCTACCCTGAAGTATACCAGATTGTATGATGTGGTAATTTGAGTAGATGTCTTTAATTTTGACTTGGAAGTAATGGTTAGTAAGATACGATTTTAGTATAAAGTATAATTGGTCTGTAAGGTGTAATTTCAGTTTGTAGCGGAGACCTTTATGCCATACTCTATCACGTGTCTGTTGTACATCTAGAAACATTCCAGAGCAATTTTTCTTTGATAGTTGTTTTAATAAATGTATAATACATAAAATCGAAGACAAAGCAAGTTTGAAGTATCTTCTTTTCTTCAGGTGCCATCTCCGCTACGGAGGTTGGCAATCATCATAGCTATCTTAATTTTTGAGACAGTAGCTCTAAATAGTTGTTTTGAGCTGCATCCAAACCATTCTCTCAGGTTCTTCAGCCATAAAATTCGTCTTCTTCCGATGCTTTTTCTGCCATCTATTTTTCCTTGCATTATGAGTCACAGGATGCCATACTTATCGCCCCGCATCACATGTCCGAGATACTGTAGTAGCTTTCTTTCTTTAATTGTAAGTTCAATTTCCTTCTCTTTGCCTATTCTTCTCCTTTTGAAGTATCAGAAAAGTGTAACTAGAAGTGATCAGTAATAAAAAGCTATAGAGTGATTTATCATAAAGCTGAAAATTTAATATCGGAAGTAATGATTCATAATAATGATTAATTTTCTATCTAATCTTGTAAATAAAGTTCAAAAACAAAAACAAAAAAAAAACTTAAAATACAAATATAATAATAGATAAACAAGAGAGTCTAGAGTAGTTTAATAATGACTTTATACTGAATTAATTAGATTACTTAGAAATTAAAAAAGAGAGAGATGTAGAAATTACTTAGACACCGGCCCTTATCTCCAACAATTGAAAAACTTTCGTTATAAGTGATTATTATTTAAGCAATCGATTTGGAAATTTTAATGAATCACTGTTTCGAAATACGTCATATCCTGCATTTTTGCTATTTTTCTATCTTAATGATAAATATATCTAATTTATCAAATAAAATCCTACAAATATAATTATATGATACTTATTTAACAAATACCACAGAAAACTAAAAAAATCGCAATAATAAAAAACAGAAATATTAAGTCAGAATTATTTTTTTCTTTAGGAGGCATCTCCTGTTAGAAGTTTGGTAACCATTATAGCGATTCAAATCTTCGATTAATATTGGTATGAACAGTTCTATAGAACTACAGGTGATCGACGGTCTACAGGTGATTGTTTCCGTTTAGTTGCGGTTACCAAGCACTGACTTGAAGTAAACGAGCCGTATTTTGTAGAAAAATATATCACAATTGCTAGGTACGATCGTCCAAGTTCAGCTCATGGTGAAACCCTAATTCATTATACAAATAATAATTTCGCTCCTATAACAAAATATGACTTTCCGTTAAATGAATCCTTTTAAAGTTTTCATTGGTTTATAACAAGATTTTTATCTATACATTCTCTGCATTTATGCGTAGATCACCTGATTCTGTCACGAAACTATTTTTTCAGAACCTGTTAAATTTGTTAGACCAAATAAAAGCAGAAACATTTTATGCGGTGACTTGAATATTAATTACGCTGTTGCTTGTGATATAGCATTTTAAAATTCTTTGATATATATTGAAATCACCCCGTATATGTAAAAACACCGAAATGTTATTTCAATCCTTCCAATTTGCAATGGATTGTATATGTTATTATCATAATGACTATTTATTTAATTGTAGTAAATTTTAATTGTTATTGTTATTTTTTTTTACTTTTTGTAAGCATTGTCCATAAAATTGTACAATTTTCAGTGACAATAAAGCATATTTCTGTTTTTCCGTCCCTGTATTTCTCCCTACATGACCACCTGCAGCAGTTCGTAGCGTTCATCTCTTATAACATGGTTCAAATATTGCAATATTGATTCTAATTTTGATGGTGTTTAGGACTTCTTTTTAAGAACCATGAAAAATATCCATATGATACACCTATTATTCTCTCTACTCCTAAAGTTATTCCATAGAGTCTTTTAGAGAACATAAAACAGCTGCGTCTCAATGAACATATCTATAAGGCCATTGAAAAAGCGATGCTACTCTAGCGAAAGCGAAAGAACATCCAGATGTGTAAGAAAATTTTTGGTAGACACTCCAGCATACCAAGGGATCTGGAATGATTAAATTTTTCACTTAGAGGAAGTGTAAGCCGTATGGTTAAACCTAGACAATAATAAAATACTAACATGGAACGTACCAAATTCAAAATATTAAACTAAAATCAAAGGTTATAACCTTAAAGCCAATCTCTTACCTTGTGAGTGAGTTGGTTGATTTCTTGTAGGTAGCCAGCGAAATTGGTAACTAGGCACTCTAAGACGATGTGGCTAATTGTTTACTAAGCACAGATCCATTTATAAATGTTGGACTGACATTATCCCATTGTTTCAGTGATTTGTTACAAACTTCATGTTGCACCATTAATGACAAGCAAGAGAAAAAAAAAGGATTTAATTGTGAGGTTCGTATCTCTTATAAAAATAGAAATACTAATATAGGCAGGACATCTGGCAAGATCATAGCAGAACAACCCTCCTAGAAGAATCCTTATGTCGCAACCTGTGGAAAGTAGAAGTAGGGGTAGACCAAAACTCAGATAGAGGGATGGTGTAGATGAGGATGGTAGAAAAATGGGCGCAGTAAACTAGCAACAGTTGGCAATGGATAGAACTGACTGGCGTAATAGACTTGGGAAGGGCGAGGCTCTTCTATAGGGTTGTAGCACCAATGATGATGAATAATTGTGAGGTTCTCTGCCAGGTTAGAATTTCTGATATTTGGACTCCAGGTGCCCACCCAGTGCTCGTCATTAGTGAAATCAGCCAAATTTATAACAGTTCTAGTAAGCAGATATCTGGATCTTAATATTAACTGTCTTTGTTGGCATTTTTAAACTACTGAGTGTTCCGATAACTTGTTCCCATTATGTGTTTTATGGTTTGGTTTAACTTGGTATCTATAACTTGTTCTGCAGTAGAATATACTAAGGGCAGCGCGCTCGCTCTGAGTACCTCTGCATTAGACCTCGTGATTTATTTGCTAGCTAATACATAATGGTATTTCGCGTCTTTATTTAGCAGTAGTGTTTTCCAAATGGTGTTTGAATGTTAAGGTACGATCTAATGTTTTGCTGAGGTATTTTGGAATTTAATTGTGCTTTAGTTCTTTCGCATTTTATATTTATTCTGTAATTTGCCTTATAGTTGTTAAGATAGACCGATTAGGGTTAAGCCCTGACTTCAGTATTCAATAGATTTGGTTATAAGCCTTTTTTCTTACAGTTGCTGTTAGTAGTGTTTAGATCTGCTTCTGCGATGGTTTCGAAGTTTTTTATATTTTCTTCTTGGATTCCCAGGGTTATATTATTGGCAAACGTAAATTTGAGTGAGATGGTAGTTGGTATACCTGATGTATTAATATTAAAAATAGGAGATATAATTGATCATTGTGGTAGATCGTTTTAGGTTTGCAGCCCTTCTATGGTATTGGAAAACACTATTGTATCATCTGCATACCGCAGGTTATTGAGCTTGCCTCAAGTGAAATTATGCACTCATGTATCACTCCCCTTAAGATTTTGACCTGATCTGTATATTCTCCATCTATTCGGAGCAACGCTAATTGATTCTAATACAGGTTAGCTATTTTTAAGTCTTTTTCGTCAATCCCTGTTCTCTTCAGCACTTCCATTATTTGTTTATGCCTGACTTCATCGAAAGCCTTCTTGTAGTCAATCAGGCATGCAAAAACATTACAGCTGACATTTCTACATTTCTGAAACAATATCTGTACGCTAAATAAAGTTTTCCCAGTACCAACAGCGTTCATAAATCTAAACTGATTGAGCGCAACTTATTCCTACCATTTCCGGTAAATTATTTCGTGGATTACTTTTCAAACCAGCTTCAGCAGATGTCTCATTAGACTTGTGGTCCTATAATCTTCACAAACCTTTGCTCCTGGTTTTTGGGCAATGGTATAAACTCCCATTTGAGCCACTCTATTGGTATTTTCCTGCCTTTTATACTTCATTAAATATTTCAGTTATTATTTTTATTTCTTCTGCATCTAATAGCTTTAACAGTTCTGCAGGAATTTTATCAAGTCCCGGTGTCTTTCCATCCTTTATTTGTCTGATGGCTGCCGTTATTTCTTCTGGTAGGATTTCGTGACCTGAATTTTCTTCAATGGTGCGCTCTTGTATTATTCTAAGGTCATGGAAAAGTTTCTCCAAGTATTTTTCTCATACTTTCTTCTCATACTTCTCATCTTCTGTGATTATAGCAAGATTGCCTTCATCATCTGTTATTCTTCCGCTGTTGCATTTTCGGAACTTTCCAGCAATTTCCTTCACCTTTCGATGAACATTAAAGTTATTATATCGATTCTGATACTCTGATTACAACATACCATTGGTATTAACAACATGTACTTTAATCTAAGTGTCTGTATTCAATCTTATCGAACTTTTTTTAAATATTGGATAAACTATTACAATTGTAACAATTCATGTTACGTTTTATGACTAGACGATTTCATTGCATGATTGACTCATCCATTAACAAGTATCTAGTTAATATGTTTTAAGATTTACATCGAGATTATTATTAAAATCTGACATCAAAAAATTAAACGAGAACATCATAGAAAACAGAGGCTTAAAACGTCTAAGACCAACACTGGGTATTCAGAAAATTACCAAACGAGAACGTCAATTTTCTATATACATACATATATATATATATATATATATATATATATATATATATATATATATATATATATATATACATATATATATATATATATATATATATATATATATATATATATATATATATATATATTTTATGGCGCGAGGTTTGGCGTGGGGTTTAACGCCAACATTTCTGACGGTAGGACTTTGGTTGACGGGTGGAGAGGACGTTATTTTTTTTATGAGATGTCTCAAAGTCGAAGGTCACCATAAGCTGTCATCCTGGCTCAACCGTATTTCTATCCTGGCTCTTATTTCGGTTGTTTGATCATTATTGTCTAAAATCCAGGTTCCTAGGTATTTGTATTTATCAACCCTTTCTATCGGTACATTTCCCAAATGTATGTTTGTTCTTATATTTGTTTTGTTTGTTATTATCCTGTATTTGTTTTTTTATATTCATTTGTAGTCCATATTTTTTACAGGAACTGTTTGTTTTGTTTAGCAGTAATTGGAGTTGTTCAGCAGAGCTTGCCATATTCACGGTGTCATCTGCATATATTATGTTGTTAATAAATCTTCCATTAATTATTATTCCTTCCCTTTGAGATAGTAATGCTTCTTTAAAAATGGCTTCACTATATACATTAAATAATAATGAGGACATAATACATCCCTGCCTAACTCCTCTTCTGATTTCAATTTCTGGACTATGTTCGTTATCTATTACGATTTGTGCTTTTTGGTTCCAGTAAAGGTTTGTTATTATTCGGAAGCTATGATCTATGTTTTTGTTTTTAGAATTTGGACTAATTTTTCATGTTTTACTTTATCAAATATTCAAAATCAACGTAACAAACATGCACATCAACCTTCATATTCATGCATCTTTGAGCTAACACATTAAAAGCAAATAACGCTTCTCTGATTCCTAGTCCGTTTCTGAACCCAAACTGACTATCATCTATTCCTTCTTCCAGTTTTTTATTTATACGACCATGTATTATTTTCAAGAATAATTTGAGAATGTGATTGATTAGTGATATGTTCTGTATTCTCTGCAATATTTAGCGTTTGTATTTTTAGGGATAGCACAAAAGGTGGAGAGTAACCATTAATTTGGTATGTGTCTTGTTTTGTATACTGAGTTAAATAAGTCTACTATAATGTCTAAGGTTTCATCATTTATGCATTTTTAGTTTTCTAGAGGGATTTGGTCTGGACCTACTGCTTTACCATTTTTGCTGTTTTTTAATGCCATTTTAATTTCCTCTTTTAATATCTTTAAAACCATATCCTCTTCTACTTCTATCTCCATCTGCTCTGTTATATTGTCTTTGAACAATTCATTGATGTGTTCTGTCCATCTGTTTAATTTGTCATAAGTATTCAACACAAGTTTTTCATTTGCATCTTTCAGTATTCCCGGTTTCCTTGTTCTATTGTTGTGCGTTAATTCATTCTTTAATTTTTTTATGTGTGTTAAAACTATCAGGTCTTTTCTGGTATTCTTCTATTTCTGCGCATTGTTCTTTTAACGATTGTTCTTTTGCTTTCTTAATTCTGTATTTTATTTGTTTATCCACTAATTCCTAAAATTTTTAAATTCAGCCTTTCCATTTCTTTAACCGCATTTTGTACTTTTCCAGCTTAATGTACTTCTAACATTCCAAGTCGCTACTTTCCAAGGTTTTCGCATGTTGACGACCGTGAGTTTTCTCATCTGCCGGATCTTGCTTTCCTAATTTCATGATCAGTAGAGTGGTTGTATTATACTGGCAATCACTCGGACGCCAGAGCCTTGTTTGTTATCTAGCAGAATGTACCGAATGATCATAATCTAGATCATCTCACGGGCAGGTGAGGTCGATATTTGAATAGAAGAGGCTATGTATTGCGCATCACTATCCCTTGCATTCCCTGGGAACCATGGATACGATGTTGCAAATATAAGGCGTGCGCGCATGATTTTTGTCTAGGAATTGCATCAAAAACAAAAACATACATTTCCGGTGCTTGCATTTGTATGTATGCCATTTTGCTCTGAGCTAATAAAGACTCAAAATAGACTCAAATAGAATTTAGTGATATTAGTGACATTAGTACACTCTCAGATCTCTAGCACAGGGGAGTTGAATTTCAGTTGATCTTTTTTTTTATTAATATGCGATTTTAGACAAACTTGTTGGGATAAAACGGTTAATGCATTTGAACGTATGTTTTTTTTTTCTATATTGGATGATTGGTTTCGTTTTTTTTGTCACCTGCAGGGTAAATACCAAATAAATATTATATCTTGAAGATATTTATCAAAAACGCTAAAATACGCTACTAGTTTTAGTGATACAATCAGAACATTGTTCTACATAACAATTTTTAAAAGAACTTTGATCATAGGAATTTATTTAAAAAAACACGCACCTGGGTTTACCCGATCGTCAATTTTAAAACATTATATAACGCTGTAAATGTTTTTTAAACATTATCATTCAAGTATTTGCCCTCTTTTTATGAAGTGTTTTTATTGTTTTAATAAATGCAAAGATAATCTATGTTACTCAACCATTTCCCAAAACTGGTTATCTTTTATCTGATAAAAGATACATTCAAGTATTACACAATTTTTTAACAATAAACTCTGCATACCTAATAACAATTTTATCCACATTACCACATTAGTTCAATTAGATTTCTTCTCCTTCAAGGTGATCACTATAGCAAGACTTACTTTATTTGGTGCCAAATGGAGAAGCTGTTCAGCACTTCTTTTGCCTGTCTATTCTCGAATCTTTCATAGCCACGATTGCTGTTTTCTTCCAATTCGTCGTCGTTCTTTTGATTTTACCTGCTGTATTAGCTGTAGTAAAAGATATTTTTCTCCTCTCGATACTTTTTAGTGTTAGCCCTTTGTAGGGCTACTACTCAGTATGAGAATGGTCTCGTTTCGTTGAATGTTGCTCTCTTCTTCTTCATGTGCAATCAACATGGCTATTCTGACTTTGTTTACGGCAGATCTGAATAGTTCAGCAGATGACAATCCAAACCATTGCCGCAAGTTTTTGAGCCACGAGTGTCTTCTCCTCCCTGGACCCCTTCTGCTGTCTATTTTCCCTTGAACGATCAGCTGTAGTACTCTATATTTATTATGTCTCATAACGTGACCCAAGTATTCCAACTTTCTTTTCTTTATACTTATTCCTACCTCTCTCTCTCTCTCTCCTCTCTCTCTCTCTCTCTCTCTCTCTCTCTCTCTCTCTCTCTCTCTACCTATTACTTTTTTCATCAATGTTGCGGGCCTTGTCCACACCTCCATTCCATTTCATATAACAAAACCGGGAATACATAACATTTCAGAAGTCGAATTTTGAGAGGTAGGGTGAGGCTTTTAGAGATGAAAATTTACTTCATGCTAGTGAACGATGCTCTTGCCTTTTCTACTCTTATACGTATTTCCTTCGCTTGATCCCAATTTGAGTTAACTGTTGTTTCCAAGTCGATGTACTAATCCACGTGTTCAATTCTTTTATTGTCTAATATTAGTTGCTGTGGTTGTTGTTGGGTTTTGTTTACTAACATCCATTTGGTTTTTGTGATATTTAGTCTGAGTCCGTATTGTGCACTTGTTTTTTATATCTTATTCATTAGGCAACTCAGTTCCTCCATGCTACTTGCTAGAATCACAGTGTCATCAGCATACCTTATGTTATTAATTATTTCTCCATTTATATTGTCTAATGTTGCTCTACAAATTTCAATTCAGCTTTTAATCTTAGAGTTTGGGTTTAGGTCTTGCGTAATAATGCTTCTCACGTATTTAAATATTTTAACGTTTTTTATTTGTGCTCCTTTTACCTGTAGCGTGATCTTGTAGATGTTTCGTCTGCATATCTTCTCGTAATTGTAGTTAATGGCACATCATTTATTCAGTACCGAAATCCACAATCCAGTAGATCGTCTACTGTTTCCTTAATCATGTGATCAAAATATAGGTTGAATAACAGAGGTGACAGTGTACAACCCTGTCAAACTCATGAATTTTGATTTTAGTTCTATTAAATTAAAGTAAAAATAAAATAAAACTAAGGGTAACACAAAGGCGAATGAAGAGATCAATGCTGGGCCTGACCTTGAAAGATTGCGTAAGAAATGAGGAGATACGCCGACGAACTGGCGTAGACGATATTATACTGCGAACCAATAAATAAAAGTGGATGTGGGCTGGACATGTTGCTAGAATGGAAGACGGAAGATGAACGAAGAGATTATTGGAGTGGAGAGCAAGAGAAGACAAGCGAAGTCGAGGCAGACCACCCACCCGATGGACCGACGACCTAAGGAGAATAGAAACAAACTGGATTGCAGCAGCTAAAGATAGAGAGAACTGGAGACGTTTGGAGGAGGCCTATATCCAACAATGAATGTGAAAATGGGGCTGGATGATGATGATGATGATGATATTGAAGTCCATTTTGATTTAATGTATTCCCCATAGAATTGTTCACTGTCATTAAACAATATAATAACGTTCATCATTGTCTCTAGATTTGGCCAACTTATTTAACAGTTTTCTAATTATTTGTTTGGCATTCTGCTAGAATTTTAGATTTTCTAGCGGTATCGATACGATAACATTTCCATGTTTTAGAGATATAAGTGACATACTTTTGCAGTGTACAGCAACAACGCGGTACCCAGGTTAAACCAACCCGATCTAAAAGTGATGCTAGCAGCTTTACAATAAGCAGTGTTAATCATTATGGCAGCTAGCAACACAAGCAAACAGAAGTAAAAAACTATATAATTATTCTCAAATATTTGATCTATACAAACACCACTTCTTCTTTTCGATTTTAAAACAATGTGTTTTTTGTTCAAAGCTGCAATCTTAAAAAGTTGGGATTCCACTGTATAACTTTCTTACCAGCAATTGGGAGGCTCCTTATGCTCTTTTTTGACTCTAGACCATTTTACGCCATCCTGCATACTACACCGATTGTACATTATATCTAAGTGTTTTGCCACGAATTGATCTTAGAGCAGAGTTTTTATTTTTGTCATTGTTAGTAGTTGCTTCTTAGTAGTTTTTACTGCTCATATTTCTGTGGCGTAGGTAATAATAGATCTTACATAGATTACTATCAATGCTCATATATATTTGTCTCTCCATATTACATCCAGGGGAAATCCTGATATCTTAGCTGCTGTTATGGCTGTATAATATTGTAATAATCTGTATTGAATTTTTTTAATTCGGTATTGCCCATTCCATAACCTCTTTCCGCAGTTTTCGCTTATGTAAAGATATTATCCATAAGGACGTTAAAGAAGACTGCGCTGACAATATTCCCTTGCCTAATTTCTGTTAAGACTTGTGTCTTGGTGGGCAGCTTAATGTTTGCTCTTATAAAATGGCTGTTTCCAATGTTTAATTGTTAAATAATTTAAGTTTTTTTTATTTGGTTTGCGTTAGGTCAATAAAGCACATGAAGGCAACTTCATTACGTTTAACAGCTTTCGGCTATTTTTCTTTTATTAATTTTAATTTATCTTTAATTTATTTAAAATTGTGACTTCCCAAAAAAAATAGTGAATTGCAATAAGATACCACAAGAAAATAGCTTTAAACAATGTCTAATAATAAATATTGCATCTATAGTGAATCTATAATATTTAGTAATCTTTAATGTTCTATTTTGCATAACTTTCAGAACCCATATTTCCACTGCTCTAGTGTACAACCTTCTAGACAATTGCAACATATCTGCAAAGGATAAAGATGCTGTATTAACTATGCTTAAATTCTGTCTGGATCAGGACTTCTTCCAATTCAATCAAAAGATATATAAACAACCAACAGGTTTAGCAATGGGATCTAGATTATCACCTTTTCTAGCTGATATTTTCTTAGACAGCTTAGAACAGAAGTTTGTTAATAACAACAACAAAATAGTTTTTTGGTTAAGATATGTGGATGATTGTATAGCTCTCATACAGGAAACCCAAGATGATGCTTTACAGATTCTGGATGATCTCAATAACCTCCATCCTAACATCTCTTTTACTCTGGAACCAGAATCTGACAATAAGTTGAACTTCTTGGATATGACTATTTCCCGTAATAAAGATTCTTTAGAGTACAACATTTATAGAAAACCCACCCAAACAGATCACGTTGTACATGGAACAAGTACTTGGTGTAAAAATTTTCTGTGTATTAACAGGGCCACTCCTTCTTTGGCTTTGGTTTCTTTCGCAACACCAGTGTTAATCATCAGATAGTCATCTAGCATAATTTGTAACTTATCTTTCTTCTTCGTCTCTTGTAGTGCACGTATGTCTATATAGTTTTTTACAAGCTTTTGTAATTTCCTGCTCCCTTGTGTTTCGAAACTTTACGTTCCAAGTACCGATAGGAAGTATATTTCTCGTTTTCCATACATTCGTTGTCCTCTTTCTCACGTTGGTGGTCGTAATTAAATTATTCCTGTTCCGCGGTGTAATCCTGTTTATATAAGCTGTATGAATTTAAAGTATATCAAAGGGTGCTAACATGGCTGTGGACCCCCTCCTCCTTTATCCGGGCTTGGGTCGGGCAACAGTTCTGTCGAGCTACTAGATCCACCCAACAAGACTGCAGGCGGAGCTATCTTGGAGATCTGATAAATAAGATATAAAGAAAATCCACAAGGAAAATAATTGCTTCAGCTGGCTGTATACCATGTATCACAAAAAAAGAGGTTGAATCTTTGTAAATGGGTATATTTAAAAAACCCTTAAACGGACTACATCAAATTACCACGAACGTTTTCGGAATAATAATTCCATCATCAGGTTAAAAACGCAGGTTAACATGTCTGAGCCACCAAAAAATATTAGTGTAAAAACCCTTTAAAATAAATAAGGTTACCAAAGATTGTACATATTGTTGTTAATATTATTTTAGATAGATATAAAGAGGCTCATCGTTTAAGGTAAGTAGAAAGTTTGACGTTTGCTCGGTGTACAGAAAACAAAAAGTCTAACGCAGCAGTTTAAAATTCTAGATGAATCTGCGGCTTAGACTAGGATATGCTGGGATCTGATCGGCCCATGGTGGAGCAGTACAGCAAGAGATAAGGGCTTGCGGCTCGGTGATACTCCTCCATAGATCCCTACCGGACGGGCGTAATGCCTAAAAAACCGGATATATATATATATATATATATATATATATATATATATATATATATATATATATGTTAGTTTTGATATTTCCGCGGGAGCTGTATGTTATATCAATGGTATTCCGGGTTTGACTCCGCGTTAAATGTTGTTGGTTTTGATAAAAACCATTTTGACGACGTTTCGGCAAGATCTCACTTGCCATTTTCAAGTCTTTCTGGAGAGACTTGGGATCTCTGGGAGATCTCTGAAATCCAGAGAGACTTGAAAATGGCAAGTGAGATCTTACCGAAACGTCGTCAAAATGGTTTTTATCAAAACCAACAACATTTAACGCGGAGTCAAACCCGGAATACCATTGATATAATATATATATATGTATTATATATATATATATATATATATATATATATATATATATATATATATAGAAAGTTTGAAATTCGCAGACGACATAGTATTGTTCTCGGACAACCTCAAGGAGATATGTGTATATTGCTACATAAACATCAGTTAGTGTGTGCCAGTGTGGGTCTTAAAATAAACATCTCCAAAACGAAATTCATGACAAATCTAGTACCTAGCGAAAATATCAATTAGGAGACAACGAAGTAGAGCTGGTGGAAAAATACATTATATCTTCGACACGAAATAAAGATCACAAGAGACAACCAAACATGTTATCTACGAAGTAGCATAAACCTAGCATACGCAGCCTATGGAAAACCCAAAGACATCTTTGCGGTATACCAATTTCTTTAAGACGTAAAACATTTGACCAATGTGTGTTGCCTGTGATGACCTATGGTGCCAAAACTTTGACATTGACAGCTACTAGTTCTAAAACGCTGCAAACCGCTCAGAGGAAAATGGAAAGGTCAATGCTGAGTATATCGCTTCATGACCGAATTAGAAATTAAGACTTAAGACGAAGTGGTCGAAGAGATTGCTGGAGGCCGAGATTAGACAAAAGAAGTAGAGGAAGACCCCCTACTCGTTGGACTGACTTCTTCCTGAAAAAAATGTCAAGAAATTGGATGAAAAGTGCTCAAGATAGAGCATAATGGCCAAAAATAAGGGAGGCCTATGTTCAGCAGTGAACGCAAAAGGCTAGGTGATTATGATGAAAAGGCCGAAGACTACAAAGAAGATTTACAACAATATGGATTGACCAGATCACACGAATTTGTAAAAGACCAATGCACAACATTAAAGAAATGACAATTATGTACAAGTGGACCATACACAATATCATAAGGAGAGGAAGTCATTCACTAATTACGAATATATGCAGAGGGAGACACTTTTTAAAATAATCATTAAACAAAAATATTTTTAGTAATTTAACTATTCAGTAAACACCTGTAGCTCATAAATTTTTTAAATAATATGAAGAGGTAGAAAATCATCAGAAAAAGGAGAAATGTGCATTTTCGGTGGTTAACCACAGACAAACAAATGCATTATAAGGAAAATGTTCCAGTTTCTGCTCTGGCACAAATTTGCCAGATTTCAGCATAATTGATTGTTACAAATAAACCAAAACAACGTCCGCCGCTGACTTCTTTTTCGGTGTCATCGACCACCACATCGTAAGGGATTCCTTCCACATTTCGCTGCTGCCATTCGAGGAGGATTTGGCGCCAGATATCCTTGGCGTCCTTTTAGTGTCCAGACGCGCTTCAACGTCGACTTTATTTCGCGCATTTTGTTTACAAACTTTTCACTGTCCCACACGCATCGCTTTACTCGACCGGTTTAGATTTTCTCTATATTGAATTTGCTGCAGAAGAAGTAATCAAAAAAATGTGGCTGGAAGTGTACGGGGGTGCTATTATTTTGGTGGTGCTGGAAGTTAGTTCAGGTTAGTGCTTTATTTATAAACAAAACTAATTTTCGTATGGTAAGTTTTAGAAAATCATAAATTTTGAAGAATATTTATATTGTTACATTTTTAAGAACTTACAGCAACATTCATAATGGTATTCCGCGAATAAACTATTATTTACGAGATTTGATTTGGTAAAGTAGAAAAGTAGAAAATAAAAGTCTAAACGAATAAAAAGTATATCGTAAGAGTAGAATACTATATTTTATCTATGACCATTTAAAAATTCATATAGTTCCGAAATTTCTTGGTCAATGTCAATTTCGTTTCAATTTCACTGTCAATAAGCTATCATCATCAACTAGCCTTTAACGTTCACTGCTGAACATAGGCCTTTGGCATGCTTTTCTACTTAGTCCGATTTTGCGCCATCTGAATCCAATTTGTAGTCACTCTTTTTATGTCATCTGTTCATCTCGTTGGGGGTTGACCTCTATTTCTGTTAGCTTGTATTCGGGGTCTCCATTCCAAAATTCTTTTTGTCCACCAGTCATCAACAACTGATCTTGCTACATGACCTGCCCAGTTCCACTTTAGTGTTGTTATCCTTTCAATAACGTCTGCTACTCCTGATCTTTTGCGTATAGTAGCATTGGGTATTCTAGCACGTAGAGAAATGCCTAAGATTATTCTCTCCATTGCCCTTTCCGCAACTTGTAGTTTCACTGTTGTTCTTGTGAGTGTAAGGGTTTCTGCGCCGTAGGTCATCACTGGCAAAATCCACTGTTTAAATACTTTTCTTTTCAGACACATTGGAATCTTAGACCTAAACATATCCTTCATCTTTCCAAATGCAGCCCAAGCGAGGTTTATTCTTCTTTTCAGCTCGATTGTTTGCTTGTCTCGACTTATTCTGATCTCATGGCCCAAGTATTTATAGGTGTCAACTGGCTCAATATCTTTGTCTTCTACTGAGATGTTTTTGTTGTAGACTAAATTTGTCATAAATTGTGTTTTTGAAAAATTTATTTTAAGACCAACTCTTTTTGTGACAGTATGGAGTTCTTGGAGCATTCTCTATGCCTGATCAAAGCTGTCTGTAATAAGAATGATATCATCTGCAAATTTAAGGTTACTTAAAAATTTTCCATCTATTGATGCTCTTTTCGTTCCAATCTATTGTTTTACAAGCGTATTCTAGCTAAGTTGTAAATAATTTAGGAGACATATTGTGTCCTTGCCGGCTCTTTTAATGCGAAAGGTCCCAGTATCTTCATTAAGTCTTACACAGGCTCTATCTAGTATGCTGATAGATGTATCTGATGAGGGATATGTATCGGTGATCTATTCTACATTGTGTTAGAACTTGGAGCATTTCACTTTGATTGACCGTATCAAATGCTTTTTTAAAGTCGACAAAAACAAGTATCAGGGGTCTTTTATATTTAATGGTTTTTTTTTCAATCAACGACTTAATGGTTTGAAAATGATCATTTGTTCCGTATTCAGCTCTAAATCCTGCTTGCTCGTAAGGTTGATAGAAATCTTTACCTAATTATTATTTACCTAATTCTTTACCAGCTTGGGAAGTGGAAGTTGGTTGTTCTCACTGTTTCATTAACTCATAAAACTAAACCTGGATTAAATAACCACTCACAGGAATTCTTCTTTAAATTAGTTCCTCAATCCAAAATACAATGGCTCTTTTGTTCTTTCTAATAATACATCCCTTGAATAAGATAAACATTTGGCGCTTAATTTTATACCAGAAATTATAGATTGTATTGTAGCAATTTCATTTTTCTTAATTGCTGTTACAGTTAATTCGCCTAAATTAAAATGGTTTCCAATTGAAGATAGATCCTTCTTTTCCTAAGCGATCTAAAATTTTCGTTTCCAACGAAATTGATTGTCTTTGACCTTTTTTTCTCCATTGGGCCAAAAAATTTTAAAATAAGAGTAAAAAAAGTTAGAATTACGATATTGAAATGGCAAAACCTCTTATAATGAAAAATAAACTTTACGATACTCACTTAAAAAGTTTCAAGCTAAAATCCGTGCTGTTTATTATACTACAACTTGGAATCAGCAAAACTTTAAACAACTTATTATACAGTCCGCGTCATAGAAAACGGGCCACC
Source organism: Diabrotica balteata (assembly GCA_918026665.1). Classification (NCBI taxonomy): domain Eukaryota; kingdom Metazoa; phylum Arthropoda; class Insecta; order Coleoptera; family Chrysomelidae; genus Diabrotica; species Diabrotica balteata. The sequence goes on from OU898283.1 coordinate 111,059,002, forward strand.
TCATATATTTAAAATATTTTCGAAATTATTATTTATTGCTACAAAATTAAGCATTTATTTTTTTGTATGTTTATTAAATCAATAACTCGTTTAGTATAAAATTTCATTATAATCGTAAAACATTAATCGAAAGTAAAAAAATTAAGGAAAATAGGAAATTTATTGAAAGAATCAACTTACAGTTTTTAAAACAACAATAAACTGTATGTTAAAAAGCTGGTATCCATTTTCTGTAATGAGTTCAACCTCGATTCTGAATGACACTCCTCGTTCGATTTGGCATGGAATTTATACCGTTTTGGATATCTCTTTGGGGAAAAGTGACCCATTCCTCAATAAGTGCTGTCTGAAGCTCTCCAGGTTCAGACAGCACTTATTGAGGAATGAGGAAAGAATACCAACCTCGTCAAGGTACTCCGTTACTATCCTTGCCGTGTGTGGTCTCGCATTATCCTGCATTAACAGGAATTCGTTGCCAATAAATTCAGCATAGGACATCACATGATGTAAGATTTCCGTTATGTACCTTACTGCTGTTAATGCACCACTGTCGATCACGACGAGATCCGTACGCGCATCAAAAGAAATCCCTGCCCAAAACATTACTGAACCACCACCAAAAGCAACCTGTGGTGCCCGAGTGAAACCAGTGAAACGTTCTCCAGCCCGTCTGTAGACCTTACTGCCTCCGTCTTTACCATAAACAAACATTCTACACTTATCCTTAACCAATAGTTTGTTCCAATCGTCTGCTGTCCAATTGATGTGCTCACGGGCAAAATAGAGTCTTCATCTTTTGTGAACTGGGGAAAGTAAGACCCCCGTTGCTAAACTGCAAGCTGTTAAAACTTGCTCCCTTAACCTTCGCCGAATATTAGAAAGGCAGTCCTTGAGCTTGCTGTAAATGGCCTTGAAGTATTATAGCGGTTTGGGTTCGATTCCGTAATGCAGCAAGAATGACGACGTGATCTTCCCTAGCGGTTGTTTTCCTTTTTGGACCCGTACCAGGTCGTCGTTGGTGAGATACTATTACAATACATCATTGCTAGGTCCTTTGTACAGTCGAACGACTAACATTCATTTGTCTTGCAACTTGTCTTTGCCTTAATCCACTTCCCATGAACGTTACAATTTCAACCGATTTTTGAAAATTCTCCATCGTCATTAACTACTTCACACTAAGTCGGCTCCTGTAATACTGAGATGCGTTTAAAACTCATTAGAACGTTTTACAATATCATACATTTCTCAAAGCAATCGCTTCATCGAAAATTGAAACAACTTTTTCTCAAATTTGTTTTGTTATAGGTTCTACGAATATCCTCAATCCTGTTACAGGGTAGGTTTGCTCTCGCAACAACCCATTTAACTTAAATAACCCAAGATACATTAAAAATAAAATAATATTAATTCAATATACAAAAAATAAATGCTTAATTTTGTAGCAATAAATAATAATTTCGAAAATATTTTAAATATTTGGGGTGGCCTGTTTTCTATGACGCGGAGTGTAAAACGAAAGAGAGCTAAGAGAAAAATTATTTTAAAACAATAACAGGTTATACCTTTCAATGCAAAACTCGTAATGATGTACTAGGGACATCATATAACAAGGGAATCCCCGAATTTCAAACGTTCACAACTTTAAAATCGCATAAAAATAATCCGCATAAAGAGAGATCTTACTGTATATGTACATTTTTTTATAATACACTACTATATGATTTCAACGAAATAATTATTTGATGTGAATTTGACATCACTCAAATATCGTTTGACTGTTTTGAGGATAATTCGTTAGGTTGGGAAAGAAACTAAAGAAGAAACAATATATCGATACCCTAATGCCGATAGGTCGCAACCATATTTAACAAAATTTTATAGGAAGCACAAAAAACTGCATAGCATAACTATAAAAGCTTGCTTGTAATAATTATGTTGTATTATATTGATGCAAACAGCATACAAAATATTTTCGAGGATCTTATATGGTCGCCTAAGTACATATTCAGAGGAACTTCTCGGGGAATATCAAAGTGGCTTTAGGCCTGGTCGATCAACAACAGATCAGATCTTTGTGCTAAGGCAAATACTGGAAAAAACCAATGAATTCAATATCGATACATACCATCTTTTTGTAGACTTCAAATCTGCCTATGATAGTGTCCTAAGAAATAAATTGTATGAAGCAATGAATGAATTCCACATCCCCGATAAACTGATAAGATTGGTTAAGGCTACAATGCGTAATGTGGTTTACAAAGTCGAAATACAGGGCGAACAATCACAGGCGTTTGGAATGCATGTTGGGCTGCGACAGGGAGACGCGCTGGCGTGTCTACTTTTCAACATAGCACTGGAAAAGGCGATCAGAGATGCCCGAATAGACAACAGAGGAAATATTTTTAATAAATCATCCCAAATTTTGGCATATGCAGATGATGTGGACCTAGTTGCCCGCACAACACGCAAGCTAGAAGAAATGTATACCACCTTCTCAAATGCCTCAAAATCTATGGGCCTGCAAGTAAATGAGGAGAAAACTAAGATGATGGCATCAACACCCAACAATAGAGTCAGGAACATCGGTCCCCAATTCACGGTTGATAACTCTACCTTTGAAGTGGTGGACAAATTCACATACTTAGGGTCCCTGATCACCAAAGAGAACGCCATAACGGAAGAAATTAAGCGAAGAATAATAATGGCAAACAGATGCTATTTTGGACTGAGTAGACATATGAGAAGTAGAAACTTAAGCCAAAAAACAAAAATAACTATATACAAAACCCTTATACAGCCAGTGTTGACATATGGATCAGAGACATGGACCATCTCCAAGGCAAACGAAGACCTTTTGCTTATATTTGATCGAAGGATCCTAAGAGGAATATTTGGTGGAATCTGTGAAAATGGTGTTTGGAGGAGGAGATACAACTACGAGGTATACCACAGATATAAACAAATATTTGGTGGTAAAGACGTAGTATCTCTTATAAGAATAGGAACACTAAGATGGGCAGGACATCTAGCAAGATCACAGCAGAACAACTCTCCTAGAAGAATCCTTATGTCACAACCCGTGGGAAGTAGAAAAGGGGTAGGCCAAAACTCAGATGGAAAGATGGTGTAGATGAGGCGCAGCAAACTGGCAACGGTTGGCAATGGATAGGACTGCCTGGGTTGACTTGGGAAGGTTGAGGCTCTTTCATAGGGCTGTAGCACCATTGATGGTGATGATATAATTATGCAAACACCATGCTTTGCCATTGAAGCTACACTGAGATAAGATAAGTTGGACGTAAAGAAAAAGAAGTAAACAAAAAACGTGAGCGGGTTAAGACTTGTTTAGAATACATTTTATTTAGGTTACGATAATTGAACAGCATTATAGGGATGCATGGTTGGTTGCCTTTGACACAAAATATGAATTTTCATGTTTTTGTAGGTTACGATCTTTCAGCATTAGACTGTCGATATACCAAAACGATAAAAATATAAATAAAAATCTCTAGGTAAAATTAGTAGTATTCTTCTAAAGGTGACTGTCCGTTCTAAACATTGGCGATCATTCTGGCTATGATGGCTTTGTTAATTGCTATACGAAATAGCTGTGTTGAGGTCTTTCTATACCATGATCTCAGTTGCAAGCCAGGGTATTCTTCTTCGTTCTGGGGACCTTTTTCCTTTAATTTTAGTTTGCAAAATGCATTGAAGTAGCTCGAATGCATTGATTTCTCATTATGTCCCAAGTACTGCTGCATACGGCCTTTCACGATGTTGACCGAATTCGCGGTTGTGTTCATCCTCCGCAGTACTTCTTCACTGGTGACTTTGTCTGTCCATGGTATCTTCAGGATTCTTCTGTATAACCATAATTCAAACGCCTGAAGTTTTGATAGAGTTTCCGCCTTCAATGTCCACGTTTCTACTCCATACAGAAGCACTGAGTACACGTAACATTTAAGGAGCCTTATTTTTGTTCTGATTTTTTATTTTAATTTTTATAATTAATTAAGATAAAATGTTATTATAAATGATGCTTAAATTATCAATGTCAGATCTCTTATTAACACAATTATTTGATTATTTTATCCAAATCTTTTATTTAGATTTTCTTTTACGTAAATTCCCTTTCCAAAATAGTTTTCTGGAAATATAAAAACATGATCCTCATTGATCACTGTGGGGCACATTGGGCCTGTAGCTATCCCACTCGTTATTTCTTTAATCGTCGGTTTTACTTCATCTCTTATTATTTCTGGTCCTGTATAACTAACAGCTTAAAGATATACTTGTTTTTAAGTCGATAAACAGCTTGAAAAGGAAAATATAAATCTTTTAAATGTTTATTTTATCCAAAGCCATTAATTAATTACTATTTAACTGGGAATAAGCCACAATTAAAGGTAAAAATACGTTTATTAACGTTTCAATTTCCACTTCGGAAATCGTTCCCAAAATACAAACAGTAAATTAAACAAATTTTGTTTTTTGTTACTTAGTGAAAAATTCTTCTAATAATTTAATTTTATCTGACTCATTTATATTGACAATTCAGACAAACATTATGCATTTTAAAGTAGACGACTTTAAAATGATATTGCCAATATTGTTGAGTTGCGCTCCTGGGACGACTTTACTTATAAGATAGTTCATTCGATTACATGAAATCAACTTTAACTTGAGAATATCCGTCAGAAAAAATCATATCATGTAATTCGTCTTTAAAAAGACAAACACATGACATGATGACAGTAAAATTCTCCTGTTAGTGATTCCATAGTAAATTATGAGTTAAATACCAGGAAAAAACCTCATAATACTTTCTCGACATGGTAAGTATTTGGTCGTGCATTTAGTTTACCTTCAATAAATACAAAACTCTGATTTTATATGTTTTTTTATTTAAAAAACATAAATGATGTATCCTCTATATGTTACTGACTTATTAATACTGGTATTGTCTTATTAATAGCTTCCTTTTTCAATATTGGTAACCAGATCCTACTATATTCTGCCGAGGAATTTGCGACACAATTGGTCTCATTTAGCATAATTAGAGCCGATTCTTAATACTGGAAATGAAAAAGAATGGGCACAATATCGTAATTGTCGGAGTATATGCCCCAAACGAAGATGCAAATCCAGAAAGTAAAGACGATTTCTACGACAATATGAATGAAATACTCTTTGAAGTTAAAGAAATCTTTATACTAGGAGATTTAAACGGCAGAGTAGGGACAGAAGAAAATAGCAGAGTCGTAGGAAGATATGGAGAACAAATAACCAATGACAACGGAATGCGTCTTAGAGATTTTTGTGAAATAATGTCTCTCAAAATTATGAATGGATTTTTTCAACATAGAGACATCCACAAATTTACATGGATACAACCTACTAGGAATCTGCGCTCGATAATCGACTTTGTAATCCAACGTCAAACTTCCCAGCTGAAAACAACTGACGTGAGGGTATACCGTGGATCAGAATGTGGATCCGACCATCATTTACTTATGGCCAATGTGATAGTTAACTATCGCAAAAACAATAACACTCAGGTACAGAATATAGAAAAGGGACAAAAAGTAACATCTCCTAAATATAACCTAGAAAGCTTAAAAGAAGATTCAACAAAATTTCTTTACAAATTACGACTGGCCACAAAATTACAAAATGTGGATCGAGAAAATATAACAACGGAAGAATTATACCAACAACTTAAAAAGTACATTCATGAGGCTGCAAGTGAAGCTTTGGGGTATAAAGACAAACATGAAACAAAAAATCAAGAATGGTGGTCGGAGAATATGCAAACGTTAGTAAACAAGAAGAAAACTGCTTATCAGAAATGGATGTCAACTAGAAAGGAGGAAGATCACAAGGTATATACGAAATTAAATCGAGATGTAAAAAGAGAAGTAGTGAAAAGTAAAAATGAGATGTGGGATCGAAGATGTGCAGAGGTGGATAGGTATATGGGTGGAACAAGAGTTGGGCAAACGTGGAAGGTGATAAAGTCTCTCCGGAGGGAAGGAAAGGAAAAATCTAACTTAAAATTAATAGATCTGAAACAGTGGAAACAGCATTATGAGGTCTTATTGACAGAGGATAGACGTAAATTCCAAGATATCGAAATGGAAGAAATATCTGAACATACACAAATAATTGAGATAACAACCGGAGAGTTAAGCGATGCCCTCAAAAGATCGAAAAACGGTAAAGCAGCAGGACCTGGAGACATCCCAATTGAGTTGGTAAAGTATGGACCAAAAATATTACACGAGATGATGGTTAAACTATTTAATAAATGCTTAAAAGGATAAAATATCCCTGATGATTGGAATGTTGGATACATCAGCTCAATATACAAAAAAGGGGATAAACGCAATTGCTCTAATTATAGAGGAATAACTGTTACTAGCTCAGTTGGGAGGTTGTACGGTCGAATAATAAAAAAACGAATTGAATCAGAATATGAAGACATAGAGGAACAAAATGGATTTCGGGCAGGAAGATCGTGCATTGATAATATATTCGTTCTGCAGCAGGTAATCGAAAAACGGAAGGCAAGGAATCTATCTACCCACCTATAGTTTGTAGATTTAGAGAAGGCATATGATACGATACCTTTGAAAAAACTATTTTATACATTGACGAAAGTAGGTCTCAGTAGAGAGTATGTGGATGCTATCGCAAATATATACAAAAATGCAAGAAGTGTCGTTAAAGAAGGAAACTTTATATCTGAATCATTTCCAATAACCAAGGGGCTTAAACAAGGATGTTGTCTGTCTCCGACCCTGTTTAAAATATATATTCAATCATCGCTAGAGCAGTGGAGAAAACAAGTATCCGGAATGGGAATAGACATAGGCGGTGGTGAATGTCTAACAGCTTTATTTTTCGCAGATGATCAGGTAGTCGTAGCGAATGACGAGGAAGACATGGACTACATGTTTAGAAAACTAAAGAAAGAATATGAAAAATGGGGCATCAATATGAATATGGCAAAGACAGAGTATCTTAAAATAGGAGATGGTGAAGAAGATCCAGAGTTAGAAATTAGAAACACAAAAACATGCAATGAATATAAATATCTCGGATCTATAATATCTAAAGAAGGCACTACCAAAAGAGACATCGAAAACAGAACACAGCAGGGAAAAAAAGTGGTAAACATTCTAAACTCTCTACTTTGGTCTAAAGATATTAGACAAGAAACGAAATTGACAATCTATCGAACCTTGGTAGAGCCTATTATGACTTATGGGGCTGAGGTTTGGCAGATAACGCAGAAGGATAGACAAAGAATAGAAGTAGTAGAAATGGATTTTCTAAGGAGAACGTGTGGTATATCCAAAAAAGATCACATCAGGAATGAAGATATTAGAAGGAGGACAAATACTGTATATTCCAGTGTAGATAGAATTGAAACGAGACAACTAGTGTGGTATGGTCACGTGAAACGAATGAATAAAGATAGATGGCCAAAGAAAGCTTTAAATTACATACCACAACAAAGAAGAAGAAGGGGAAGGCCTTCAGTTGCCTGGGAAGAAAATGTACGGCACATAATGAGAGATAGAGCCATCAGAGAAGACGAATGGATGGACAGAAAACTATGGCGGTCGAAATGCGAGAAACGGCAGAGGCTGTAGGAACCTCGCTTATATATATTTAGAGCCGATTCTTTGATTTTTCTTTTTTTTGCCATCAGTTTCTTTTAGGACTACATTTATAGGATGATAAAAAAAGAAAAATCAAAGAAGCGGCTCTAATTATGCTAAATGAGACCAATTGTGTCTTAAATTCCTCGGCAGAATGTAGTAGGATCTGGTTACCAATATTGAAAGAGGAACTTATTAATAAGAAAATACCAGTATTAGTAAGTCAGTAACATATAGAGGATACATCATTTATGTTTTTTAAATAAAGAAACATATAAAATCAGAGTTTGGTATTTATTATATCATGTGTTCAAAATGTGCTCCATCTACTACCAGACAGTAATGCATCTTATTTTTGTATATTTCTATATACAAATACAAATATAAAATCTATATAAAAAATTTGTATATATCTGTAACATGCATTTATTTATTATTATGTTTTTTTTTTTCAACACATATATATTTAGAAATATGAATATGATAATCTTGTTTTTCCCTTGCTGGTCTTGTTGAAGCGTGGGAAGATGCAGCTATAGAGATGAGATTCTCTATTTTATAACTTGTTTTCCAAATCTGCTATTCTCCAAATTAATTCATGATAATATATACAGAATTGATTTATTTCAAACCCCTATAAGTATCAGAATTATCCCAGAAATTCAGGGATTTCTCAAGATATTCTAAAAGAGCAATTACATATAAATATATATATTTGTATTTCTTGACTGATGTTGTTGTTGTCATTTATTATTAAGCCTAGGTAGGGAAAAGTGGAGGCATATTTGTAGGTATGGTTGTCTACCTTCAGATTCTCATGTTAATTCGATTTTGTGCGCTCCATATATTTTGTTTTGTTTTCATTTATATATAGACCAAACGTAGCAGCTTCTCGTTTTAGTTCTATAATTTTGTTGCGGCTTATTATGGCAACATTTTGCTTGAGATTTCACCTAATATTTCCTTTGCCATATTTGTCGTTTGGTTTTATTTTTTGCTGGCACTCATTCTTCGTTTTAGGATTTTTAAACATATAGGTGTTCCATTTTCTTTATTTGGCACATTGTAATAACCAGAGGCGAGACGCCGCTATCACCACTGTAAAGTAATAGGAATGGGAGCGTTATGTGAAGGTAGGGAAAACGCTGTCACCAAATGTAATACTTATAGATCCTCAAAGGATGCTAACCCTGCGAGCGGCTGCAAGGAATACTGGTTACACTAGTCTGGAGGACTGGCTCGTCTTCGTGGATTTACGAGAAGATAAGGGATTTTCGGGATAGGGGTAAGGACTCCTAGGTCTCAGGTCCTGTAAAGAGCAGAGGTTATGGGCTTACTTTTGAAGCTGGAGATATGCGTAAGCAGAATCTCGTATTCTCCTAGTCTCTAATGAGTCGGACGAAAGGAACATTAAAAAAACCAATTTAGAGTCTACAATCTATTGAATTTACCCTGAAGTTACAAATACAATCGTTAACATGACATTCTGCGCGTCGGGAGTCGAGGAGCAAGATAGTGAAGAGTTGACAGTTATACTAATATAATTACTCAGGATAGTATATAGAAATCTGTTACCTTATGTGTATTTAGACTTTCATCCACGACATGTTTCGGTCCTCTGGAACTCGGTCAGTTGAGGGTCTCCTCCTGTGTTACGGACTTACGAGCTGCCACAATAACCGGACTACACGAGATACTATGCCGGGATGATAAGCGCTCCCCGGAGAATTACCGACTGCCTCGTACTGATCGCGTACTGGACGCTATCGCGTCCGAGCCGGAGCTCAGCAATTACTGCCTTGAGTGCTCCCTGTACTACCACTGACTCGATTGACCAAGTTTTTCAGTTTTTATGTCCTGCAACATTCTTAGTTTTGTTTTGTTATTTCTGCTGTACTATTCCACGTGTTGGAATGTAACATGCGATGGTGTGTCGCTTCGTTGTATTACTTTTCATGAAGGTCTTCTGATTTCGTAATTCTTAAACATTCGTGCTTGTATCAAACTAGGTCAAATTATTATACTTTGTATAATTTGAATGTATAAGTTAACTGTATTAATTATCCCTTATTTAATTCGGAATATATAATTATTTTGAATAATTATTATCTTTCTATGCTTCTTAGCCCTTATTTCCAACTCCCCACTCACTTGCTATGTTTACATTACAACATTACTCTTTTCTTACCATTAATATTCTTTGTTTTGTTTTAACATCCGTTACGGAGCTATAATATGTGATCAATTTAATTAAATTTATTAGTACCAGGTATCATCCAGGTTCCTTTATAAATATTTTTATGAGAAAAATACGTACTAACAACTCTTAGTTTGTTTGCCATTACCAACTGTGCCACTCTTATACCGTTGTTACTGGTAATATAATGTACAATACGTTTACCAAAGGATTCTGCATATATTGGCTCTTTTCCCAGCTTCGCGTTCATGTCACCCAGGACTATAACTGCATCTCTCTTCTGTGCGTTTTAGACGTATTTTGCATATTCTTTCATTAACTGGAGTGAAACCCAATAATAACCTGCGGCATTTATGGTTTTCCATAAAATCCACTCCAAAGTCTCCTTGTCTTTCTGCTGCACAGTAGTACATACTTTATTCTTTTTTATTTATGCAACCGTGCCCTTTACATCTGATTTCTTGGAGGGCTGCTATCCAAGTTGTCTAGTTCGTATTTCAATAGTTTCTGTGCAATCCTTTGCATTTTGCCTGCGTGTAGCATGGTTCGAACATTCCAGGTTCCCAGTCGCAAATCCATCATTAAGTCCTTATTCCGTAGCTTTGGTCGTTTTCCGTTGGTCCGGTCCGTCTGGTTAGTTCATTGTTCTTAGCATTCGTGATAGCTGAATTTAAGGTGAACAGGTTATTGGCCTATTGTACCGAGTCCAATGCCAGGGTTGCTGGCTAAAGCTTCAAAACAAGCTATGCTTTATCCCATCCTCGTCCGCCCTGACCTTCTATTTGGGGTTGGTTACTCAATCTCCAATAGGGCCGTTCAGGTTTACCGAGGTTCACCCGTGTGATCAAGATCACAATTCTTGGAAGTGAGCATAAGAATTAAGTAGGAGAGGCTAGAGGTGTTATCTGGAAACAACACCTTGTATTGCGCCTTACTACTCCTTTGAACCCCAAGTCTTTACAACTGTTAAATCAAATACATGAAACACAATGCGGTATGAATATGTAAAATGACAGTACCACTTCTTAGAACGAATCCTAGTTCTATATAACGCCATTAACGAGTCCAATAAATCCACTCCGCCTATACATTTATTGTAAAACGTTACAATGTTAGGACATTCCCCAAGAATGATTTTTTTCTTTGCTTTTTTTTTCTTTGAACTTGACTTGTAGGATACGTGCCTACAAACAAACTCAGTAAACACACCGGCCTGTTGTCGTATCATTAGACAGGTCTGAGGGTTATTCCTTCTTTCTTGTAGACAAGTTCTTTGAAACTCCCCTTTTCTTTCTTTTTCATATCTTTCTCGGTAGAGAAATTACATTCTTTCAATCTGCTAGGACGCACCGTACTTACAGAGGAATACCCAACTTGTCCAGTTCAATTTGCAATTTTATATATTAAAATTCCATTATATAAAATTCCTGGTATCGCATAGGAGAAACGCTTTATAGCCACGCTTTATAGTTTTTTGGCTTGTTTTCTATATACATCTTTAGACTATGTTTTTCCTTTAAAAGGAATAACTTGTTCATCCACTGGTAGTTTTTCTGTCATTGGAATTTTTCGAAAATTTGCTTTAACTAGTTCTAAAAGCAGTTTGATTTTGTATAATTTACCGGGAATAATCTGACTATTGTCATTAAAGTGGCTATTGTTTTTTATTTGTTCCCAGTACCCTAACATAAACCAACATACAACGAAAAACTGTTCCATTTCGTTCTTGTCCACATTTAAAGATGTTTCGGTGTTATGAATATAGATTTGTTTGATAAACGATATTGTCCAAAATATTGTCATCGATCAACATTCTAAAATACTTGATTACCAGGATTTTCAGGTCCTGGCGATAAACTACCTTTCCAAGGTTGAATTGGCTGGGCAGAATGACTAGTAACTCGTTTTCATGTGATATTCTGATGATTGGGCACTTCATTTTCGTCGTCATCGTCATCATCTTTTCTATTATCATCTTCATTGTTCTCATTATTGTCTTTCATATCTTCCATGCATACTTCTTCCGAACAACCATTTTCTGAAATATGTACCACTTCATCATCGTCACTGTTAGATTCTAGAATGGAATCTTCATAGTCAGATTCATAAATGAACTTTGAAAAATTAAGGCAAACAAAAAAAAGAGGCAAATAAGAGGCAAATATCGAGCACAAATTTAATAATCAAATCTTGCCCAAGTACTTTCGCTTTCTATAGCATCATCGGGGGCATTTCGTCAAATTTGGGCTATCCAGCAAGCGCAGAATTTATATTGGGATAGCCCAAATTTGACTAAATGCCCCTGATGATGCTGTAGAAAGCAAAAGTACTGGAGCAGGATTTGATTATTAAATTTGTGCTCGATATTTGCCTTAATTTTTCAAAGTTCATTTATTCCAGCATTTAACCTTAAATCAATTATATTCATAAATGTCTCAAATTTCAATATTATTTAGTTCTTTTTTGCTATAAAATGATTTTACATAAATAAGTTCCATTTCTGTTACCATCTGCAAAAAAAAACATTTTATTGTCAGTGGATATACTTGCTTCAGGAGTCAGAATGTACTACTTACTTTTAGTCTTATTTTTTTTATTTCTTCAGCTAGTATAGAAAGTACTTGAAATTGTGATTAAAGTCACCTATTACAACGCTGCAACACTACTAACGGAAATTAATAAAAAATGTTGGAAATAATGCCAAAAGTAACAATTTCAGAGGTAACTACAGCATTGGAAAACATGAAGAGAAATAAAGCTGCAGAAGAAGATAGTATTACCACAGATATGATATTAGAAGGAGGTAAGGAACTAATTGCAATTGTAACTAAGATTGTGGACAGTTGTTTACACCAGGGCAAAGTCCCTAAGAGCTGGAACAACTCTAAAGTAATCTTATTACACAAGAAAGGTGATAGTCGAAAATTGGAAAACTACAGACCCATCATCCTACTGTCACACCTGTTTAAAATACTCACCAAAGTCATAACTACTCGACTAACAAGGAAATTAGACGAATACCAACCATATGAACAGGCAGGTTTTAGAAAAGGCTATTCAACTTCCGATCACCTGTTAACCGCAAAAATATTAATAGAAAAATGTAACGAATACAAGTTTCCAGTTTTCCTAGCATTTGTAAACTACAAAAAAGCTTTCGATACCATAGAACACACGGCCGTAATAAACGCAATGCAAAATTGTAGAATAGACAGCAGATATATTAACTTAATAAAAGAAACTATGAACCAAGCTACAGCTACATACTACCTAAATGAAAATGAACACACGAACCCTGTACCATTAAACAGGGGAGTCAAACAGGGAGATACTTTATCACCCAAACTGTTCACCTTAGTTTTGGAGGACATTTTTAAAAACCTAAATTGGAAATATAAGGGAATAAACATCAATGGCCGCTACCACAGTAATCTACGATTTGCAGATGACATAATCCTGTTAGCTACTGACCTACAAGAAATGCAAACCATGCTTTTAGAACTACATACCGAATCTTCTAAAATAGGACTGAAAATGAATTTAAACAAAACAAAAGTCATGCACTCCGAAGACACCGTGACAATAATAAACGATAAAGTTGTAGAAAAAGTTGAAGAATATATATACTTAGGACAAAAAATAATCTTAAATAGGGAAATTCAAACTGAAGAAATAAAAAGAAGAAGAAAGTTGGCTTGGGCAGCGTTCGGTAAACTGAACTATATACTCAAAAATCAACAAATTCAATTACATCTTAGATCTAAAGTTTTTTATGCATGCATTATTCCGATATTAACTTATGCGGCACAAACATGGACAATCACAAAAAAGAATATGAATATACTTCACTTGATGAGAGTCACTCAACACGCGATGGAAAGAGCAATGCTAGGTATATTACTTAAGGACAAGAAAACAAACACATGGATAAGACAGAAAACCAAAGTCACCGATGTGGTGCAAAAATCATTAAAGTTGAAATGGGAATACGCTGGACATGTAGCTAGGAGCGATCTAAATAAATGGCACAGATCAATTTTAACCTGGAGACCATACCAACACAAAAGACCCAGAGGCAGACCTCCTATGAGATGGACAGATGATCTGAAAAGGACTGCCGGGAAAAATTGGCTACAAATAGCGTATAATAAAAAACAATGGAAAGGAAGACTTTTTTTTTTTTTTTTTTAATGGCATAGGCAAGTGCCATACAGCCAGTCACAACATGAAAATATTCTACCCAGAAAAAAAAATTGAGTAGTACAATATAAAAAGATAATATAAAATTCAAACTTAAGTATCCTTACAAATTTTAAGCATTAAAATTATTATTAAGGATAGGATAGGGATAAAACATGGACACTCGTTTCTCGTCTAGGGACCCATCAAGACATTGCTTTTAAGACAAACTAGATTAGGTCACGGATAAAAGGTAATAACAAATGGGGTAAAACAGAGGTTAGGATTCTAATTACAGTTAAATATTGAGCTTACTTTTGCAAATAAAATGCATCAAACATTCATTTACAACTCTTATATTTAGAGATAGCAGATAGCACATATTGTACGGAAAGGAAGACTTGAAGAGGCTTATGTTCAGATGTGGACGTGAATGGCTAAACGAAGAAGAAGAAGAAGAAGAATACTACTAACGACAACACACGACAACTGCTAGAATCTATGCATAAAATACGACCTTTTGTATGATTGGAATGTTCTGTGGTAGACAGCTGTCAGTTGTCTCTAACCTATTAGAAACAACTGAAGTTTACGGAAATATCTGTATTAGAAAACGTTTTATGACTCTTATTCAATATGTAACTAAAGAGTTACAAGGGGCAATACGGGGTTAACATTTAATTTCACGTATAGTGCTTCTACAATTCGCTTATATGAATTCCGTCCTATTTAGGTTAGAGCGCCAGAGGAAGGGGTTCGCAGAAGCACTATTATGTGAAATCATATATTTACTTGTTTTGTTTATGTCTTTATTTACTTACTCGTATTTTGAGTATTAGGAACCACTTTATTAACGGTTATTACTTAGATGAAACGATATGATGTGGAATACAATTTTAGATTCCCCATGTCGATTTATTTCCCCCGCTTTGTATGTCGTAGAATGCATAGATTTGAGTAAGAATCTGAATTTTGGTTTGAAACATGTAATAGAAATCTTCGAATTTTCATTTTTTGTCCTATCAATTAAGTTTCCTAAGTATACAATTAAATTTTTTAATATTAAAAATTATGGATATTACGTAGGAGGATAATAAGATTTTTAGGCATGGCACAAAAAGGTTGGGAAATACCGATCAACACCAAGTAAATTGAATATTTCCTATATGGTTTGTAAAGACAATGGAAAAAACTTACATAAGTCAAATAAAATCTCTCAGATTAAACTTTTTTATACGTTTTTTTTATTTGGTGCTAATTACAATTTTAATATTTTCCAGTTTACGGCGTAAAGTGCTACAGTTGTCTCGCCAGCCACAATTACGAAGATTGCGCGAAACCAGACATTAACCAAATATCGCTTGTTAAGTGTGACATGTCTGCACTAAAACAAACAAGAGACTACGCTATTGGTATAGATCAATCTTACGACAAGCTTTTCGAAGTTGACAGCATTGAAACAGAACCAGGGAGAATAGGAATGGCTTGCCTGAAGATGATTACGAAAGGTTTGTATTAAATAAAATGTCTTTTTTTTATTTAACAAAGTAATAATTTTTACTTTTATGTTTATCGATATGACTATTAGACGAGTCGTAGGCCTGTTTGAAATTAATGAATTAATAGACACAAGCTATATTAAATATTGCATAGCTTTTAACATCCCTTAAAAATACATCCGACTATTAAAAGCAAGAATGGACTCTTCAACAGCAACTGTCAAAAGATAAAACGAGCTTACTAAGAACTTCAATAGTCAAAGGATTAAAGCAATGAGACGGGCTGGCACCGAGTCT
Organism: Diabrotica balteata; assembly: GCA_918026665.1. Classification (NCBI taxonomy): domain Eukaryota; kingdom Metazoa; phylum Arthropoda; class Insecta; order Coleoptera; family Chrysomelidae; genus Diabrotica; species Diabrotica balteata. The sequence goes on from OU898283.1 coordinate 111,074,844, forward strand.
CTTAAACCTGACTGTCGAAGGTGTGATAAAACAGTTAAATATAGGACGAGCTAATAACCTAAGACATGAAAACAGATTGCCGCCTATGCCGATGACATCAAAATTATGTATCGCAGAATGAAAGAGGCGGTAGAAATATATTCACAATTAAAAACAGGGGCAGAAGAGACCAAATTAAAAATAAATAGAATAAAAAAGGTAACACAGGCAAAAGCTAGAGGAAACAGACGCAGAGTTGAATTAGAAGATATTGAAACTATAGCAAGTTTCACATATTTGGAAGTTACATTAAGCACGGATGGAACAGATGAACCAGAAATTCAACGAAGAACAGTAAAGGAAAACAAAGTATATTTTTTACTCGCCCATGTGTTCTGCTACAAAAATACACACCGGAGATCAAAAATCATGGTCTACAAAACTATTATCAGATCTATAGTATGTTATGAATGCGAGGCATGAACAATGACAAAAAATACAAAGAAAGATATAAAAAAGCTAAAAAATGCTCACTGCACAAGCCACATTGAAAGTCTCTATGGAGAAAGTGGAGAACTTCATCTTTCTTTCAGAAAACAATATCTAAGCCTAACATACACTTGCATGTGTATGCAGCGGTGTCATACTAAGCTGCAGTGTCATCAAACTGATATAATCCAGAAAAAAATTTCAACAATCACATAAAAAACATCCTTTTTACTTTCTTATATAATCATACTTATCCAAATTAAATTTTCAATTTCCAAAAAGCTATGATACCTCTTCAATCTACAACCCTGCACTATGAACAATATCGATTCCTACTGTCGACATCAGTCTAACAAAATTAAGAAAATCAGAGATATCATCAACCGTTATTAAACAAAAGTTTCATACACTATTAAACAGATATGGCAATATCTAGAACTTATACACTGATGCGTCAAAAAATAAAGACAGGGTTGTAGCAGCAATTTATTTGGAGGACTCCTCAGTTAGTTTTAAATTGCGGTCAATTACAACCATCTTTTCGGTTGAATTATTCACAATTTTAAAAGCACTATCGTTAATATAAAACAAAAACAAAGAAAGATGTATAATAATCACAGATTCTCTAAGTTCATTATCCTCACTGACTCAATTATACTAAGTGAATATAATTGAGTGAGTGAAGTCTGCAACAGTGTTCTAACAGTAAAACATTTTTTAATACAGTGTCCTAAAAATAACAGTGAACGACTCAAATATAGCGTACCTCCCTTAGAGATGCCCTAGAAGAAAATACAGATACCCAAAGAATATTTGCTTATCTTAAAGACTGTCAACTTCTTCAAAATATCTAAAACATACATTGTAATACACATACATAATAATATTATTGTAAACTAATATATACAGGGTGGTGAATCGTCAAACGGTCCATAGGAAACTCAATGGGAAATTCTAAATTGTTAAATTCCTGCTTCCCTAATTATTTTACACCAAAAGTCATGGGAAACTATTTGTTGAGGACTCAAATATGTATCGAAAACAACTGTTAAAATTATTCTACGACTTAAACGTATTCCAAAATTTTGCTAAAATATAATACATTTTTCTGTGAAAAAATGTGTATTACGTGTTGCGTTTTGTCATATTATTGTTTCTGATATTTGACAATATTTAAATCAATTATATTATATTTATCTATGATTTAAATGGCCAAAATTTTGTGATTTATTGTAAAAAAAAATTAAGTTGATTAAAAAATGTACTCAGTTGAGGAGAAAAAAGCAATAATAAAAATGTTTTATTCATGTTTTATATATAACAATTGTTATAGTTTTATGTTTAGAAATTATAATATATTATTATTAGGAATAAAGATCACAGTAACAGTATATTGGAATTCATTGAATTGTTATATAACAACATGGAATTAAATTTTAGTGAATTAGAATATCTTACGTTAAATAAAGATCCGGTAGTGGCAGGAAAAGGTTCGCTATTGTCTGAATACAATATTATTATGCGATTTTTCGTCAACTGAGTACATTTCATTATATTGATCGATTTTTAAAAAATATAATTTATTGTTCACAAAGTGTGAATGTTCATTAGTAGTAGATAGTATTTAGTAAAATTCATTGTTTATAATTTATTCATAAAATAAAAAAATTGACAATTCAAATTGTCAAATATCTGACATCAATATGATAAAACGTGATAAAACCATCGAGCAATAAGACAAAAGAGGGAATCTAATCCTAATGAAAAGAAGACCAAAAAAGTGGCCTCTCATGGCGGACATATCCGGAAATGCGAATGCGCCAAATTTAAATTGTATCTTAGACGAGAAAGTTTTAATTAATTATTAACGGTAATAGTCTAAAATGCGACACAATTGTAAAAAAATTTCAATATAAATAAGATTTCATGTGATATTTGGGACAAACAATAACATAACCCAACTAAATTTGATGTCAAACAAGGAGAGAGACTCTCTTTCCTTGTTTAATGTGGCCTCTAAAGATCGCACTTCCTGTCTAACAATATTTTTGCCCCCACTACCTTTACATTCCCTCTTTTGTCTTTTTGCTCGATGGATAAAACACACACGTTCTAATATATATTCTTGAATTACGTGTGGCCTAACTTTTAGGGGTGACCTAAAAAATGTATTATATTTTTGCAAAATTTTGAAGTACATTTGATTCGTAGAACGGTTTTAACATTTGTTTTTAATTCAGATTTTAGTCCTCTACAAATATTTTTTTATGACTTTTGATCTAAAATAATTAGGGAAGCAGCAATACAACAATTTAAAATTTCTCATTGAGTTTCCTATGGCCCGTTTGACGATTCACCACCCGGTATACACTAATTATATCAACTGTCACATTATTCTAAATACGCTAATGATCCTGCGAGGTTGATGCGTTATTAAAATAAATAAAAGCTGGAGGAAATTGAAATAAAAGTCCAACGGAAGATCAAGGAAGAATGTGCAGATCCAGTTATATATATCCGGTTTTTTTGGCGTTACGCCCGTCCGGTAGGGATCTATGGAGGAGTATCACCGAGCCGCAAGCCCTTATCTCTTGCCGTATTGCTTCACCATAGGCCGATCAGACCCCAGCATATTCTAGTCTAAGCCGCAGATTCATCTAGAATTTTAAACTGCTGCGTTAGACTTTTTGTTTTCTGTACACCGAGCTGGGGCTCGATCCCACATCCACTGAACCATTCGGCAGTGAAGCGAATGAGAGGCAGCCGCACAGCCCGCTGAGCTATCTGACCGACGATCCAGTTACAACCATGAAATCTACCAACCGTTCAAAGAGACACCTATCTTAAAATTCGTTAAGCTTCAGAGATTTCAATGAGCTGTAATAGTGAGAATGAAGACCGAAAGATTGCCAAAAAGAGCCCTAGATAGTAAGAGCAAAAGGAAGGATACGAAAAAGGTGGGAGAAATGTATAAAAATATTGATATAAGGTTGAATGCTCGAATAAATAAACTTTGAAATATACAAGGTAAATATCGAGCACAGTATTAATTTAATCCTGCCCAAGTACTTTCGATCACTAGATCATGTTCAGGGGCATTTCGTCAATTGCGGCCTATCCGACAAAAGTGGAATGTCATAAATATAAAATGGGACATAACAATACACTAAACAAAGACAAATAAACACTTTAAAATTTTTGAAGGTAGGCGAAGCTACATGGTATATAGAAGGATTCCATGTGTAGATAGAGTCACTAATACAGAAGTGTTAAGAAGAATAGACAAAGAGAGGGAAATGTAAAATATATAAAAGAAAAGAAATTGCATTATCTCGGACATGTGATGAGAGGCGAAAGATACAACATCTTGAGACTCATAATTCAAGGAAAAATAGAGGGTAGGAGAAGCGTAGGAAAAAGACGTGTTTCCTGGTTAAAGAACCTGAGAGAGTGGTTTGGTTGCAGCTCAAGGCAATTGTTCAGAGCAACTGCCTTAAAGGTCAAAATAGCCATGATGGTTGCCAATCTTCGTCGCCGAGATGGCACTTAAAGAAGAATACCTCTAAGATCTTAGACTACCTTTTATCAAAAAAAAAAAAAATAAGCACGCCATGCCGTAGAATGCATTCAGCGTCCCACTGATAACTAAACAAATAATAAACCGAGACGGTATGTGCGTCGTAACTTGCCTAATATAGTCATTTGAGAATAGATGGACAAGTAGATGATACTAATAATAATTTACGGAATCTTGAAGTTATTAAAAAGGTGGTAGGTAGAGAAGATAATAAACTGTCAAAGTTCTTTTTTCCTTTTTATTTTGACCTCCTTTTTAACTTTTCTTTGTTTTTAACTGTTTAATGCTTATATGTAACGTATAGTTTTTAATGCTTACAATAAAGTAAATACGTGAAGAGAGAAACAGCCATAATCGTGAAAATATTTTTTACTCCAGTACCTCTCTACACTGACGTGAAACGAAGTATAAGCATATGTTGTATTATCAAGACAGAACAGGAAAAGCCATAAAAAATCCGCCGTCACTGCAGTGCAGTAAGCGCGGTACAAATTTATCCAATATATTAACCGAAGGGAGAGTTTTTATAGCAAAGGGGGTTGGTTACCTGATATATATTGTATTTCCTGGAGACGGGAAATAATTTCACGTTCATTTGCATTACAAAATAACAAAATGTCACTAAAACCCTTTTATTACCCTACTAAAATGTCACAAGTTTACTATAACGTGAATGGGCACAATAAAGTTTATAGGGCAACACTGATGGACGTACACACAGCTAATCGTAAATAGAAAGATCTTGGCATCAAAACTTTCACCGGTAACTTGAATTTAATTGTAATGTAAAAGTTTTGTTAACGAAATCCAGATTTTAAATTATACATATAGTTTTAGATTAGATTACTTATAATATATAAGTATGTACCTATATATATTTATATATAAACATATCGTGTTACGGTGTCTGGCAAGTTATGTAATATTAAAAAATCACTACAAGAACTGCAACTAAAATTAAGTGAAAGTGTATTTTTTGTTGATCCAACTTAGGAGATTGATTTGGCCCCTTTTAATTTTAAAATAATATTTATTTGAAGTCCTAGAAAGCTCTAAGTGAGAACATACGACGAAATTATAAAGAAAATTATAGAAGATTTAATAATTATAAATTTAATGAAACAATTTTAAATGCACTTAAATATTGAAATCTACTAAAAATCTACTATATTAAAACAATACATTTTATTCAAAAGAGTTATGATAATTTACAGCTCAGTTGCGCCAAATTTAGGCAACTTACAATTATTGTAAGGTATTTCCTTAAAGCAGCGTTTCGCAAACTGTGCTCTGCGGAGCACCGAAGCATCTACAGGTGTTCCGCTATATGGCGATAATAAACAGTTAAACAGAAAAAAAGGTCCGCTATAAATATGGCAATAATAAACGGTTAAACCTTAAGAAAAAATTGATAAGAGTTTCAAAATTAAAATACTGGTTTGACATAATATGCGCTCCTAATATTCTACCGGCGACGTTTCACGGTCAGAGGGCACTTCTGAATTGCTTTAAGAGAAGCCCTCTCCTTACTACGCAAAACAAAGTGTACCTACGGACGGACGTAATTAGTCATGTTCCATTCTGGTATTGTGAATTTGTGCGGTCACTCGATCCTTGTGTTGTCAGTTTAGTTTCCGCAGTATTTGCAGTTATTTGCCACTTGTTATTTGAAAAAAATTCCTAATTTTGTTGTTCAGCAATGGATCGCTGGTTGAATACTGGATCCTTCAGAAAAATAGTTAATACCACTGACACAGTGGCTACAGTAGAGGCAGTGGCTTCAACATAATATAATGTGTTATTTTGTTAAAAAGTTAACTCCATGAAAAATCAAGGCATGTCTTCAAATCTCAACAGCGGAAAATGTTTAAAGCGTTTTATTATTGCTTACGTTTAATTATTTATTTATGCATTATTTTTTTACTGAGATATTTAAAAAGAAAAAAGTGCCGTATACGTGACGCCGTGGGCCTCCCGCGTAAATGTTGATGGTGCAGGACCCAATGACGTCATGACGTCAATGTCGATGATGTGGGTAACGTCATTAGCATTTTGTAGGAAAATTTATTTTAATTAGTTTTTATTATTGAAGTATAAACATAAACATTATACAAATGCAAAAATAAACACCTCTAGCCTTTATTGTTTCGTGAACGGAATGTGTTGAAATACTGCCATACTGTCCATCCACTAACAATTGAATTATTGCTTCAATGTGCTGAGTGGAAAACTTGCGATCTCTACCTTATTATCTCGGTAAGAACATATCATTATGATAAATAAACATTTCAAGGTCTCAAAATCCAATTTTACGTACATATACACCTAAAGAGATATATCTTGCGGTGCACCTCTCTTTTCTCTAAATACAATAAGTACATAAAACACCGCACCACGTGCACATATTCAAATTTTAAACAATTACCCAAGTGCTCTTAAACCAGTGAGAAACCTACGGCAAGGGCCCAGCTGTAGAATATGCTAATGTCGTATATGTCACGGTATGGGCACTGAAAGTGATGGATATGTGATTATCTAGAACCAGATTTGGATGATACAATTTTTCATTTGCAGTGTTGAAGCGGTTACTGATGTGGATTCGCTGACACCGGTGACATCAAACCACAGTGCGTAATTTGCGGCAAAGTGTTGCCAAATAGTTCAATGTTTCCAGCTAAAATGCATCGTCATTTTCAAAAGGTGCTTCCAGAACGGAATGGAAAACGCACTGATTTCTTCAAAAGGAAGCACGGCGAACTGCCACATGCTCAAAAACTATAACATTCCATTCAAAAACAGTTAACGAAAATGCTTTGATGGCTTTGGTTTTTTCAGTTTGTTCTTATATATAGTTTCTATGTTAGTCAGTTAAACTTTTACCACCATCTATGTAGGTACTCTCTACAAGTATCGGCACAAACTTAGTGGCTTTCCATGCGTGGAATGAGTTAATATGGTTCCTCACTGATTTTCTTATTCCACCTTTTACTGTAAAATGATCTGAGTATCTATCTAGCTCGAGAATCCCATTTTACTTTTTTGTCAAAACTGTTCTTATTGATCTGTCGTTAATTCCGAACGTATTCTTAAAAATAGTTATCAAATTCTCACTTTTTTCTCCTCTATATGGAAGTAGAATGCATTATTAAACTTTCTATGATTTTCTGTGAGCATTTACCGATATTTGGTTGAGTATTTTCAATATTACCAGCAATAAAAGAACGTTGCAGTTCTAGGTGTCCAATATTTGTTAAAAATATTTTTCCTTTCATCTTCTGAAAATTTAATTGAGCATGATCGTTTGCATTTTTCTGTGCCTAGAGCTAGAATTTCTCTGGTTTTAAATATGTTTGAAGTCTTGGAAACAGATTGGTATTATTTTCCCATATTTCTAAGTCGCTTTGCTATCTTCTTTTTTCTTGCTCGGATACTACGGATACTTTGTAGTCTGTTGAAATATCCTTTTGATTTTATAACACCCTACAGGAAAAACAAGAAACGTGTTGTTTTTTTTATTTTTGTTTGATTTGTAAATACCCCTTAATAATTTGGCTGTTTGTATAATAATGTTTTAAATATTTCCTATAGGTCATGGAGCACTGTCTCGTAAAATCTGTACATTTCCGTTTTATGCTCTTCGTACTCACACACCTATCATTAATTTTCTGTTACTTCTATTGGCTAACAGATACTCTGTTATATGTATTATGAACATATACGTACCAGTAAGTCTGTCTATTCACCAAGAGAGAAGACTATTGTCCTGAATGTTCACGATGCTCTGGTTTCTCAGAATCCCACAAACACTATTCGCAACATAGTCGAAAGTTGTGCCAACATGACTGGCGTAGGGGAGTCAACTATATATTGGTTCCTATCAGAAAGAAAAAAACACGGTATAGCTAACCCAAACACAAACGAACACTTAAAGAGAGGGAAAAAGCCTATTGAACTTGATGAATTTGCCAAAAATGGTATTCGAAGGAAAATTCATGGATTTTTTTTCAAAAAAGAAATACCAAACCTAAATAAAATTTTACAAGAAGTTAGAGATGATCCGGATTTGCCTCATATCGGACAAACTAAATTGTTGCAAGTTTTAAAAGAATTAAATTTCCGGTGGGAGAAATCAGACCGAAAATCACTTTTGATTGACCGGGAGAAGATAATAAGTTGGAGAAGAAATTATCTAAGATCCATACGAAAATTCCGGGCTGAAGGAAGGCCAATCTTCTACCAGGATAAATCATGGGTAAACTCAGGTCATACTCTAAAAAAAGTTTGGTCAAATAAAAATATATTAAGCTCCAGGCAAGCCTTTATGGAAGGTTGGTCTACTGGTATCTCCCCACCTTCTGGTAAAGGCAGTAGATTAATAATTTCTCACATTGGCAGTGAAAAAGGATTTGTTAAGCATGGTTTGTTGGAATTTCAGTCCAAAAGCACAAAAAACTATCACGAGGAGATGACAGCTGATGTTTTCGAAGAGTATTTTGTGAAGATGATTAAACACATACCACCAAATTCTACACGACTAGTAGAAAAGACTTCCAACGACTGCGTGGAAAAAACAGGATATTCTTGACTGGCTGCGGAATAAGTACCTGCCTTACGAAGATGGAATGGTAAAAGAAGAACTTTTAAAAATTGCCCGGCAACACAAATCTAAGTTCAAGAAATACGTAGTTGACAAAATGGCGGAAAGGATAAACATCACAGTCCTTAGACTTCCACCCTACCACTGCGAAATAAATCCAATTGAACTCATTTGGGCACAAATGAAAAGTTATGTGGCTAGAAAAAATACGTCATATAAAAAACAAGCTGTACGTGAATTGTTATACGAGTCTTTACAACACATTACAGAACAAAACTGGAAAGATGCAGTAAGACATGTAATAGAAGAAGAACAAAAAATGTGGGATCTTGATAACATAATTGATGCGACCGTAGAGACACAACCGCTAATTATTAACCCTCAAGACGACTCGGATTCCGAAGTTGATCCTATTTATTTTGAATTTGAATAGTTTTCTAATCGTAATTATATAAGGTAAGTGATAGTAGTTGTAATCGTAAGGTATTAAAGGGGAAAGGCGCAAAACGTCGCCTGTCAAAATGTTCAATGTGTTTTAAATGTACCGATTTTTTTTTCAAATCCTGAGAAAACTAAAAAGCCTTTTTGGAAAAATTTAAAGGCAAAATAAAATATTTATTAGAATAAATAAAAAGTTTCTTTTGCATGCAATATTTTCAATTAAAAATTATACTATATTCTCTCTTTTATTTTCACCCCTGTTGCATAACATAATAAAATAAACATTGTAGAAGTTTTCAGGGACTTTCTGTAATATACATCAGTATACACATATATAATACCCTCAGTAATAATGTAATCTTTCATTCTGCTTTTAAATTTTTTAAAAATATTTATTAGTTTTCTCCGAATTCGAAAATAATGGATACATTTTAAACACATTTTGTGCCTTTCCCCTTAATTAAATAAATGTATCTTTTACAAATGGCAAAAAACATTATTTTTGAATAAATTATTTTATTTTATTATAAGTTTTATTAAAACAAAAATACAATTTAAAAAATATATTTATTTAGTTCAAATAAATCTTTCAATCATATACTCTACGACACTGGTCGGCCAAAATACGTTCTTAATCGGATTATAAGCTTGACCGCTGTATTGTATTCCGGCAGATACAAGGTGGGTTAGACAAAAACATCTTAAATCGTCAGTTTCAGGTTGGTTTTTACTATTATATCGTATTACCTATCCTCTTTGTATTTCAGTTCTCTAATTAGGATTAAACTTGTAGTGAGCTATCAACAAATTGTGAACCGAGTATAGAATATACTATTAAATTGGACCATATTATAGTACAGTAAAAGACAGCAAAAAAATGTAAAAATATGAAAACAAACACTACATACTTTCCCAAACACAATGTAAATAAAATTTAATTTTATCATCATTATCATCATCATCATCATCATCATCATCATTTCATTATCATTTAAATTCGTCAAGACTTTTTGTTTTTAGTTCCACATTAGTTCCCTTGTCTACACTGTCACCTATATGTAAATACTTACTTTTAATTTAAGGTGAATATTTAAAAATCTCTATGTGAGATACTTCACATATACTACATACCTTGAAACACTTCTTATTCAAGATCGCTTAAAATTTTAACAATCGCTTCAGTAAAAAATATTTTTCTTTTTCAGTTGGTAACAAAGATTACTTCCTTCGAGGATGTCAGTTAGCTGAACAAGGAAACTTGGACATCTGCAATAAAGTCAAAGAACACAACAACGGCATACTTCGAACTATATACTGTTCGAAATGTTCTTCGGAAGGCTGCAACTCTTCGACCAAATTCCAAGCGAATGCAATTCTTGCCTTACTTTGTGCTTTAATCGCCAAAGTGCTTTTTAATGTAACAAAACTTAGCTTTTAAGGTAATTTAGGTATAATTGTTGTTTTGGTTTTTTCTTTTTATTATAAGGTATAACGGAAAAATTGCTGGACCATCGTAGACCAAGAGATCATGGTGGATCTGTTTTGAAGTAGATGTAAGAGGTGCCGTTCTAATTTTTGCAAAAAAGTTGTGTGGTAACTTCAATAATCATCATTTGACTAATCCTTCCTCTGAAAGAGGTCGGTAATATTAATTAAAAATTAAAATATTTAACCCTTGAGTAATCGTATACATGCAATCACATGAACAGTCGGGTGGGGTCTGTGAGGCCCAATTTTTATTTTACAGAATAAATTAGAGAAAAGATTAAAATAAAACTAGTTGATATATTATGTAAAATATTTGTTTATTTCATTTTTAATACATCTAAAAACAGCATCTTTAAGAAGATGCAAAAAAAGTTAACAAAAACGTACTTACATTTAATAAACAAAATTTTAATCCTAATTTCAATTTTCATTGCAGTCTTATCAAATCGGTTTACATGCTCCAAGCATAGCAATTTTTGGCATTTGACAAAAAAAATATCGTGTTTTACGATTTGGATAATAGGGGCAACAATCTCGTGTATTTGGACAAGGAGTCGCTAGATCTACATATGCTCCGCTTGATTTTTGGGCTATATTTCTGATATCCTTAAAGGCCGTATGACATTATGCATTTTCTTGTATCACTTCTTATATCGTTTCTGATATAGAAAGTTATTTAGGTTTTCTTGTATGGTTTCTTGCACGTACATTTGTGCTCTGCATGACACTATGCAAGTTCTTTTACAGGAAATTGTATGTGATTCGAAATTTTGACACCTATAAAAATAGAACTTCAGTATCTGGGGACCGAGGACCCCAAGCCCGATGCTACTGATTATTTTTGAAAATAATCTGGTGCCAAAATGAAAGAAATAATATGTCCCAATATTAAAACTAAATTGGAAACCACAATACATGACATTCAATAGAAGACAGAAATAATAAATAATTTGGCTGTAATAACTTATTTGTTTTTTTACAAATTTTGTGTTTGAAATGCATGCTCTTGAAATTTTACTCTCTTATTTAAAGATATAAAATAATAATTAAACTCATCACGAATTTTTAGAGCGGTTATGTATTGTTTTTAGTAATACATCTCCTACTTTCAGTAGTTCCGATGTTATTTGATCCAATCCCTGTGATTTAATGTTTTTTAATTTGGCTACTGCTATTCTAATCTTGGTTATTGTTGGTGGGCACTTTTCTCTAATGTCTGCTTGGTCTAATTGTATATCAAAGTTCTCCTTTAACCGCCATTATGACAGAAGTTTTACAAGTTGTACAAGAAACTGCAGTGGACACAAATTCTTTTATCGTTTCTAATATAAAAACTATACGCTTGTATGACACTATCCATTTTTTTGTTATATCAGAAACGATAGAGAAATGATACAAGAAAATGCATAGTGTCATACAGAATTTACTCTGGTTAGTATTTTCTCTTGTCAAGGCTAAGCCAATTGATTTCAGAAACAACCCTTGTTCCAAAATTAGGTTGTTTTCATTTGCATTACAATTATGCATGACGTGAGAGTTTATGCCTGCAATGTTAAGTAAATTATAAAAAAAGAGCATTGCCCATCTTCGGGTGATTTTGCCTACATTATAAGCCGCACATTACTGATCGATACTGATTTATCTATACTGTAATATTATGTAAACATATACATAATAGACCTATAGTAAACGTAGAGAAAACCAAAACAACATAAATTATTGGAACTGCCTATGTGTTGCTAAAAGGTCTTAAGACGATCATTTTAGTTTAAGAATATTTTGAGTTTCTTTTTTTTTGTATGCCATTACAAATTGGAAAATGTTTTTTAAACTTTGGTATGTAAACGATGCATAAAAAAGATAGATAAAAAACAGAGATGAATATTGCTAAAAACTGAACAACACAAAAACATTAGAGATGTTTTACACGAATAAATGACATTGCAGCAATGAAAATGGACTATTGGAGACGATGTTGCCGACATACTAGACTTGATAGGGTGAGGAACGTAGACATTAGGAGAGAAATGGAAATTGACCTAGACATAATCGAAGCCAGAACACAAAACTGGTATGGACACCTGCAAATAATGCCCAAAAATAGATGGCCAAAAAAGATAGAAAAAAATGTACTCTGCCCACTAGAAGAAAACGAGGTAGCCAAGACGGTCATGGAGAGAAGATGCGATGGAAATTAGGATGCGAGAAACAGTGTCATCTGTAGAAGACTCGCCTATTATAAAGTGGCCCAAAAGTCTGGAAACGGCCAATTATCTCGTAAATTGCTAGTTATAATTGTACAAAATTTAAGGTATACCTATTTTGGGAAATGGAGATTCCATATTTAATATTTGCAATGTTGCCAGATTTGCCGTTTATCTTATATTATTAGTAACCTTGGTTTTTTAAATTCATCACCCTGTATATTCAGCCATTATTGGAATCTCCTATTCAATACGAGTTCAACCATATGTAACACTTATGATTTTATGTAGTTTGAAAGATCTTAAATACATAAAACAGAAGTCTGGCAACGCCTAATTGTCTCAATAAATTTTTTTAATACTAACTTTTTTCAACGATAATTAAAACGTAACAATTGATAGATTACATTTTTTAACATAATGGTTACTTTACCAAGTGTTCAGAATGTGCTTCATGTAAGTTGACAGTACCCTAATCGATGGTAGAATGCGTCTACCACATTTTTCCATAATTGTCTAGAAATTATTTGAGATTCATCGATTTTTCGTTGCCTTAGTTCTGCAAGACTTGCTGGTTAGTTTTGTAAACTGAATTTTTCAAGAAGTATCCCCAATAAAAATAATCTTAGTATTGAAATTAGGTGAACGTGGAGGCCATTCAATTCTACCTCGTCTACCAATCCATCGTCCGGGAAATACCTCTTCTAAATAACACCGAACATTTACACCAAATTTTGTAAAATGATGACTAGCAATTTACAATTTACGAATTACGAATTACGAATTTACTAGATAGATATTAATCAGTAAGACCGAAAAAAGTTATGAATGAGAACAAAACTAGATATAATGCAAAGTTTTGTTGAAGATCCTCATACATCTTCACGCAGGGTTGCACAAGTACATGATGTAGGTCGTTTTTCAGTCTTACGTGTATTACATAAGAATATTTTTAAACGATACAAAATTAACTTATTGCAAGAATTAAGTGAAGATAACTTCAATCGTAGATTAGAGTTTACTGAGGTAATAATGGATAAAATGGAAAAGGATAAAAATTTCGTTAACAGAATATGTTTTTCCACTAAGCAGCCTTTACACTATGTGGAAGTGTAAATTGACACAATTTAAGGTACTAAAGTGACATAAATTCACACTGGATGCGTGAAAACCAAACTCAAAGACCACAAAAATGAAATTTATGGTCAGGTATAGTAGGTACTCAGTAAATTGGGCCATTTTTATCGAAGGAAATTTAACTTCAGATAGTTACGAAATGTTACTTAGAAATGAAATTGTACCTACACTGATAAACTTGTTTGGTGCCAATTTTAACTAGATATGGGCAAGATGGAGCTTCAGCTCATTTTGGAGTAAATGCTCGGGGTTATTTAGAAGAGATATTTCCAGGACGATGGATCGGTAGACAAGGTAGAATTGAATGGTCTCCACGTTCACCTGATTTCAATCCTGAAGATTATTTTTATTGGGATACTTGAAAAATTCAGTTTACAAAACTAAACCAGCAAGACTTGCAGAACTAAGGCAACGAAAAATCGATGAATCTCGAATAAATTCTAGACAATCATGGAAAAATGTGGTAGATGCATTCTACCATCGATTAGGATACTGTAAACTCACAAATAGAGCACATTTTGAACTCTTGATAAAGTAACCATTGTGTTAAAAAATGTAATCTATCAATTGTTACGTTTTAATGTCGTTGAAAAAAGTTAGTATTAAAAAATTTATTGAGACAATTGAGACTTCTGTTTTATGTATTTAAGACCTTCCAGACTAGATAAAATAATAAGTGTTACATATGGTTGAACTCGTATTGAAAAGGAGATTCCAATAATGAGTGAATATACAGGGTGATGAATTTGAAAAACCAAAGTTACTAATAATATAAGAGAAACGGCAAATCTGGCAACAGCGCAAATATCAAATATGGAATCTCCGTATCGCAAAATAGGTGTACCTCAAATTTTTTATAATTATGTCTGGTAATTTACGAGATAATTGGCCGTTTCCAGACCTTTCTGTCACTCTGTATATATTATATATACTAAATTTTGGGCCTCTTATTATTAAACCAAAACGTATTTCATAGACTAAGTGCATTCAGGATTAAGCAATGAGATTAGAAAGGTTTCTTTAATCTACTGGTTTAGATAAGGAAGTTTAGTCTTTGGAAGGATTATCCGATATTCCATTTTATCAAAAGATTGTCCGCTATCTAAAAATAAAACACTGCAGTATCTTTTGTTCTCTAGATTATTTATTTATTAGACAACATGACTCATTTATTTTACGATTTTACTGAGAGAACCAGGTTGTCAGTCGTAGAGATTTTTCTTTCTGAGAGATGAGTTGGTTATTTTTTAACGGTCTGTTCTTGATTTGTTGGAGGTTATACAGTAGAAGCTCTAAAAATAAATCAAACGTCAAGGATGCCGCAAAAATTCAAGTTATAAAGTTTTCGACTTATGGAGTATTTCAATTCGACATAAAAACGTTGAGATTGGTTTTTTTAATTTTGAGTTGGAGAGTTGAAATAAATAAAAATTCAAGTTACAGAGGTAACATACATAGTTTTATTTATTAAATACAACATTATTTTAAAACATCCTTAAAACAAAAAGATCTTCTTCTAGTGCGGTCTCCACTAATGAAGGTTGGCTATAACCATTGCAAATTCGTCTCTATCTTCTGCTTTTCCTAAGAGCGTCTGTGTGTTTAACTCGGTCCAGTTGCCAATGTTTTTTAGCCAAGATATTTGTCGTCTACCAGGATCCCTTTTTCCTTCGATTTTACCATTCATAATCAGCTGCAACCAATCGTACTTATCATTTCTAAGTATGTGCTCTAAATATGTTATCTTTCGCCTTTTAATTTCTTTGTCTCTTCCCATTCTGTGTAACACTAAAAATCCACATCTCAAAAGCTTCCAATTTTCTCATTAAGTCAACATTACCAATCCAGGCCTTCGACATCATAAAGAAGAATAGAGTGGATATAACATTTTACCATCCGATATCGGTTTTGCAGTCCTTGATTACTCAGAAATTTCCTCATCTTCAAAACGGCTGCTCTTTATTGCTTTATTCTTGAGCGAATTTCTGATTTCGGATTCAGATCTTCCATATTTCAGACTCCTAAGTATTTAATTTTGTCCACTTGCTCAATACCTTCATTTGTTATCTGGATCCTTCTAATGACTTTGCTCCTCTTACTGATAACCATGATTTTTGTTTTCTTTATGTTTATTGTTAAACCAAATTGTTCCCCAGTATCAAAAATTGTGTTTAGTAACGTCTGCAGGTCTGTCGCACTTTCAGCGATAATGACTGTATCGTCAGCATAACGGGTGTTATTTATATTTTTATCATTTATCTTGATCCCTTCCATACAGTTTTCAAGTGCTTGCATATATACCTCTTCGGAATATATATTAAATAGTCATGGTGAAAGTACACAGCCCTGTCTCACTCCTCTACTTATCTGTTGCACATCCGTGCTATTTCCATCTAATGTTACCACAGCCTGTTGGTTCCAATAGAGATTTCTCACTATGTTAATATCATTTTTGTCGAATAATAATAAAAACCTATGGCTTTAAAAAGTCGGACTTTTTGCTTTAGATACTTTGGTTGTTCTGTACATTGCCTAAGGTATAAAAAGCAGAAAGTTTTTGTTCTTCAGAGTTGCTGGTTTGCTATATTAAACTTCGTAAAGCTTTTATTTATATTTTTGACTGTTTGATGGAAGCCTTTGGTGCTTATGTATTATTATTCAAGTCTTCTACGCCATCTAAATCATTAGTATCGGTTTTTTGACCTACCGAATCGATAATTTTGTCATCAGATAATGTCGCAGCAGTCATAACCCCAACATTATACCTGACAAATTCCTCAAAGGATATTACTGGTTTAGACAATCCTGTATTCTATTTTGCAAGTGAAATAAAAATATCTTCGGTTCCGGCTTCTTCTATTGACAAATGGAAAACCACAGTGGACATAACAATTTTTGTAGTAGTCATAGCTATATTTCTTCAAGTTTTATCAGCCAATATCATGGCTTTTAATACATCTATGGTACAATGGTTTTTTTCCATATTCTTCTTCTTTTCCTTTTTGTGTAGACATGACTCTGTCTGTTTTACAATGTTATTCCAGTATGTTGTCGTTTCATCGTTTTTATGGTCTTCCTACTGATCATCTTCCTATTTGGGAACCGCCTCTTACCGTCTTTACTACACTTTGTTGTCATTCCATCTCTGCTGTTTCTATCATTTTTATCCTCTCTGTGTCAAGTCGTATTTCTGCGGCTATGACTGTTAAAATAGACAATAAAACCCGACCAATAAAAATAAATCGTGGAATAAGGCAAGGAGATACATTGTCGCCGAAATTATTCATAACGGCATTAGAATATGCCTTTAAGATGATCAATTGGGACCACAGAGGAGTAACGATAGACGGCGAAAAGCTTAACCATCTCCGTTTCGCAGATGACATTGTCCTTATTACAGATAATTTAGGAGAAGCTAGAGATATGTTAAACGAATTGGATTTTGCATGCTCGAAGGTGGGCCTGAGAATGAACTTGACCAAAACTAAGTTTATGACAAATTTGGTCCCCAATAACCATTTGACTATTTAAGACAAAGTGGTATAACTGGTGGAGAAATATACGTATTTGGGTCATGAAATAAGAATCAGCAGGGATAACCAAACATGTGAGATCCAAAGACGAATTACTTTAACATGGGCAGCCTTTGGAAAACTGCGAGACACACTTAGGGTCAACATACCAATCAGCCTCAAAAGAAAAGTGTTTGACCAATCCGTATTACCGGTCATGACCTATGGGGCGGAAACTATGACTTTAACCAAGACCACGGCTTCGAAACTGAGAGTGGCACAGAGACGAATGGAACGGTCTATGCTGGAAGTGACCGAATAAGAAACGAAGATCTGCGAAGAAGGACGAGTATTACTGATGTTGTGGAACGCATAGCGGAACTAAAATGGAACTGGGCAGGCCATGTAGCGAGAATGCACGATTCACGATGGACGAGCAAAATTACAAATTGGAGGCCAAGAGCAGACAAACACAGTAGAGGAAGACCACCTACACTTAAATTAGCTTAGCATACGTTGTAAATCGTCTTCACTTTGAGAAAATAGTATTGCGTCGTATGCAGAGCAGATTATTTTGTTTTTCTCCCATTTGGTATCCTTTTTTAGTTCTTACTTTTTTATTATTTCATCCACAATTAGGTTGAACAATCGAGGACTCAGGGAATCTCCCTGTCTGATCCCATTGCCAGCTTCAATAAGATCGGCTAGTTCTTCTTCTACTTTTACTTTTATTGTGTTGTTTTGTTAGACATTTTTGATCGTTTTGATTATTCCTAGAGGTATCTTTCTAGCGTACAATTAATCGATGACGACCTTTAATTTGACCCAGTAAAATGCCTTCTTAAGGTCCATGAAACATAGATATGCCCATTTGTTGTATTCTAATGATTTCTCTTGCACTTGCCCCATTATAAATACTGCGTCGGTGCATGATCTTCCCGACCGTGTTGTTCTTCTGCTAGTGTTAAAATTACGTTCAGCTTATTTGTTATCACTTTGGTTGTTAATTTTACTGTTGTGTTTAATAAACTAATTCCTCTGTAATTTTCCAGGTCCCAACTTGTCTCCTTTTTTGAAGAGAGGTATTGGGATGCTTGATCTCTATTCTTGAGGAATTCTGTTTTGTTCTATTATTTTTTGGATTAGTTTTAATAGTTGTTTGGCCAGATCTGGTCCTCTGTACTTTAGGAGTTCGTTCGATATTGTTTCCTCTCCTGGTGATTTTCTATTTTTTAATTTTCTTAATGCTTCCTCCTCAATATTTATTTCCTCGTTTGTCATCACCTTTGGTAGAAGTTGTTCATTATCGCCACCTATAGCAAATAGGGATCGAAAGTAGTCTATCCATGTTTTCTTCTAAATGGGTTTCGTTTTTATTAGTTCGTTCATTTTTTTTTGTTCTCTGATCATTTTAAATATTTCTTTTTATGTTCCTTAGAAGTCGTGTTCCTTAGAAATTCTGTTCCATTTGTTTTGAGAAGTTCTGCCAACGTTCCCTTTTTATTTGCTTAACCAAATTATTCGTTTCATTTCTGATTTGTTTATAGCAGTTATATGTCTGTTGCGTTTGTTGTATTCTGTATTGTAAAAAGGCTTTCTTCTTTTCTTCACATTCTGTCTTCACTTCGTCTCTAAACTATGGTGATTTCTTTTTTGATATATTAGTGTTCGTTACTTTCCTCTCTCCAAGTGATTCTGTTGCTGCGTTAATTGTTATTTTTGAGTTTTTCACAGCTTTCCTTGATGTTATCGTTTTCTAATATTTTATTCCTAGCGATCTCCTCTAATATTCTTTTTCTGTATAAGTGTTCCGTGGATTCCGTATTTAGTCCTTCGACTTTGCTATTCCTATTCCTTTTTGTTTCTGTTGGCGCCGCTCTGTTCAGTGTGAAGTATTTCAGGATGATTCTTATTTTCCGTAATACGAGGCTATGGTTGCTAGAGATAGTGCAAGTACTCTTGACCACGGCGCAGTAGACGAAATTTGGTTTAATCCCCACTTCCATGCGAAACGCATTGTACTATGCACTGTATAATTCCTCTTACAAAGAACCGTTCTGATTTTACGTCTATTTTCGATTGATGTAAATCTTTCTTGTTTATAATGTAATCTATTATAGATCTTTGTGATCTATAATACATCCCGTGGACTGAACGAGTCACAAATGAGGAGGTCCTTAGAAGAATGAATAAGAACCGAGAGGTACTGACCATCATTTAATCTCGAAAGTTACAATTCTTCGGACATATGCGAAATGAATCCAGATATGCTTTCCTTCAAGCCATCCTGCAAGGAAAAATATTTGGAAAGCGAGATCCAGAAAGAAGAAGAACATCTTGGTTAAATAACCTCAGAATCTGGTTCAATACAACAGCTGTGCAGCTTTTCCGGGCTGCTGCAGATAAGATAAAAATTGCCATGATGATCGTTAACATTCGTAACAGATAGGCACATCAAGAAGAAGAAGATAGATATTGGTCCACTGGTGTTATTAGATGTATAATTTTGTTGGTATTTGTAGTCAAAACATGTGTAGTTTATTCTAAGTTCGTTATTCGTGCAAAAGTTCATCATCAATTCTCCATTTTCGTTATATCATTATGAACTGTACAATTATCAACGAATAACAATTTTTCTTTAGCCATGTTCCTATCAATACTTATGAGCCAAGGTTTAAACAAGTCTTAGCCGAGATAGTTCTAGGACGATGCGAATTACTTATACTTAGTAGGAAAACGTAGACAATTGCTGCTGAGAACTGTAAACAATGACCTACACATACAGAAAATGGCATTATCGGCATTAATGATAATTTTAATATATTCATCTTTGGTCTAGTTTTTTTACTGTCGGATTTATGAACATATTGGCCTCAGCAAGCTTCTTGTTTGAAACCAGCTAAAGTTATTAGATTTGCTGGTAAAAACAAACTGTTATGACTTGTAACGTTATATGTTTTATGTTATAAGAAACTTTTTAAATTAATTTTATCGTCTTAAAAACGCAGAAGCCCGTTTTAAGGGTCCTAACTGTATTTTGCCATAGAAGACTTAGAAAAGCCTTACATGTGCAATAAACTACCAGTTGTAGAAGCAACAAGATGCCTATCTGGAATTGTAATCAATAGTAGAAGCACCGTTTAGATAGTCAATTATTACCCTTAAAGTATATACAAACATTTTGGTAGTTTAATTTTAAATAATATTTAAACTCTAAATATTTTTTTAGGAAACTTTTCTGATGTAGTGATACTCATATGTTTAATTATTCGTGCTAAATTCATATTGTGAAATAAACACTAAATAAATAAATGGTTGTGTGAATGGTACGGTGGAATCTCTACTAGCTTTAATTTAAAATATTGTGCAAAATAAACATTAAAATTTTGACTAAAATTTTGATTTAGGATTACAAACAATTTTACTTTTTCTTTTTGGTCTTACACCATTACATTATGAGTTTAACCATTTCAAATATATAGTTTGAACAGTTTTATTCCTTACTTTATATCTTTTACCAGGTATGTACTGTCGAAAGCCTAATCTACCGCAAAAAGGCACCATCGTCTCGTCTATGCAAAGTTTCTCACCTGGAATACATAATGCTTAAAATTGTCTCTTTAGAATTTTAACTAATGGAGTCATTTTATATAGCTTACCATTTTCAGGGGCAGCTTCATTATTGGCAACATTTAAGAAATGCCTTAGAGGATCAAACCTGTTACGACTTATACCACAACAATCAGACATTTCGTTTTTATAACACTTATTTGTACTCCAATAGGAGAGACCGGGAAATTCTGTGCGCCTAAGAAAAATACTTACAAAAAGTTTCCTATATGCACAAAAACTTCCATAATATAAATACTGAAACTTGTATCTATTGAGAACGTTATTCCCATAAAAAAGGTTTAAAGTTCTACGGATTTTGAAGAAAAAAATTACTTTAAAAAACTGTCTAACAATTAATACAGTAAAATTGCTTCAACAAAAATTCTCATACACGGGGTAATACCACGCAGCGCGAAATTACCCCAACATAGCTGCACGTTATTCCCCCTAGGTGCGTAAACTAACTTATCACTATTCATTATTGACTAAATGTAATGCATTGTTTTTTTACGTAAATTATCTATACGTATAAAGCAAAATAATCATGGAAAGGCCTTAATAAAAATTAACACCATGTTTTACAGTATATGAAAATTACATCAACGTCTTAAAAACAATCAGCGACCTTGTTGAAACTAACACTATGAATACATATTAAAAAAATGTAGTCGGCTAGCAAATACGAGATTGCACTATGTTGCATTTTGAAATACCTACTTATGCCGTGTTGTCAAGATACTGATGCGCAGAATTCCCCTCGTGCGCGGAATTCCCCCGGTCTTCTCTAATCACGAAATCTTGGTTTCTTATCTATTCAAAAAAATACTTTTATTTTCTCTCGTGACATACAAAACTACATAGCTAGTATACTATTATATGATATGATTTCATTTAAAATTTCGTCGATAAAGCTTGTTCAAACTAACCAACTGACCAACGGTTTTGAGTAATGCTTTAACATTTTAATTTTATGGTTCTCCCATTGACTGTGGGTTCAACTGAACTATTGGTATTATACCTCATTTATACACTTTGTTTTTAATTTTTATTTTTAAGTATTTCAATTTCATAGTTCGATTTGTTCTTTTCTACAGTATTTATGCCACAGTCTTGGTTAAAAAAATACCAGATTCGTGCCAAGACAAGCAAATTGAAGGCCGAGAATGGTTCTGGTATATATGGTGTTCCAGAAGAGAAACAATTGTTTCATTATCTAGAAAAAGCTGCCTATTTTCATTTGGGGCTTACTAAAATCCAAAAAAATTGGAGTAGGTACAGTTGAAAATATAGTTGGACAGTTCGGACTAGGAACTAGAAACGAGAGAGGAGAAAGGCTCATAGAATTCTACCAAGAAAAGAATATGGTAATTGCCAATACTTGGTTTCAGCTTCCTAAAAGAAGACTATATACATGGACGTCTCCTTCACATACAGAAAACCACATTGTCAGAAACCAGATAGACTTTATACTCGTAAATAGCAGATATAAAAACTCTATAACCTCAGTTAAAACTTATCCTGGAGCAGATGTTAACTCAGACCACAATCCGCTAGTGGCTGACGTGAAAATAAAATTAAAAAAATTGAACTCAGAAAACAACAACCAAAAATTAACGTAAGAATGCTACAAAACGAAGAAATAAAAAACGAAATAAAAAATAATGTGAATGTTAATATGCAAAAAACACTAACTGACAACAAACAAATTATGGATGTAAATAAAAAGTGGTGTAATATAAAAAACTCATTACTGAAACCAGCTCAAGAAAGTTTAATAGAACATAAATCAGAGGCTAAAAAACACTGGATGACAGAAGAAATACTATTACTGATGGAAGAAAGAAGGAAATATAAAGGAAAAGATCTACAGAAGTATAAAGAAATACAACGAATAATTAAGGAAAAAATCAAAACAGCTAAGGAAATCTATTTGATGAAGCAATGTAAAGAAATAGAAGAACTAGAAACAAAATATGATATGAGAAATATGCACAAAAAAATTAGAGAAGTGACTGGAATGGGTCGAAATAGACAGCAAGGACACATAAAAGACAAAAAAGGAGTACTACTAGTAGATTTACCAGAGAAGTTAAGGCGATGGGAGGAGTACGTTAGAGAACTTTTCCAAGATCAAAGAGGTGAAATGCAGAAAATACAAGAATTAAATCCTTTAGAGATACAGAAGATCACGATAGATGAAATCAAATATGCTATCAAAAACTCTAAAGACAATAAGGCAGCTGGATTAGATGAAATGCCAGTAGAACTCTTAAAACTAGTGGAAGAGGATAACTTGGAAGTATTGGCAGATTTATTCAACACGGTGTACGATACGGGAATAATACCACAGGAGTGTCTAAAGTCAGCATTTATAACCATCCCTAAAAAAAAAAGCAGCAAAACGAGTGCTCTGATTATCGAACACCGAGCCTCATGAGTCATACTTTAAAAGTTCTGCTAAAAATAATACATAAGAGAATATACGAAAGGCTAGAGGAGGATATTAGCGAGACGCAGTTCGGGTTCCGAAATGGAATGGGTACTCGAGAAGGACTATTTGCCATCAACATATTAATTCAGCGATGTCGGGATGTGAATGTTGATCTACACTTGTGCTTCGTTGACTACGAAAAAGCTTTCGATAAAGTAAGACATGAAAAACTAATATCAATACTTATGAACAAGCGCATTGACAGTAAAATCATAAATATAGTGCAAACATTATATTGGAACCAAAGTGCCATAGTTCAAATTGATGGGCAACACTCAGAAGAAATGAGGATCTGTAGAGGAGTTAGACAGGGATGTGTGTTATCACCACTTTTGTTTAACTTATATTCTGAAGAAATTTTCCAAAACACGCTCAATAATATCGAAGCGGGAGTCACCGTTAACGGAAAATTAATTAATAATTTAAGATATGCAGACGACACTGTGATCATAGCAACGAGTATAGAGGATCTACAACATCTTATCGAAAGCTTGAGTATAAATAGTGCTGAGATGGGAATTACTATAAACGCCAAAAAACGAAGTACATGCTGATTACAAAAAGGCCACAAAATATACATCACCTATTGACAATAAATGGTAACGTGATAGAACAAGTAGAAAAATATCAGTATTTGGGAACTTTGATCAATGAAACCAATGATCATACTGTAGAAATAAACAGACGAATAGAGATTGCCAGATCAGCATTTATACGAATGAAGCCACTCCTAACGTGCAAAAATCTAAATTTGGAGATCAGACTACGTACCATTCGCTGTTATATATTTTCAATATTATTATATGGAGCTGAGACTTGGACATTAAAAAAATGTAATTTAAAAAGAATCGAGGCCTTCGAACTCTGGTTATACCGCAGAGTATTGAAAATATCATGGACTGATAGAATTACAAATAAAGAAGTACTGGAGAGGGTTGGTAAAGAAACAGAACTAATTACCACTATACAAACCAGAAAACTGGAATACCTAGGCCACGTGATGAGGGGACCAAAATATGAAATTTTGAGACTGATAATACAGGGAAAGATTCAAGGAAGAAGATCTGTTGGCCGAAGGCAGAACTCATGGTTAAAGAATCTACGTGATTGGTACCAATGCAGATCGATTGATTTGTTTAGAGCAGCAAGTTCTAAAATAAAAATAGCCATTATGATTGCCAACCTCCGTAGGGAGACGGCACTCTAAGAAGAAGAAAATCCGAACTAGAAAATTGGCATTTAATTATGCCATATTCTTGGCTAAAAAATACCAGATTCGTTCCAAGACATCAAATTGCAGGCCGAGAATGGCTATGGTATATATAACTTGGATGGACCTTTAAATTTTACAATACACAAACCATCTAAAATATTAGCGCCTTAGACTATTAAACAACTTGGGAGTTTAATCTCCGCAGAAAGAGAAATTAATGTTATAATGATAGCTTGTATTAATGCAGCAGGTCAAGCTATCCTACCATTATTTGTATTTCCTCGTATACACCATACAGATCACATGACAAATGGAGGTCCACCTGGATGCATTGGAGCAGCAAATCCTTCAGGATGGTAGACAGCAAAGATTTTTCTAAAATTTTTGGAACACACAATGTTTTATACTAAACTTACTCAGGAAAAGCTGATACTGAATATCATGGATAATCAGAATACGCATATTTCAATAGACAATTGATAAAGCCAAAAATTCCCCTTGGATCGAGGGGTTTTTGGTCCATATAAAACATTTTACCACAAAACTGTAGAAGAATGGATGATAAGTAACCCTGGTAAACTAATAAGTATTTTTGACGTTGCAGGAATTGCAGGAAAAGCTTATCTAAAAGCATTCACACCAAAAAATATTGTAAAAAGTTTTGAGATTACAGGTTTGTGGCCAGTTAACACCAATATTTTTACAGAGGAAGAATATCTGCAGTCGTATGTCACAGGTCGACCGGAGACAACAATGGCTGGTAAATCTACCTCATCCAGCGCTCCTGGTGACCCAACTTCCAATAGTTTCACTTTAATCCCAGCTGAACATTTATCTACCCCATCTACTTCCGTTTCTATTCCTTTTCCGTCTTCTTCCGTTTCTATTCTTTATTCGTCTACTTCTTTTTAAGCTGATGATTCGACTTTAGAGTGGTTATCTGCACTTCAGTGTGAATATACGTCAGCTCTAATCGAGCTGCCTTTCAATATATCTATAGAGTTTATAGCTCCGTTTCCAGAAGCGCCAGCTAGAAAAGATTTACAAGGCAAGGGAATTCGTAAGAAGGAAAAAACTAGAATTTTAACGAGTACACCAGAGAAACTTACTATTATGTCCAAGCTGCTAAACAAAAAAAAAAGTCAACGCCAAGAGAAAAGAACCTAAGGAAAAAGTAAGAAAAAGAAGCTGATTAAACCTTCTTCTAGTTTTTGATCTGATAATGAAGATGACGATCAAATATCCTTGTGTGACACGTCTGATGAAATGGATTATGATAATATGGTTCAAGAGCATGCTTTTCCTAAGTTTCAATCAGAAATGGATCTTTATATAGTAGTAGGAGACTTTAATTTTGTTAAACTCTGCTCTAAAAAAATAGTTAAACATTATGAAGCTAAAGTACTGGAAACGATTAATAATGATACTAGTATTGTAAAATTTTATGAGAAAACACAACAAAACTTTCATTTTATAGAAGGAAAAGAAGAACTATATGCAGTCGATTTTCAAGATATAGTGCTACATTACCACTGCCTCAAAGCGTGGGAGCATCAACAAGGATTATCTCTCATAGTAAATTCAACATTTGTTTTGATAAGTATACTTTTTGACAATATCTTTTAATATAAGTGTCAATTAAACAACATTTTATTATTATTTTAGTTGACATTATCAACTAGTCGACCAGTCCAAAGGTAGACGTAGGTCCCTTTGGACAGTATGACAGAATTTTAAAGAATGCATGTTGATTTTAAAATAGTGCAACAAAATTGACGATAATTTAAAACAGTCTGATAAACACGTTGTACAAAGAGATTTTATTCGTAGCCATATAATTTGTCTAATAAAAAAATCCAAAACTAATATTTTGGATGGAAATGTCCAGAGGTACACGTTCTTACCCTATTTAGTCAATAACGAACAGTGATAAGTTACGCACCTAGGGGGAATAACGAGCAGTTGTGTCGGAGTAATTTCGCGCTGCGTGGTATTACCCCGTGTGAGAATTTTTGTTGAAGTAGTTTTTGTATTGCTTTTTAGACAGTTTTTTAAAGTAATTTTTTTTTTCTTTAAAATCCGTAAAACTTTAAACCCTTTTTATGGGAATAACATTCTCAATAGATATAAGTTTCAGTAGGTAAATTATGGAAGTTTTTGTGCACATAGGAAACTTTTTGTAAGTATTTTCCCTTAGGTGCACAGAATTTCCTCGGTCTCTTCTATTGGAGTATAAATAAGTGTTAGAAAAACGAAATTTCTGCTTGTTGTGGTATAAGTCGTAACACGTTTGACCCTCTGAGGCAGTTCTTACATGTTGCGCTGCTCCTGAAAATGGTAAGTTATATAAAATTAGTCCATTAGTTAAAATTCCAAACAGACAAGTTTAAGCATTATGTAGTCCAGGTGAGAAACTTTGCATTGACGATACTAGGGTGTCTTTCTGTGGTAGATTAGGATATTAACAGTACGTACCTGGCAAAAGACATAGGTTATTGATTTCTTCTTTTAATATTGGTTATTCTATCTTAGTAAATATCGTCGAGTAATCTGCGACGCGGTTACAAATTGGGTAGTATATAAACACTTTTTTATAAAATGTAATTTATTTTCACAAATTACCACTTTAAAAATTAATATGATTGCTTAAATATAATAATTTTAGACCACCTAACAATGTTCGTATATATTGACTCTAATAAGAAAATGTAGACAGCTAAAAATAACTTTTTGTATCCAAATATAGACAACACAACATACAGTTTAAAACTACCTGTGTAGATTTATGAAACAACTTAGGAAAATATACTAAGCTAACGTTTAAAAGCTATAATATTTCGGTATTTTTTTAAAGAACTTTGTACTTTTCTCTACTTTAACTAGATATTTGTAGCTGTAAAGTATATTTTATGCTTAATAGCATATTTTCTAATGTTTATGTCGTTTCTTAAATATATTTACTTATGTTACTTTGGTACTCGACTTTTCCCCGTACAATGTGCGCCAAAATTAGGGATATCTGTATTATTTATCTAAATAAAAAATTATGGAAACACAGTAACAAGTTGGATGGAATTAAAGTAATAAACAAGAAAGATCAGAATTTATTGAAAAAGTGTAAGCCAATGATGGACATACTTAATCCTTAGCCACTAACGTGCTATTTTTATAACGTGAGCACTAACGTGACGTCTGTCAGGCGATCTTAAACAAATTCACTTTTTTCCATTTTAATAATGTAATTTTTTTTTTAAGCTAACGTGTTTACTAGGACCTCTTTTAACTCTTTAAGGCACCGAAGTCTGTTAATATTCCAGACTCTAGTTGCACACAAAATAAAGTTTTGACTAAGAGACATTTTTTGTGTTTAAGTTCTAGTTGGTAAACAACAGAAATAAAAAAATGAGAAATTTCATATAAAAAAACCTGTCACTTTGACATATAGAGGTGGTACAACAGTTGTACCACTATGCAGCACCAGTATTTTCTTTGTGTATTAAAAATGATGAATACCATTCAGTACGGATTTGCTGTGCTTTAATACTACATCGAGCACACCTTCCTCTTGTTGGCCTTATTGGCTAGTAGTCTAAAGGCATAAATCTTACTTCTCAGGCAACATTCTTTATCGTTTATTTATTTGTACCCCACTACTTTCTTCCTAATTAGCTGCAGTTCATTCCACATATTTCTCCGCCAATAATCCATCTATTGGCATCTAAACATTCTAAAAATAACTAGAGAATTTTATAAAGACCTCTATACCAGCCAAAGACCACAAGACAATTTCCCGACACGAGTAAAGACTCTCATAAATCAGGGATCGGAAATACTTTTACCCATTACTGTGTCAGAAGTAAGAGCAGCTTTAAAGGAAATGAAGAACCATCGATCACCTGGTGATGATGGATTCGTTATCGAGGCAATAAAAGCAGGTGGAGAAATTTTATTAAAATCAGTAAGCGAACTGTTTACTAAATGCTTTCATGTGGCTACGATTCCAAAAGACTTGAACAATGCAGTAATAGTCTTGTTACACAAAAAAGGCGATATTACTAAATTAGAAAATTATAGACCCATCAGCCTCTTGACACATATCTACAAACTCTTTATGAAAATCTTAACAAAGAGGCTAACACCTAAACTTGATTTCTATCAGCCCAAAGAACAGGCAGGCTTTAGGGCAGGATATGGCACAAATGACCATTTGCATACCATAAAGATCTTAATAGAAAAGTGCATCGAGAACATACCACTGGTTCTTGCATTTGTCGATTACGAGAAGGCTTTTGATTCTGTAGAGTTTGAAACAATACTGGAAGCCCTAAATCAAAGCCGAATAGATTACAGGTACACGACACTAATCAAAAACCACTATCAGAACGCTACATCAAGTATACGACTGCACGAAGACACAGAAAAATTCAGCTTAGGTCGAGGAGTTAGACAAGGAGACAATATTTCACCAAAATTGTTCACGGCAGCTCTAGAGTCAATATTTAAGGGTACTCAATGGCAAGATATGGGCATCAATATAGATGGAGAAAGATTAAATCACCTAAGGTTTACAGATGATGTTGTATTAATCGCAGATAACTTACATGATACAGTTTCTATGATGCATTCGCTTAAAAGTATGTCTGAAAGAGCAGGATTAAAGATAAACTTTGAGAAAACTAAAATTATAACAAATCTCGTAATGAGTGGAAATATAACTATTGACAATAATACCATACAACAAACAGACACTTACAAATATCTGGGACACGAAATCAAAATAAGCAGAGATAATCAAACACATGAAATACAGAGGCGAATAGGTCTAACATAAGCAGCATTTTTCAAATTAAGCCATATTCTAAAAAGTTCAATTCCCATGTGTCTCAAGCGAAAGGTTTATAACCAATGTGTTTTACCTGTACAAACTTATGGAGCAGAGACTTTAACACTCACGCAAAAATCTGCGAATAAACTTAAAGTTACACAACGAGCCATGGAATGTGCAATGCTGAACGTGGGCCTTCGAGACCACATAACAAACCAACAAATCAGTCGAAGATCAAGAGTTCAAGACGTCATCGAAAGAACCACGACGCTTAAGTGGAACTGGGCAGGGCACTTAGCCAGAACACAAGATGGACGGTGGACAAGACGTGTTATGGAATGGAGCCCAGAAATTATAAAAGAAGCCGAGGACGACCACCGACTAGATAGACCGATGACATTAAACGTGTAGCGGGAAACTGGCTACAAGCGGCCCAGTGTAGAGAACACTGGAAAGAACTGAGGGAGACCTATGTCCAGCAGTGGACGCGATTGGCTGATTGATGATGATGAATCCATCTATTACTCTTGCTTGAAAGTCTGTATGTCCGATATTTTTTGTAGACCTCGTATTTTATGTAATCTGAAGGCGTTTACAACAGAACAGTCTAGAAAATGGAAAAATATGCTCCTCCACCATTTCTTGCTTTTCCTATCCAACTCGTGTAAATATTTCATTTGGTTAAACCTGTCTACAAAATTCATGTTAAGATTATGATCAAGCAAAGCCGTAGGACATGTAACAGACATTTTCGATCCATCCTTTTGTCTTCTTTGTACAGAATTTGTCTGATTCATGAATAAAATCCGAGATCTTTTAGTCTTATTTGTAAGTCATAGGAATTAAAAGAAATTTTCAAAGAATAAAACACGGTCTTTTGCTTCAAGTTCTCTGTCAACCTTAGAACTACTTTTTCGTCTAAAGAGTGTTGTACATAGTCTTCTGTTTTGCCTGTATAAATATCAAAATTTTATAGATAGCCATTTTATCAGCGAGTGTAAAAATCTTGTAGCCCCTTGTTGTTTTTTTTGGGCAGATACTGTTTCAATACACTTCTACCTTTGTACTTTATCATAGACTCATCGATGGTTATATTAGCTGTTGGTTTGTAGTATTTTTGAAAATTATTCCTTACTTCATTGAGGAAAGGCTCGACTTTATACAGCTTATCATATTCATTCTCTCCCTTTCTTGGCATTAGGTTGTTGTCATTTAGATGAATATGACTTAGCAGCCAACCAAATCTATTTAGAGGCATTAATTTTACAGATATAGTCATCATGAAGATCTTTATTTATACTCCAATGGAGTTTTATACCCACTGGCAGATTTAGACCGATAAATACTTTTATTTCCTTCACGGTTGTTGGACTATATTTCTTTTGATTTTTTTTATTCCTTTTCCGATACAGATTGGTTTGAAAAGTTTTTATATTAAATATCATGAGATATAAACAGATTTAAAAAACTGTAAGGTGTAAGCAGAATATCTTTTTATGAACCGTTGTGTAACATGGGACTAATTTTAAGTGGTACCAAAAAATGTATCAGTGTACTTCAAAGAGTTAATTCATACCTATGTAAAAAATAAGCAATATATAGCAAATCACAACAAAAGGTACATGTAATGTTGACTTCGAAATAATTATAGCAAATCATAGCAAAAGATACATGTAATGTTGACCTTGAAATGCAAGGCAGGTACTTAAGGGTTGATAAAGTCTGGAGTGGGTAAGTATATTATGGTATACCAGTGTATCGGAGACTGCTGATTTTTCGTTTACCTATTTTTACTCATTGTTGTTGTTCTATAAAAGGTAAACCCCGTTTTTAAACTTCTTCTCTTCTTCTGGTTCCTATCCGTTTCGGATGTTGGAAATCACATTGGCAACCTTGCTCGCTGCGGCTCGAAACAGCTCCGTTGAGATTTTCTTAATCCATGTTCTTAAATTCCGCAGCCATGATATTCTCCTTCTACCGGGTCCTCGCTTACCTTTGACTTTACCTTGCAATATAGACTGTATCAGGGAGTAACGGTGCTGATTTCTCATAACGTGTCCCAGATATTGCAATTTTATGCGTTTGATCGTAAACACAATCTCTGGTTCCTTCTTTATTTTTCCTAGAACTTCCTTGTTCGTGATCCTTGCTGTCCATGATATTCTCAGCATTCTTCTATAAAGCCACATCTCAAATGCTTCAAGTTTTTTAATAGTGTTGTCTGTAAGCGTCCATGCCTCCGTCCCGTACAACAACACAGAGAAAACATAGCATCTCAAATGTCTCATTTTTTGTATCAAGGGATATGTTGTGACTTTTGAAGATGACGCTCATTTTGTTAAAGACCGTTCTTGCCTTTCCTATGCGGCACTCTATTTCCTGTAAATTGCTCCACTGTTCGTTAATAATAGTTCCCAGGTAACAATACTGTTTTACTCGCTCTATCTGCGTCCCATTAATGTATAGATGAGCCCCCTTTATATTCTCCTTGCCGATAATCATTTGTTTCGTTTTGTGGGTATTAATGTTTAGTCCGTACTGTTGACTGTACTCGTTTATTCTGTCCATTAGCCTCTGAAGTCCCTCTAAACTATCTGCTTTCACCATGGTGTCGTCGGCATATCTAACATTGTTTACCCTTTCACCATTTAGAAGGATGCCTTCGTCTATTCCGTAAAGAGCCTCGTTAAAAATTTTCTCTGAGTACATATTAAATATCAACGGCGATAGGATACATCCCTGTCTAACTCCACGTAGTATTTTTATGTGATCTGTTTCTTCTTCGTTAATTTTCATGTATGCGGTCTGATTCCAGTAGAGTTCTGAAATTATTCTGAGGTCTTTGTCATCCAGGTCTGCCTCTTTTAAAATGTTTATCATCTTTTGATGTTGAACTCTGTCAAATGCCTTTTTATAGTCGATCAAGCACGCGTATACGTCGCAGTTAACGTCCCTGCATTTTTAAATCAGTACCTGTACTCCGAAAAGTGCCTCTCTGATACCCACTGCGTTAGTGAAGCCGAACTGTCTGTGCGATATTTGTTCCTCGCACTTCTTATAAATTCTTCCATGGATGACTCTAAGAAACAGTTTCAACATATGGCTCATTAGGCTGATTGTTCGATATTCTTCGCACTTTTTAGCCCCTTGTTTTTCAGGTATCGCTATGAATTCTGATTCTAGCCATTTATCAGGGATGATTCCTGTATTGTATATTTTATTGAAGACAGCCGTGATCCAAATTATTCCTTCTTCCTCCAAGACTTTTAAAAATTCAGCTTCGATATTGTCAGGCCCTACTGCTTTCCTGCTTTTCATCCGTTTTATTGCTTCTTCTACCTCGGATTTAAGTATGTCCGGACCCGTCATCCTCTCTGAAAATGGATGCCTATAATCCGTTCTTTGATCTTGAAAAAGTGTCCAAATATATTCTCCATTTGTCTTTCATCTCTTGGGTGTCAATGATTAATTTTCCATTGGTGTCTATAAGTTTTTAACCTAGGAGGAGTAAACTCAAAAGACAGATTCATACCTAATGAAGGTCACTAGAAAAATCACCAGATTCATCTTCTTTTTCAAGGTAGAAAAGTAAAATACGATAAGTCCGAAACGGAATATGATCAAATATGGACGGATACTGTACAGTATCCTTATTTTTGCGCTTATTTGGAATATGACCAAAACTACCATACTCTAGCATATTAAGATATTTTTAAATATTTTAAAAAACTACTATGTTTGATATTTTATTGCGTATGCTATAACTTATTGATTACGTTTTATGTTAATTTTATCTATTTATATGGTATTGTAAATAAAGCTGTAAAACAGATATAAAATATTTATTTGATCCTAAATATAGTAATATCGAAAGTATACCAAGACTATCAGTAGAACGGTTAAAATATATGAAGAATGCATCTGTCGTCCGGAATTGCAACCATCTTTAAAGCACATACATAATTCTTTCTTCACGAAGTCACTGTCGTCATGTCTGCAGGTATCTTTGGTGATGCCCTTAGAGTTCTCCCAACCACAGCTTCTGTGAATTCTGACTGCCTCCTTTGGATCTTTTACGTTAGCAACTGAAAGAAATCACAACATAAATATAGGCACCTTAAAAATTTAACTCCGATCTATTAACATTTACACCTCACAATACCGTGTGGACCAAAAGTCAGTTAACGCTATCAAAAAAAAAGTCACGCGCAAGCTTGCCGCACTCCAAGAAAATATTTCATGCTCTGTGCAGGGCAAATCGTAGTTAGTATTCTTTTGTCATTTCTAGCATAGAAAGTACACGACAGCCCCGAACGAGTCTTCCTTTTGTCAAGGTACCTACGTTACCATGCCGACTACAACACTATTTTTGAAGAGTTTGCGGCACAGCATCCCAACAGACCTGTTTCTGTAAGAAAAATGGTGTATGAACTTTATAAGAAATTGTAGGTTACACAGTTGATGATGTTACACAGAAGAAAATATGCAACTCGTCGCTTTAGAGTTCATCAAAGCACCTACCAAATCCGCACGTCGCACATCTCGTGAATTAGAAAAAATATCATGCACCAGTTTTCATCGAATGTTAAAGAAAATGAAGATGCGTTGTTATCTTTCGCGATTATTGCAGGCGTTATCTGAAGACGATCCAAATCGCATGCTACAATTTTGCGAGTGGTACACTGGGTGCGCAGAAGACGACACAAATTTTTACCGATCCATTCTTTGGTCTGACGAAGCTCATTTTAAATTGAACGGACGAATTAATCGTCATAATTGTGGGTATTGGGCATCTGATAAATAATCTCATTTAACCTTCACAGATCATCACCCAAACTATTTACCTTGCTCTAGAAGA
This sequence comes from Diabrotica balteata, assembly GCA_918026665.1. Lineage (NCBI taxonomy): Eukaryota > Metazoa > Arthropoda > Insecta > Coleoptera > Chrysomelidae > Diabrotica > Diabrotica balteata. The sequence goes on from OU898283.1 coordinate 111,109,267, forward strand.
TATTTTTAAGAAACTGGAATGGAACAATATGGGTATCAACGTCGACGGATCATACTTAAACCACTTGAGATTCGCAGATGACATAGTTTTAATAGCCGATAATATCCAAGAACTAAATGATATGTTACAACAATTAAATGCAGTTTCAGGAGCGGTAGGCTTAAAAATGAATTACAGCAAAACAAAAATACTGAGCCGAGACCAGACAAATATAACAATACAAAATCATACCATAGAAAATGTGGAATATTATGTATATCTAGGTCATGTAATCAAATTAGAAAAACCAAATCAAGATGCTGAAATTAAAAGAAGAACACAACTGGCTTGGGACGCTTTCGGCAAACTAGCACATATCTTGAAAAACACCTCAATTCCTATAAACTTAAAGAAAAAGGTGTATAACACATGCATACTACCTGTTTGTACCTACGGCTTGGAGACAGTAGTACTTACCAAAAAATCTGCCAAAAAATTAGAAACAACGCAAAGAGCAATGGAACGAATCATGCTTGGAATATCACTAAGAGACAAGATTAGAAACACCAAGATAAGACGTAGAACGAAGATTAGGGATATTTTGGAAGAAATTACAAAAATGAAATGGCGCTGGGCAGGTCACGTAGCCCGATATAATGACAACAGGTGGACACGGAGAATTCTAGAATGGAGACTAAGGACGACAACAAGAAGCATGGGAAGACCTCAAAAAAGAATGGTAGATGACATAAGAGCAGTGGCAGGCAAACAGTGGATTAGATTGGCGCAAGATAGAGAAAGATGGAAGCAATTGGAAGAGACCTACATTCAGAAGTGGATGGAAAATGGTTGACAAAGAAGAGAAGAAGAAGAACCTTCACAGAAGAGTTAACCCTTTACCGCATCATGTGCCATAAATGGCACAAACCAAAAAAAAAATTTAATGTTTTAACTCAAATTTTGTCGTAGCTGCATGGCAGCCTATATCTGACACGTACTAATAGTGTTCGCGAGATATGCGGCATAGTTCTGTGGGCGAGATAGGCAGCCGTGCGAAGTTTCAAGTTCATTCATGTTGAATGCGAGAAAACGTTGACTACGGCGAGAAAAAATTGAAATTCATTGTATTCTGATGTTAGATATCTGCTTAGATAAGTAGTTAAGATTAAAAATGTTGAAAGTCTCTCGAAAACCCCAAAAGGGGTTTGTGCTATATATGGCACACTATGAAGTTATGGACTCATTGATTGTTTTTGTAGATATGGATCCGAATCTCTTTTATGGTACGACGAATGCAGTTAGAATTCCAAATAGTACTAATAGTGAAGAATCAGAATTCTCCGATGAAAACGGCACAAATGAGATGATATTGTGTCAAGATAGTGACAATGAGGAGCGTGAAAATTTACCAAGCAATGTCGATTTAACTGTTATTTCTGCCACATCCTCAGATTCCTCAGATAATGATACCCCTTCGTCTGAAAGATTACGGTATAAAAGGAAAGAATTTCATAATTGGGTGAAAGAAAATCTGAAAAGATCTGAAAATGATACAAAATTTACTGTTTCTGAAAATTTACCTTCTTATAGAACACATCACAGACCAATCAAATTTATACCCAGTGCAACAACCAGATCCAGATAAACCAGATAATATAAAAAAATATATCGTTCTCAAAATACAAAACAGGTTTTGTATTTTGAGAACGATTTGAAGTGGAAGTGAAGTGGAAGATCTTGAAAAGATGAGAAGTGGAAATTGAAACGTTAATAAACGTATTGTAACCTTTAATTGTGACTTATTCCCATTTAAATAGTAAAGACAATTGCTGGTAAGTTGGTCAAAAGAAAGTTATTATTTTGAAACTGAGAGATTTTCAGAAAATGAAAAAATACACATTCTCTCAGATATAAAGGTGAAACTTAGAAACAAAAAAAGAAAATTAGAAATTTAATGAATGGCCAATGACTGTAGTTCTATATGCCAATAATTATGTTTGTATGGCCAATAACTGTGTAGTTCTGTAAGTTTTCAAATTTGTGTTAATTTTTGATATACATTATTATTTCTGATTAAAATAACTTAAGTTTTTATAAAATTTTATGTTTCATTGCTATTAAAAAACCCTTACAAAATATTTCACTTTCAAAGATACCAATTTACAAATTTAATTCAATTGGCAATTCCTTAAGTGGCCAATCACTGTACCCGTTACCCTATTACATTAAACTTTAAAATCAGATTAATACGTTGCTACATATTCTCCTCATTACTGTATGAAATGGAGACCTGGACTCCTACAGCAATACTAATGAAAAAACTTAAGCCCTTTGGGATGTTGATTTACAGACGAATATTGCGGATACGTTAGTTTGATCGAATAACAAATGAAATAGTTTTACAAACGATTGAAAAAAAGCGCAAAAATACTAAAAATTTGAAAATTAAAATATTGTGGCCATATAATGAGATATCCAGAGAGGTATAACCTTCTACACCTCAAAATACAAGGCAAGATCACCGGAAGAGGAGACCCAGACCGAAGAAGAACATCCTGGCTTCGAAATCTCCGAGAGCGGTAACAAGAGACATCTGTTAATGTTTCGAGTTACTGTTAACAAAGTTTTATTGCCAACTAGTCCAGGCTGTGAGGCCGCTCCCGTTGGGAAAATGTTTCTGATTCGGTTTCTTCGCGGATTCCGGTTCAAAAATGTCCCTTTAAACAAATCTGAATGGTGCCGGGCGAAATTTTTGGGCAGAAATTGTTTAAATATTTTTTTTTAAACAAATTCCAAACATGTTTTTTATCTGGAAAACGTTTTTTTAGGTTTTTTGGGTCATTTTAAACAAAAAATATTTCTTGTCATTTTTCTCTAAAGTTGATAGTTTTCGAGTTATAAGCGATTTAAAGTCTGAAAAACGCGAAAATACGCATTTTTGAGGCTTGAAAACACATATGTAAATTATTATTTTTGAGGTTACCAAGTATATAAATTGAAGTTTTAACATTCAACTTCAAGATTGTGAAGAGTAATCGGGGCTTATTTTAATTTAGACCGTAGTTTTTTAATTGTTAAATATGCGCGTACACTCGATTTCTCAGCCGCCGCGGCGCGGCGCGCTAGAGTGCGCTTCTATCGTACTTATGCATAGTTTACATATACACTTACGCAAAAAAACCCGAACAAATCCTTGAAGTTTATTAACATAGTCTTTTCCATAATTTATTTATGTAGGTATTAATTATTGTCATTGGGCTAATTAAATAAATCAATCATCGCAATGTAATAACCGTATATAGCTTTTTTTCTTCCAAATTTGAACAATATAATTATTATTTATTGAGTATATATTTATTTATATCAATTGTAAATAATATTTTTAAATTATTATTTAAATAATACAATGCAGTAAATATTAATATTAGTAAACTTAATTTTAAATTGCGCGGTGTTTAAAAACAATATACTATCGCAAAAATGCAAGTTTACTTGATTTGTTATTACTTAAACGATCATTAGGAAGACTATTGTTTAATGCCCATTAAAAGGGTATTATATTATTAATGTGTTATTAAAAAAATTGTGAATGGATTTAAAATGTCTTTTTCCGTGCCTCTTCTTAAATGAAAACTTACCGAAGAAAATTTAGTTTGTATTTTTTGTAATAACATCAACAATATTAAGTTAGTGCAAAAACCTAAAGTAGATTTTTACATAATACAAAATGCTGCTCTTCGACGAAAAGACAGTGTGACTGAAAAATTTAATTTAATCTAGCCAATATACCTTGTACCTCTGACGCACTTTAACATTCTAAAACATATATTTGGCGAAATGCCATATATTCCCGCTATCAAACTCTCGATTTTACACAATATGGATATTATATATCTGATAGTGGTGGGTTGGGAAACCGTGCAAATGCAAAAAGACTTGCAAAACTAATGCTTGCAACTGCAAGAAAAATCATGTCAACTGTGTACCATTATGTGGATGTGATTTAGATTTTTGTGAAAACAAAGATACTTTTACTGAGTGATATAAATGTGTTATTTAACAATCTTTTGTACAATTATTTTATGTAACTATTATTAGACTTTAGACGAAATTTATATTATAACTCAATTGATATAAATAAATATATACTCAATAAATAATAATTATTTGTAATAAAAATCGAGTGTACGCGCATACTTAACAATTAAAAAACAACGGTCTAAATTAAAATAAGCCCCGATTACTCTTCACAATCTTGAAGTTGAATGTTTAAACTTTAATTTAGACACTTGATAACCTCAAAAATAATAATTTACATATGTGTTTTCAAGCCTCAAAAATGCGTATTTTCGCGTTTTTCAGACTTTAAATCGCTTGTAACTCGAAAACTATCAACTTTAGAGAAAAATGACACAAGACTTTTTTGTTTGAAATGGCCCAAAAAACCTAAAAAAAACATTTTCTAGATAAAAAAAATATTTTTGGACTTTGTTTAAAAAAATTGTTTAAACAATTTCTGCCCAAAAATTTCGCCCGGCACCCTTCAGGGACATTTATGAACCGGAATCCGCGAAGAAACCGAATCAGAAACATTTTCCCAACGGGAGCGGCCTCACAGCCTGGACTAAACATGATCGCCAACGTTCGATAATCGGACTGAATACTAAGAATTTTTCGGGCATGCCAAATTTTAGCGCGATGCAGACGTTAATATAATGTTGACAGCTGTACAAATTTGACGTGTTTGGCAAAATGGCGCATATGGAGAAAAACAGCGAAGAAAATAGAAAAGCTGAATAAATATTATGGGACTAATGTTTCTTTAGATTACACTGTCAAATTTTGGATCCGTGAATTTTATAATGGGCGTATATCTGGATGAACCACATACTGAATGGCTCTCCGACGCATTATCATCATCTTTGGCTCGACAATTCTTTGTGAATTCTGGCCTGCTCTACGATTAGTCGCCAAATTGTTCAGTTTCTGGCAACGTGTTGCCATCTTTTGATCTCTATAGTTGGTACAATTCGAAATTAAATTTTTTGCGCCACTGCCCTTGATCGTTTATAGCTCTAAATATTTTGCGGAGTATTTTACGCTCGAATATTCCCCAAAGTCTTCATCCTTCTGCGTGAGAGGTAATGTTTTTTGCCCCGTATGTAAGGACCTGCCTCAACAGTGTTTTGTACATAATAATTTTAATTTTTCTTTGGATATTTCTTGAGTGGAATCGCTTGTTTTATTGGTAGTAGTCACTAGCGAGCCAAAGTATGTAAAGCTATCAACACGTTCAAAGATATGACTTCCAAATGCTGTTTCCCGTTCTTCATTTGCTATAGGATTTGTAATGTAAACATAGCAAGAAAGTAAAGAATTAAAATAAAGGTTAGCAGCATAGGGGAGAATAATAATCATTTTAATGATTATTATATATTCCAAATCAAATAAGGGATAATTAATACAGTAAAGTATACATTTTAAATTACACAAAGAAATTGACCTAGTTAGTGCATTGTTTGATAATTGTTTAAACGTAGAAAAAGAACGTCAAACAGAAACTGTTGTTGTAAAAATAACACCGCTCGTGACCCAAATGAAGCATAGAATTACTAACTCAGCGAAAACGCAACCTTGGTACTACAACCGGTTAATGAGGAAACGCGTTGATAAAAACCAAACTAAGGAGGCCAAGCGTGGGTAGTACGGCGGAAGCGATCAGTAATAGCGGGGCACCGTGACTGGCCGCTCAGGCAGTATTGCCGGCATCGGGTCGGACGCGATAGCGTCCCGTACGCGCAGGCAGTTGGTGTCTTTATATTTCGATGGGGTATAGTTCCGTATAAGTGTCAGGTACTGAAAGAAATCCGATTTCCAGAGGAACTAAACGGCGTATCATTAGCTAGAGCCTAAATACGTGAAAGGTAACAAAATTCTATATACTAACCCGAGTAAATTATAGTATTACAGATTGTCACTCCTTTACTTTCTTGCTAAGATCTCTTCTCGTCTCCCTTCGCGCCGAACGAGTTATTATTAATTATATCTGACAGCTCGTTGACTTAATTGTAAACCACATAGTATATTCAATACATTTGTAGACTCTAAAATTGGTTTTTATGTTCCTTCCGGCCGATTCAGACAGAGACCAGAAGAGTACCAAATTTCGGCTTATACATTTATCCGGCTTCTAAAGTAAGCCCATAGACTCAAACTCTTTACAGAACCTGAGACCTAGAAGTATTAACCCCTATTTCGAAGTTCCTTACCTTCTCGTAAATCCACGAAGGCGAGCCAGCCCTCCAGACTAGTGGGACCAGTATTCCTTGCAGCCGCTCGCAGGGAAAAGCATAATTTAAGGTTCATATCGAGTACATCACAGTGGTGACAGCGGAGTCCCAGTAGTTGTACAGTGGTGACAGAGGAGCCCCAGTACATTACAGATTCTTAGTAACTAACATGTACTTGGTTTTGTCTTCGTTGATGACTAAAACGTCCGGTTTGGCAGATTCCAATTCTAGGAAATATTGCTCAACATCTCGAATGCTACGCCCTATTATGTCGACTCTCATACGCAGTTATGCTTTTAGCCGATCGAAAAATAATGGTACGTGATTTAACAGAGGCCAAAGGATTAGTAAAGAACACACTAGTCATATTTTAAGTGAAGTTTTGAATATGAAAAACATATCCTGCTGTCGAACTTTTAGCATTGATTGGTAACAGTGGATAAAACCTAGATCCACTTCTGTACACCAAAGAAATGCACGACAGTGGACTGAAGCCAGCAAAACTAGTCCCAAGCGGCCAATATTGACTCAACAGGTCGGAAAGGTTATCTACTATCTGAAAAAAGGTGAAATTATCAATTGTCAATATTATTGGTCATGACTGAACAAATGACTTTACCGATAAATATAGAATTGAGCGAGGAATTAGACAGGGCGACACCATCTCCCCCCAACTACTCACTGCAGCTCTGGAATATGCCTTTAAAAAACTAGATTGGGCTACAAGGGGAATAAATATTGATGGTGAATACTTAAGCCACTTGCGTTTTGCAGATGATATTGTCATTATAGCCGAGAGTTTAAATGAAGCTCAAAAAATGATGGAAGAACTAAAAACAGGTAATAGAAAAAATAGGCCTGAACATAAACTTTGAAAAAACAAAATACATGACCAATTTAGTTTCAAGTGGTGTTATGAGGGTAGATGGGAACGAAGTACATCAGGTCTTTAGCTATATCTACTTAGGGCATGAAATTAGAATAGGAAAAGACAATCAAACTTGTGAGATCCAGCGTCGCATAGGTTTGGGATGGGCAGCATTTGGCAAGATGCGAGATATTCTAAAAGGAACGCTACCGATTTGCTTGAAGAAAAAGGTTTACAACCAATGCATACTGCCAGTAATAACATATGGTTACGAAACAATAACTTTAACCAAACATTCTGCAAATAAATTGAGAGTAACCCAAAGAAAAATGAAAAGAGCAATGTTGGGAATAACTAGAAGAGATATAGTACCAAATAGGATAATGAGAGAGAGGGCTAAAGTGACAGATGTCATAGAAAAAATTGCACAAGCCAAATGGAGATAGGCTGGACATATAGCACGGTTAAATGATAATAGGTGGACCAAAAGACTCATAGAATGGAGACCTAGAGAAGACAAAAGACACCGAGGCAGACCACCAAAAAGATGGATGGACGACTTGAGAAAAACAGTCGGAAATTGGATACAGAAGGAGCAAGATAGAGAACAGTGGAAGAACATGGAGGAGACCTATATCCAACAGTGGATGCAAGAGGTTGAGGAATGACTGAACAAATTAAAGCAAGTAAAAATCGGCCCCATATGCAAAAGAAAAGTGTTCTTCAAGACAATGACAAAAATTCATTCGAGTTGGGCTTCGAATTGCTTTCTCATTCCCCTTAATCTCTTAATTTGGCCATATCCGATTATTATGTATATCCAAGTCTGAAAAGATGCCTCCTTAATAAAAAAGTCAGCTCGAACAAAGGGTTAATTGACGAAACAATCGCCTATTTTGCAGAGCTTCAAGAATCGTATTATTTGGATGGCATAAAGAAGTCTACACGACAAGTTAATGCAGATTCTTAAGAAAGTTGATATAGTCCAAAAAGACATAAGATGCATTGAAAACTTGTACTGGCATCAAACGGCACAGTTAAAAATAGGCAATTCTATATCCAAACCCATACATATAAGAAGGGGCGTTCGACAGGGATGTGTGCTTTCCCCTCTTTTATTTAACATTTATTCGGAAGCCATATTTCAAGAGTCTTTGGAGGATGCAGAGATGTTAATCAAGGTGAATGGAGTATTGATCAACAACATACGATATGCTGATGATGGTGTCTTAATTTGTGACAACATAGTCGATCTTCAACAACTTGTCACTATAATCGGAGAATACAGCAAGCGAATGGGATTAGAGATTAATACCAAAAAGACCAAATTTATGATCATCTCCAGAAACTTAGATGCACTTGAAAACTCCACCATAACACTGAATACTAAGTCCATTGAAAGAGTGAGTAAATTTAAATACCTGGGATCGTGGCTTTTTGAAGACTGGGCATCGGACAGGGAAGTAAAATGTCGCATTGAGCAAGCTCGACAAGCTTTCGTAAAATTCAAGAAAGTACTGACTTGTTCAGAGTTTGATCTTCAACTGAGACTAAGGTTTACTAAGTGCTACGTATGGTCAGTGCTGCTATATGGCGTAGAGGGCTGGACACTCAAAACGAGGGATTTAAATAGATTAGAAGCTTTCGAAATGTGGCTTTATCGCCGTATTCTAATAATACCATGGACAGCGAAAATCACAAATATAGATGTTCTTAAAAGAATAAACCAAGAACGCCAACTTTTCGAAACCATCAAGAAAAGGAAAACGGCGTATCTAGGTCACGTCATGCGAAATGAAAAATACCAGTTCCTCCAACTTATAATCGAGGGTAAAATTGAAGGCAAGAGAGGAATGGGATGCAAGAAAATGTCCTGGCTCCGAAACATAAGGCAATGGACAGGGATTAACGACATACAATCTCTGATACATATTGCAAGAAATAGAGAATTAATGGAAAATGTGATCGCTAACATCCATTAGTGGATTTGCATCTGAAGAAGAAGAAGAAAGAAGTCTAATCGCTGGAATTGTTGCATCGAGCTAAAGCTATTAGACTATATCGAATAAAATAAAACAAATTTTCTGAAAAACCATGTTTTTCATCTTAGAGGTTACTTGTCAAACTACCTACCACCACTTACAAAAAACAAATTAGATAATTTATTTTCCAGATTGTGCAAGTTATTCTCCACATTTCAAATGCTGTCAATCTCTTTATTTTTGCGATCTTTAATATTTAAAATTAAGTTTCACATAAAAAGAGAACTATGTACTGTACTAAATAGAGTTGAGACTTTTATGAAAAAACTTACTGTTTGTTACGTAGATTCTACAAAATGGTTCATTTCCATGGTAGTCTTTATCACATGGTAAGTAATGTTTACTGTTTGTACTATTAACTTTAAGATCTGCACACTCTGGATCAGTACCGGAATTACACTGATAACAGTGAATTACGGAACTACCTAAAAAATACATTAAAAATTATACTTATACAATAATATTAAGATACAATATGTTATCTATGTTAATATAAAGCAAAAAAAATTGGAGTAGGACTCAGTAATGAACTGTTAAAATACTTGAATAATCCAGTGCTGGACCATTGTGCCCCGTCTTAACGACCAGACTAGACAATAGTGTTTGCTTTGTCGCATCACGGAACCAACTTCGCTCTGACCGCTCTTTTACTGGGCTGAGACCAGCGATAAAGGCCTACATCAAAGTCTAAACATCTAAACATGTTCCATAGAAAGTTACAAGCTTCCTAAACAGATTGCCTTCACTCCTTCACCTAAATCGGCCCAAATCTTATTTAAAGGCTTATTACTGATATGTCAGTAAACTCTGCGTATGTCGTTATTGGACTGATGACTGTTTTGTAAATTCTGCCTTTTAATTTCTTTTCCGATAGTTTAATTTCTCCATAATGTTTCATTCAGGTAACCTGCGGCTTTCTTTGCTCTATTCCCTTGATCTTAGACTTCCGTTTCGAGTTTTCTGTAGCTAAATGTTAAATTTTCTGGAAATTAAATTAAATTGGTGTAGCAATAAGGGATTCAGGGAATCTATCTGTCTCATCCTATTGGCAATTTCAATAGGGTCAGTTAGTTCTTCTTCTACTTTTACTTTTATTGTGATATTTTGGTAGATATTTTCGATCGTTTTGAGTATTGCTAGAGATATCTCTCTTGCGTACAATAAGTGGATAACATCCTTTAATTTGACCCGGTCAAATTCCTTTTTTAGGTCCACCAAACATAGATATTCAGGTTTTTTGTATTCTAATCATTTCCCTTGCACTTGCCTCATTACAAATATAGTGTTGGTGCATGATCTTTCCGGACTAAAACCTTGTTGTTTTTCTGCTAGTGTTATAATTTCATTCTCTGTTCTTGAGGAATTCTGTTTTGTTCTGTTATTTTTTTGATTAGTTTTAATAATTGTTTGGTCAAATCTGGTTTTCCATACATTAGGATTTCGTTCATTATTCTGTCTTCTCCTGGTGATTTTTATTTTTTAATTTCCTTGATACTTCCTTTACCTCTTCCTCCTCAATATGTATTTCTTCGGTTGTGCCACCCCTGCTGTTGGTGATTCATTATCGTCATCTTTAGCAAATAGAGATCGAAAGTAGTCTGCCATGTTTTCTTCTGAATGTGTTTTATTTTTGTTAGTTCGTTCACCTCTTTTATTTGTCCTCTGATCATTATCCATATATCTTTTTGTGTTCCGCAGAAGTCGTATTCCATCTGTATTAAGTACTTTTGACAGTGTTCCCTTTTTATTTGTCTAACTCATCATCATCAATATCTAGTCTTTATTTATCATGTTCACTGCTGGAAATAGACCTCCCTTAAACTAATCAAGCTTTCGCGGTTTTGTGTTCTTTGGTGATTTCTCTAACTTAAGCATTTCATTTCTGATTTGTTTATAGTGGTTGTATGCCTATTATGTTTGTTGTTTTCTGTATTCTAACGAGGTTTTCTTCTTTTTTTCACGTTTGTCTTCACTTCCTCTCCAAACCATGGGGATTTCTTTTTTGAAACTTTAGTGTTCGTTGCTTTCCTCTCTCCAAGTAATTCTGCTGTTGCATTTATTGTTATTTTTTTAGTTCCCAGCGATCTTTTTTTGATATTCGTTTTCTGTATTCCGAAAATTCTGTATTTAGTCTTTCGACTCTGATTTTTGTTTATGTTGGCGCCGTTCTCTTGGGTGTGAAGTAGTTCATGATGTCTTATGATGTGATGATATGAGATGATATTTTACATAATACTAGTCTATGGTCACTATCTACATCTGCTGATACTGATGTAGTTTGAAATGCAAAGGCTAATGAAACATATTGACTGTCAGGTCGTCCTACGGTGAATTAGGAGAAATTGGAATACAAGACTCCTAGAAGTCTTGCTACGTGGTGCCTATCCTATCCCGTATTCTTTTTATCAGCCTAGAAGACCAAGAACTTTTTAATAGACGCACCTTAACATTGGCTAGGATTCTAGAGACAAAGAGAAGGAGCCTTGTCTAGCAAGCAAAGGTATCTACCCGTTAATTTCCTTTCATATTTATCCTTGTTGGTTATGACAGCATCATTAGTTCTCTTTAACTGTATGCTATACAATCCTAACCAATTTTGAGTGCTTCCAGGGCTCTTGACGTTACCTTATTGTCTGAACAGATAGTGATAGTCCTGGCAAAGAAAGATCATAGACAATTCATATGTCTATGTGTAATCCATAGTAGTGGTAGTTCTAGATCAGATCACTACTTACATTCATGAATGTGAACTAACGAAGGTGGGGAGAACTTATAATCAGATGCCGTATTATCCTGCACCATATAAAGAACCAGGTAGTGATCTATAGTCTTAGCATTACTTCAAGATTAAAAAATATTCTCAGTATTCTGTTTGCTATTATATTCTCCGTATAGTTGCTTGCTATTACATGAGGAGTCTTCTTCTTCTTCTTGCGGTGAATATCCATTCCGGATGTTGGCGATCAACATGGCTTTCCTAACTTTGCTTGCTGCTATTCTGAATAGTCCTGTTGTCGATGTATTAAACTACTTTCTCAGGTTTTGAAGCCAAGATATTCTTCTTCTCCCTGGTCCTCTCTTTCCAAATACCTTGCCCTGAAGAATGAGTTGCAACAAGCCGTATCTCTGTTCATTCATCATAACATGGCCAAGATATTCTAGTTTGCGCTCTTTGATGGTGTTAATAATCTCGCATTCCTTGCCTATTCTACGTAGGACCTCAACATTAGTCACACGATCCACCCATGAAATTCTTAAGAGGAGTATTTATTCCTATATGTCTACTCTTTTAAGTTTTTCAGCGAGAACAATTATTCCTTTTTTGTCATTAGTCTCCTTAATTTTGTTCTTACAATTTAAGACCTAAAAAATGGTATACTACGAGGTATAGATATAAAGACTTACCTAAACTAAACAAAGAAAAGAGGATTAGAGAGACTGAAGTAAATATGACTGCTTTTTCCATATTTCAGAATTTACCTAAAAATAAAGAAAAATGAGTATATTTAGTTTATGTTTTATCAATTAACGATGAAGATTACTATATGTTTTTATACACTTTTAGAACCCATATGGATATTTTGGTCTCTTATAAACGTCTATGCTTTTTACCAGACAATGGACCGTGTTTTTAACGAGTTCAAAATATTATTTAGTCTATAATGAATAAGCGTACAAGCAGAAGGTACTGTTCTGGTGATCAATTTTGCTGATTCAATTTCAAAGCCACTTAATGTGACTGATAACGATCCGACATAAGAACGTAGAATCAGCTATGTTAGTGTACTGACGTATATAGATACTACTTAATATATCATTCTAATTTATATGATTTTTTTTTTCGAATGAAAACTTGTTTCAAAAATGAACTCAAAACTCAAAACGAATGTTTCCGGTTAGTAATCTAATTTCATCGGCATACTGCCGTGTAATTTAATACTCTCAAGTATAGTTCCATAAATATGAACCCAACCACTATTTGGTTTTGCGGTTATTAACGTAAGCACTACAAAATTGAAGATGGACTTATTAGTCTGAAAGAGTTCTAAACTTTGGACTTTTAAATGAAATTTTAATTAAATATACCACTTACAACAGAAGTATTTTACTTCAATGTTTAAGTTTATTTAACGCCCTCGGAAATTATCCCTTTTTAAGTAATATAAAATTCCTAATACAGTCGACTAGCGGTAATTCAATTGGTCTAGGCAGCAGAGATCGCCGTATAATAAACAATATCTATTACGAACAAATTGCAGCTGTTAGAGTTGGGATTCAGTTAACAGACGACATAAAGATAAAAAAGGTGTGCGACAGGGATGTATATTGTCCCCATTATTGTTCAATACATATTCAGAGCACATCTGAGAACAGGGCACTCGAATCAAATTTTTGTGGACACTACAAAGGACTGCGGGAAGAAGGAGTAAACATGCATTACCTACTGGAAATGGAAAATTTTGGGGATATTAGATGGCTCTTTAAATTTAGATGTGGGGTTCTATATTTGAATGATCGACCTGGCAGAAATGATGAAAGAAGGTTTTGCTCAATGTGTAACACGAAGGAAAGGGAAGATGTGATACATTTTTTGGGAAAATGTTCGGTGTTGAGACATATTAGGTTAAAGTGGTTGGGAAGACATGAACTTAGTAGAGTGGAAATAGTTACTATGCTGAGACAGGGCAAGGCTGAGTTAGCAGGTTATTGTAGGGAGGCATGGGTGTATAGGTATGAGTTAGTGAGCCTATTTAACTACTAAATCTATTAGTGTGGTGTTATATTAAAGTTAGGATTAATAATTTGTTTGCTTATATCTATTATCTTTTTTTCTGTCTGGTCTATCTTGACTAATATTGTTATTATTATTGTTACTATTATTATTGTTGTATCTGCAACTTTCACTCCCTCAAAGGGATATTCAATCTTTTCAATTGTAATCTAAGTATACCTCACTGTTATACATTGTTATTATTGTTAAGTCTAGTGCGAAGTGTTACTTAGTAGGATATATACATTTAGTTTATTACTAACATTTATATGAATATTTACATAATTTATTTTTTATTTATTTTAATGGCCTTGTTAGATAGAATAAGCCTTTCTGTAATTTTTTGTATATTAATTAGGGAATATTTGTTTGCCAACCGTCCTATTGGCATGTGCCAAGGAGAACAAATGTCACTAAAAGTATTGTATTTTTTTATATTGAGAAATAAAAGGCATTATTGATTGATTGATTGATTGATTGATTGATTATTCAGAGCACATTATGAACCTAGCGCTAATGGACATATACGAGGGAACACTTATAAAAGAAGAACGATTGAACAAAAAAAGATACGCTACTGATACTGTCATTTTTGCAGACTGTCTTGAAGGTCTACAGACACTTGTCTCCATTGTGGCAGAAGTAAGTAGCTGGTTTGGGCTTGATTTTAACATAAAAAAACACCAAATACGTGATTAAAAGCAAAAATAGGATACCACCTGGTCAATTACTAGTTAAACAACAATCTATAATACAAATCACCAACTTTTGTTATCTGGGTGCAAACTTAAATGAACAGTGGGGCCAATCGACGAAAATTAAGATAAGGATCGAGAAGGTAAGATCAGCTTTCGTCAACATGAAAAAAATCTTTAACAGCCACGATATAAAATTGGAAATAAAAGTTCGTCCACTAAAATGCTACGTATACTCCGTTCTTTTATATGGCGTGGAGTCATGGACCTTAACTGAAGCATCGCTGAAGAGACTCGAAACCTTTGAGATGTGTTACTATAGGCGCATATTGAGGATTTCCTGGATAGACAGAGTTACTAACGAAGAAGTACTACATAGAATTGGTAAAGAGGTCCAGGACGAAGAAAATATCCTGGCTGCATAACCTGCGAAAATTGTTTAACTTAACCACTACCGAACTTTTCAGGGCAGCAGTCAACAAAGTCAAAATAGCCATGTTAGTGTCCAACATCCGTAACGGATAGGCACCATTAGAAGAAGAAGCGTTAATTCAAACCTGCGATAATTCGAACCTCTCTTAGAACCTTTATATTTCGAACTAAATCAATACATTTTTATGCACTTGGTAATTCGAACGAAAAAAATCATTGCTATATAACAAAACGACGCGTTAATTCGAACTCATCGGCGTCAAACACTCGAAAATTCAAAGTTGCAGAGGGGTAGAGGAGGAAAGATTGTATGTATCAAAGCGCCTTTGTTTTTGTTATGATTAATTTGACTACATATTTGAAATACGCTTCTCACGAATTGGTTTGTTTAATTATTGGTTACTCTTACTCTTTCGTTGCTATACAGATTAAAATTTTGTTAGTCATCAGGCTAAGTATTCTCTCAACTATAATAAAACACAAGGAGAAAATTAATGCTGCTCAAACTGCTGGAGTACGTAAAAGAACTACTAAAGGTGAAATTCCTCGTCTGGAAGAAAGTCTGGTCATTTGACTAGGACATTGTAGATTACAAAAAGTGTCTATTCCATTAGCGAAAACTTGTTGAAGTAAAAAATCAAAAGAGTTTGCGTCTACTCTAAGCATCAAAAACTTTGTGCAAAGTGGCATCAAAAAGGCAAGTGAAGGGTGGCTTACAAATTTCAAAAAGAGAAATGGAATTGTGTGTAAAAAAGTTTGTGGGGAAACTGGAAGTGTTGGTGATAAAGTAAGCGGACAAGACGCTTACTTTTAAAGATATATTAAAATAAAAAAAAAGCAATTGTGCAATAAATATTACATTTTTTAATTTTGACCTTCATTCGTTATTTTTGGCAATAACGAATAAATAAATTGAAGGTATACCGGCTCAATTTGAAGGTCTTTTAGAGTACTTTCATAATCGATGTAGAAATTACCCATTACAACACTTACTTTAGGCAAAAAATGAAAAAAACTCAAAAAATACGTATTTTGCACCTATACACGCTCATAAATAAACAACAATGGACTTTATACCTCTCCCTCAATAGCAAATAAAGCGTAGATTCGGATTATGCTTTATAATAAGATACAACTAACAAAATACGCAAGATAGTTTAAAAATTATAAAATATACGTTTATTGCCAGAAAACCCTAAATATGCATTGTCAACGTCCAAATACATAACTATCCGACCCATAACAACTATATATTTTTGATGGTAACTTACTTTAAATATAGAAAATGCCTTTTCGATACACTGTGATTAAACACTGACGACTTGCATAACCAACTGAAGGCACAACCTCTTCTTGACGAATGAAAACCTGTTATACAATAACTTAAACCAAAATAGATCAGCCCTCACAGAATGCACTCGGAAGAAAGTAAAATTGTTATATTTAATTCCAACTTCTTGAGATTGCGGTTAAAAGGAGGGTCGAGTTATTGTTAGTAAAAATAATCTTGGCGCGGTTTTTTTTTTTCATTTAAATGATAATTTAATGGTGAGATATTAATTAGGTATTAAAAAACCACATTGTTTTATTTGAATTTAAATATTTCGTAGAATATGTTGTTAATAACACATGTTTCATATAGTAATTTACTTAGGTATGCTTTGAAATAATAATTTATGTAATAAGTGCAAAAAAATATTGAAAAGCATGGCTATCAATTATAAGTTATATAGGTAGTTTAGTTATAATAAAGTGATAATTTATAAAGTGATCTAAGTTATACATAATAAAGTTGTGTAGTTATAATTTAGTAATAATAATGTAGTTATTATAAAGTTATATAAATTAATTATAATTACATATTATAGTGCATTTATTGTTAAAACCTGATAAAATACTTTAAGAGTCAATTTGAATCATAATTCACACACAAATATAGTTTTAGTTTCAATATCAAATAGAAGTTACATAAAAAAATAAAACAGTGAAAACTTTGTTTTCAAAATTCCACAAAATTTATTATATTTTATCACTACAGCTATTTCGGCATAGTGCCTTTCTCAAGTGAAGTTTTGAAAACAAAGTTTTCCGTGTTTTATTTTTATATAAAATGAATTTCCATCAAGTAACGGTCGAATCCATCAATTATTTAAATATAATGTTACGAAAGATTTATAACAGGAAGGCGAAGAAAAAATTATTGCATATTTTAGTAAAACAATGGGAAAGGCTGAAAAGAAATATTGTGTTGCCAGAAAAGAGCTCCTTGCTATTATAAAATTCCTAACATTTTCATACTTTTCTTTATAACAGAAATTTTATAATTAGAACTGACCATAGCGCTTTACAGTGGCTAATGAATTTTAAGAAGCCAGAGGAACAAGTGGCTCGTTGGATAGAGAGACTCCAACAGTATAACTTCGACGTAGTACATAGAAAAGGGCGTTTCCATAACAATGCCGATATTCTTTCTAGGCGACTCTGTTTGGAACGACAATGCCAGTACTGTAAAAGACTTGAAGATAAAGAGAATATAACCGAAGAAGAAAGTGTCCAGGTAACCACAGTTATACAGAAAAAAAATAATGATCAAACTTCCCTGGAAATCCCTAAAGAGTCAAAAGAAAGATAATGACTTGAAAGTCATACGAGAATGGCTTAAAAATGGAGTAAGACCTATTTGGCAGGAAATAACCAAATACAGTGGAACTATAAAAGCGTACTGGGCTCAATGGGAATCTCTGTATCTTTCCAATGGTTTATAATATCGGAAGTGGGAAAGTCCCGATGGAGTACGTATAGTTCTACAAGTGGCACTGCCGAAATTACACATTAAAAGTGTGTTGCAAGAACTTCATAGCAGCCTTTCTGGAGGATATTTTGGAGTCAAAAGAACACTGGCCAGAGTTCGAGACAGATTTTACTGGATCAATTGTCGCCGAGATGTAGAAGATTGGTGTAGGAAATGCGATTTATGTAATGGTAAAAAAGGCCCTAGAACAAGAAGTCGTGGTAAAATGGCACAATATCTTTCCGGAGAGCCTTTTGAACGACTTGCAATGGATATTCTTGGTCTACTTCCAACGACAGAGAGGGGGAACAAGTACTTAATGGTCGCAATGGATTATTTTTCAAAATGGCCTGAAATAGTACCCCTTTCTAATCAAGAAGCGACTACAGTAGCAGAAGCATTTATAACACACGTCGTATCAAGACATGGAGTTCCTTTAGAGTTACATTCTGATCAAGGACGAAATTTTAAATCAGAATTATGGCAAGAATTAATGAAAATCTTGTGTATTAAGAAAACTCGCACTACGCCTCTCCATCCTTAATCAGACGGAATGGTCGAAAGACATAATAGAACTGTTTCCTCTATTCCTGTTAGCCTATAGAAGTTCCGAAAATGAAGCAACTGGTTATTCTCCATCAATGATAATCACCGGAAGAAAAATAAAGCTTCCTCAAGATCTTATTTTCGGAAGGTTGCCTCCCTGAGATAGAAGATTGGTATTTCTGCCTCAAGATCAACTTACACCAGCATCAAACTTGTCTAGCAGACCTGATCAGAACAAGGAAAAACTCATGCTCACAAACAAAGATACACTTCTCCAAAACGACAATAACACAAATCAACTCAAAAACCATCCTTATAATACCAGCCAATAAGACGACATTTCAAACATCCTGTGATGCTGATGGAATATTTGAAATATTTAAACCATGTACAATCCGAAACCACTTCTCATGAACAATTTGTCGAGTCCAAAGAACTAATGAGAACGTACGAAACTCTCTATTCCACTGACCCTTTTAGCCAAGAAACGGTTGACTGCGGAGCAGTACTACTCCAACAGCTAAGTCAAGCCAGACAGGAAAAGTGGATTGAGACCCTGGAAAAAATGGACATGACACATAGTAGCAAAATAGCATGGAACCTTGTAAAAAAACTCAGCGGTGATCCAAAAGAACATAAACCACCTTGCAAGGTTACAGCAAACCAAGTCGCTACTCAACTCCTTACGAATGAAAGAACTACTAACCGATATAAAGACCCAAACACTAGGAGAAGATTGGATTCGGAGACAAACCACCTAGGAACTCCTTTTACACTAAAAGAACTCCACGACGGTCTGAACAGGTTAAAAAACGGGAAAACTGCAGGTGTGGATGATATATGCAGTGAACAAATAAAGCATTTAGGCCAAGGAGCAAAAAACTGGATCTTGCAATTTTATAACACGTGCTGCAAAACCTGCAAAATTCCAAAATCATGGAGGAAATCTAAAGTAATAGCCTTGTTAAAACCAGGACAGGATCCAGAAGACCCCAGTAGCTACAGACCTATTTCGCTATTGTGTCACTACTTTTTTTAAACTATACGAGAGACTCATACTCGCCAGAATAGAAAAAAATGTCGACAAGCACCTCACCCCACAACAAGGAGGATTCAGACCTGGCAAATCTTGCACCGGTCAAGTCCTCGCATTAACAGAACACATTGAAGAAGACTTTAAAGAAAAACTTATAACAGGGGCTGCTTTTGTAGATCTGACAGCAGCCTATGACACAGTAAGGCACAAAACATTGCTCCGTAAATTATACGACACTCACAATGACCACCATCTGGGAAAGGTCGTATATTCCTTACTCGAAAGGTCGAAAAATAGACGTTTTTTCGTTATGCTGGAGGGTAAAGTAAGTAGGTGGAGAGTTCAAAAAAACGGCCTCCCACAGGGAAGTGTTTTAGCACCAATGCTCTTCAATATATATACAAACGACCAACCTACTTCGACCGAAACCAAGCACTTCCTCTATGCTGACGATCTTGCAATATGTGCTCAAGGAAATAGTTTTGAAGAAGTGGAGGAGAAACTCGAAACTGCCTTAAAAACAATGACAGCGTACTACCTGCAGAATTCTCTGATGCCCATTCCCTCTAAAACCCAAGCCTGCGCTTTCCACCTTCGCACAAAGGAAGCAGCATATCTATATAGAGCAGCGGGTTTTGCAGAACCCTCAACACGCAGAGGCGCTGCAGAACACATAGAGAAAATTAAACAGATCGCGGACAATCGGCATGCCCTATACAAAGCTCGAACACCACGAAAGCGACTAAAATCTAGGAAAAGCTTCCTTGGAACAGTGCAGGATGAACCGCCTGAGTATTTTCCACTTCCCCAGGTTCAATGGACCAGCCAGACCCTAGACCCTAGACAGCATGCTCTGCTTAGAGAATTCCAAAAGCTGCTTAACAACCCGCAATTACCTATACACACATATGTCGCTAATTCACATCGATTGCGCTTCAGAAAACCTCCGACTAGAGATGCAATAAACTTGAGTTCCAACAATTTCCAAATGAACTCCCAGTGGAAGAACATGCAGAGCGACAGACCGAACCTAATAATGAGAAACACACCATGCATCACAGAAACTCCACCAGGTTTTGACCTCCCCGAAAATCATGGTCAACTCTTAACAGGATAAGAACAGGTCATGGAGTCTGCGCAGATTCTCTTTATAAATGGAGGATGAGAACATCTGCTGAGTGCGACTGCGGCGCCGAGAAACAGACCATCCAGCATATGATTGCCGAATGCCCTCGGAGGAAGTATTATGGAGATCCTCTAGACTTCGCCTCTCCAACACCAGCGTCGATTGAATATATTAATACATTAGATGTTAGATTGTAACATATATGTGATAATGTTGTGTATCAAATTGCCATACGCTAAATAAATAAACCCTAGACTTTAAAACGTGGAAAACCTTGAATAGGATAAGAACGGGGTTGCTACAGTAAAATCAAACATGGCAAAATGGGGAAAAATAGACCAAGATGATGGGAACTGTGACTGTGGAGAAACACAGAATATGGAACATCTTCTTACATGCAGAAACCTCATCGATGTACCCTTGAAGATTTGTGGCTCGCCAACAAAGATGGAACCGACGTAGCCCGATACTGGGCCGAAATTTTATGAATGACATGTCCGGACACGATAAAGTAAGTATGAACAATTTGTATTCCAACTGCCCCAGACAGAAATCAACCAGGTAGAGAAAGAAGAAAACCGAGATATATTTTACCTTAAACAGCTCAACATGTATCAAATTAACTGAGCTAAAACCTTAAGCAACCTTCTACAAACAAGCGATCTTGAAAATGCACCATCAAGACTTGCATGGATCAACATGACGACATCATTAGTTATAGTCGCTATACTGTTTGCCATATTTATATACTTTTTTATGAAGAAATATCGTTCAGCACGAAAAACAGAAAAAGAAGCCACCCAGAAAATAGAAGAGCCCCTATTTTCTGCTCTGATAAGGGTAATATGATGTCCAAAATTCCCGATAAGTGTTTTGCCGTGTAATTTGTACTTTACCGTATTTGTTTATAATGATATTTATATTGACTGTAAATATTTCCAAATTATATTATATATTTTACTTTCCCATAGTAAGTTAGCTTAATGAGATTTCTATTGTATATCATAATATAAAAGCAGGTTAAAGCAAAATCAGACGCATTGCTGAAGTCTCTTCGACGTATTGTGAGTAAAAAGTTTTAAAAAATCAAGTTTTCCTCGATCGAAAACAAAATTTCATTGTATTAAAATTAATATGAGCCTCCTACTCTTAAGAGAATCTGAAAATAAATCGTTAAATATACTTGTAAGCTTACCTTTTACCTATCCCCGTAATTTATTTCTTGTATCACTAACAATTAATAAATCATTTCCACAGCACAATATCGCTATAGTTACCTACATGTCATGTTACTAATACTTATCGACACACTCTGGTGAAGCCTTGTCTGCTTATCTTTTAGATAATAACATGGGTCAATACTGTAAACTCTTTGACCATGTTTTATCTGAAGATAAAGACCTGCGATACTTGACCTATTTATAGTTTTATCTTTGAAACGAAGACATGCGGATGTTAAGGACATTCTACACAAACATTTTAAATCAAATCGAAGGTTGCAAAAATTACGCTTTAATATTAGACCAGGGTGGATCTGTTTTCTCTCTCTCTCTCTCTCTCTCTCTCTCTCTCTCTCTCTCTCTCTCTCTCATGTGAGAGGAAGCAATCTAAAGTCTATAGAAAAAGGTGTGTGATAACTACAATAATAATTTACTTTCCCTTCCTCTCAAATAGGTCGGGAATATTTGAGAAGTCTTGATTTCAGAAGAGAAATCAAGATGTATGGCAGAGAAATTATAATACTAGCAACATACGGTCCAACGGAAGACAATTCAGCCAATGAGAAAGAACGATTTATCGAACAACTTCAGGAACAAATGGATAAGAGAAAACCTAAACAAGAAATAATAATAGTGGGGGATCTAAATGGAAGAGTTGGAAGAAAAGACAATGACAGAACAGTTGGTCTATTTGGAGAAGACACAATTAACGATAACTTTGTAAAACCTGGTTATGGTCCCAGCAGCTTTTATGGCTTCTTGTATTGTAGGATAATCAACATCCTCTTTTTTTTTCTTTTGAATTATCTTTATCAACATCTATTTCCACATCATGCACTTGTTCCACAATTTTCTGTATCACTTAAAACTTGAAACGAACTGAAATTTTTGTATCCACTCTGACAAAGGCATTTCGTCATCCTCGTTAACATCCTGAACATTGAGAGAAACTACAGTCATTTTAGCTTAACGAAAGCACTTACAAATTATCACTCACGTAGCCGCACCCCACGCATTGTCTAAAAACTGAACTGCATCAAGGATGGTAATGTTCAAGGGTTCCCCATTGCCCATACAAAATATCATCCTATCCTTTTCAAAAGATGTTTAGAAAAAAAATCTGTTTGTCCATGTTTGTCCAAACTAGGTTGATATTGGTCTAATTAAGCTTGGGGTGAGCTACACAATTGTCAACTAAGGAACAAATTAATTACTATTAAGCTTCAGAACAAACAATATTAAGCAACAAATGTTTCTTTTTTTTAAGAGTTCCTTTCTCACTTTCTCAATTCTTCTTTAAAAATAGCATAAGTCATCTACGCTTTTTTGTTGGCTGTGTAGTTTACAGGCAGTTTTTTTATGTTTTTGAAACATTTAGGATGTAAACTTTTCCCAATAACCAAGAGCTTTCTTTTATCTGTACCTGTCATGTTTGCACAAACAAAAGCCGTGACTCTTTGTTTGTTTCGTTTTAAAGTTATAAATAGGAAAAGTATAAAAAGAACGATGTTTTTACTCATTTTCAAATATTTTAATTTTTTTATTAGTACTCCGGACCTATCCGAGAGGACGACACAAAAGATAAGTCAATTATTATTATTAAAGTTATCACACAAATTTTTGTGCAAAAATCAAAATGCTACTTCTCAGATCAACCTCAAAACAGATTCGCCCTGGTCTACATTATTTCTGACAGCCGAAATGTCAAATTTGGTATTTTGTAAATTACGTGATATTATTTTTGTAACAGATTGTATAACATTAGAAAGAAATATTTTTATTTTTTAAAATAAAAACGATTAATAATAACTTACGTTTTAGCTTAAATTTAAAACTACACGAATGCTTATACTTGAGCGGCATTTAATGTATTATTTCCCTTGTATCATTGGCGGAATTGTTTATTTATTAAAACGCTTTAATAACATTTAAGAATGATAAGTTTCAAGGTCCACTGATACCAAAATTTTTGTAAAATACCTTAAAGTCGACATAACTTTTGTAACTTGCAATTTAAAAGGGTAATAAATATATAAGTACTTAATCAAATTAAAGCATTTATTCGAAATTTTATTATTTGACACAAAATTAACCTACATTGGCGTAAAGTGGCTCAAGAGTACATAAAAAAGTTATCTCATCATTCGGTTTTTACTTCGAGATTGAACTGAAGGTAAACAAAGATCTTTAGCAAGATTTTTCAAAAAATTTTCTGCGTTGGTTCTTTGTTTTTTGTAACGAATTGTGCTCTCGATATATAATGTAGGATGCTAAGCCAGTGATGTCAGTCCTATTATAAAAAAGGCCCAATGCCAATGCATTATTCAACGCTTGACCGTATACTCATCAATCCCCCTTTGGATTTATTTTAATACTTAACTATTTCCGGCTTTGCTACTTTGCTCTCTTGTACTTGTCCTGTTTCATGCATGCACAAGAGTAACACTACTGCTTTGTCTTTCTTTCAAACAGCTATTTCCTTGTGTCCTTGCATTTTGGTGGGAAAAATCTCTTATTTTTTTAAATGTGCTTAATAACGTCATGCTTCATAAATTCAAGACTTTAGCGACTTTAAAACTGGTAAAAAAGTTATCTGTTGTAACATTTCGCCGAGAACCTTTATAAGACGTGACCAGATCCAAAACTGTTCGTTCTCAAACGTTAACTTTTCGGGAACCAGCTGCTGTTTTTCCAATATAAAGGTAGCCTTATAAGGGATAAGCGTTTAATGCATCACAAGCCCAAAATACCTTACCCCATATATAGCGGGTTTGGAAGGTATGTATTGTGAAAAATTTGTACATCTCTAAACATACATAAGTGTTCGTCGATGGTTATGCATTAGAATGGTTTGTAGCCTTGTTGCAAATTTTTATTCAACATTGTCCAAATTGTGACGTCCTCTCGTAGGAGTCACTATCCGGGTAGCTTTTGGACAGTCAGAGACAGAGTTCAAAATAAAAATAAAACTTTATTGTCTTCCTTAAATTAAATTGACAAAAATCTTATGTACATATTTACAATTTAGTTTAGTCTTCTCAGTACCTGGCCTATTTATTCAAATTAAGTTTGACCTTGTCGTATGAAATTAGTGTTATCGGCAATCAAGTGTGTTTTCGGAATTTTACGTGAACGATGTGTCGATTTAATAACAGCGGACGATAGGTACAAAGGAAAGAAAGAAACTCAACACGTCCCTCAAGTGATTCGGGTTAATAGGACACTCCTCGACAGTCTCAACACGACTGCTTCGGAGTACGGGTAATGGAGAGCTCAACACGCTCTCCGACTGGCGGTAAGGAACGGAAACAACTTGTGAACTCAACACGTCCACAAGCCGGGGTAGGGGAGAAGAGAACCTTCAGTCAACACCTGACGATTCTGCCTCTATGAGGAAATAATGCGGTTTTATATAGCAAAGTTTTGCCCTTTCTACTGTCGATACACTCCTACTTCATGGGTTGGTTCGCGCGCACGCTGGTTTAACGGTGATGGCTTGGACTCATCGTTACACCCCCTCTTCCTGGGAAAAAAAAATTTTGGAACAAAATTTTTTTATTTTTATTCCTTGCCAGGTACTTGGTTACCCTAAAAAACAATTTACAATACATCGAAATAAAAATTGTCCGCCCTAAAAAAAATAAATATCGTCTTCTTAAAAAAAAAATCGTCTTCCCCTCTCTTAAAAAACGTCTTCCTTCGTGGGGCTTCAATTATTGGTTTTTATCCTCAGCACCTGGTTCGGGAGTCTCAGTCTGTATTTTTTTCCTTTATGCTGCGGCGGAATTAGTGAGAGCAGCGGGATTGACACTGGAATTGACTGGACTTTCTGAATTTTTGTGATGCCCATGGCTGGTTCATCGAAAAGGTTTTTAAACTTGGAAATAGCCTTTATCAGGGGCTCGCAGCCTTTGCCCGGGGTGTTAGGTTTTGGTGTGTTCCCCAATGGTGATATTAACTCTGGAACGGTGTATGGTGGCGGCGTAACTGTGCCGTCCATTTCTATGTCACTGTAATATATTTCTAACGTGTCTGACATTATACTTGAAGGTTACTGGTAAACTGTATTAAAATATACTGTCACTACTTGGTGTTGACTGTAAGTGCTTGGACTGATTAAGGAGTAGGGAAATCGGTAAATGCGGGTTTTAGGTCTTTGATATGAGCTGTTATTGTACGGTTTTTATCGTCGTGTTTTAATTTGAATATTACATTAGAACACACTTTTGTTATAGTATATGGGCCTGAAAATTTCGGTGCTAATTTGGCGTTAAAATTTTTGGCGGCATTTGAGAGTTGGTATTCCCTTTTCATGACTTTGTCGTTTATTGTCGGTTTCCACTCTCTTCGTCGTAAGTTGTAGTAATGGCTTTGAGTTGTAAAAGCTTTTGCCAGGTTTGTACGTACTAGTTCGAATGTTTCTTGTAGTTTATGCCATTTTATGTTTTGATCAGTATGTTGTGTGTCGTTTGGGTTTTTACGACTTTACTTGGAATTTCTAGTTCGTGTCCAAAGTTCAGGAAGGCTGGGGAGAAACCCGTTGAATCGTGTTTAGCTGTATTATATGCGAATAGTAGTTCTGGAAGGCTCGTGTCCCATTTCTTATGGTTATTATCGCAGAACTGAGCTATCATTGTTTTGATTACTCTGTTTGTTCTTTCTACTGGATTATTCTGGGGTGAATATGGCGGAATGTTTCTTTTGGAAATCTGGAATTCGTCTAGCAACTTTCGTACTTCCCTGTTATCGTATGTTCTTGCGTTGTCTGATATTAGCTCTTTGGGTGATCCGAATCTCATAATAATTTTATCTTTTAAGTTCTGACAGACTGATTTTGCCGTTGCTGTTCTGATCGGTATGGCTTCGACCCATTTTGAAAAGGTGTCCTGGAATGTCATTATATATTTGTTTCCTTTGCTGGATGTTGGAAGGGGTCCTATGATGTCGGTTTGAAACGGTGTGCCATGGATGTGGGGGAATTTGTGTAGATTGCATGCGGCCTGGAGTTAAGCTTTGTTGCGGCTTAAATTGCTGACAGTTCTTGCAGTTCCTGACGAACTTTGCGGCGTCTTTAAACATCCCTGGCCAGTAGTATTTTCTAGCTAGGCGGGTTATTGTTTTAGCTATTCCTAGATGTCCTGCGGTCGGTTGCTCGTGGTTTTCTGCCAGGAGTTGTTGTCTCTTGTGGTTTGGGATGCATGGTTTCCAGGGGTTGGATACCTCTGTCTCTTTTAAATCGTATTTGTCCCAGAAGTGTCGATAGAGAAGTCCATCTTTGATAGAGTAGTCTGGAAATAGTTGCGGATTTGTCTGGATTTTATTTAAAGCTTTATTGTACCATTCGTCGGGTTCTACATCTTCTACGTTTATTAAGCAAACCAGATCTACTGGTTCTCTAGAGAGCGCGTCGGCCAGGACGTTCTGGGAGCCCTTTCTGTAAATGACATCGAAGTCAAATTGTTGCAGCAGCATTGCCCATCTAGCTATTCTACCTGTAGGGTTTTCCATTGTTTGTAAGTATCGTAGACTTTGATGATCTGTGATAATTGAAATGGGTATCCTTCGATGTAGGGTTTCATCTTTTCTACACCGAAGATGATCGCTAGTAGTTCTTTTTCTGTCACGCTGTAATTTTTTTCGGCTTTTGTTAGGTTTCGACTTGCGTAAGCGATGACTTGTTCCTGTCCTTCGTCGTTTGTTTGTACTAAAGCTACTCCTAAACCGTGGTTCGAAGCGTCCGATTGTAAAAAAAATCTTTTCTGGAAGTCCGGGCAGATCAGTATTGGAGCTTGTGTCAGTAGTAATTTTATTTTGTTGAATGCTTCCTCTTGGTCTCTGTCCCAAGTCCAATGTTGTTTTTTCTTTAGTAGCTTTGTTAAAGGAGCTGTAGTTCGTGAAAAATCTTTTATAAATCTCCTATACCATGAGATGATGCCCAAAAATCGGCGTAGTTGTTTAACGGTTTTTGGCGCGGGATATTCGACTATAGCTTTTGTCTTGTTTTCGTCTACTTTTATTCCCGTTTTGTTTACTACATGGCCTAAATAATTTATCTCT
Source organism: Diabrotica balteata (assembly GCA_918026665.1). Classification (NCBI taxonomy): domain Eukaryota; kingdom Metazoa; phylum Arthropoda; class Insecta; order Coleoptera; family Chrysomelidae; genus Diabrotica; species Diabrotica balteata. Next base: position 111,137,120 of record OU898283.1, read on the forward strand.
TCTTTGCAGAATTTACATTTGTCTATATTAATTCGTAGTTTGGCCTGCTGTAGTCTGTGAAGTACTTCTTTTAAGTTTTCCATATGTTCCTCGAACGTTTTCCCCAATACTATTATGTCGTCTAAATAGGCGAATGCATGTGGTTCCATTTCTGGGCCGATTATTGTATCTAGTAATCGTTGAAAAGTAGCGGAGGCGGCGTGTAATCCGAATGGAAGTACTTTGAACTGGAATAGTCCTTTTCCTGGTGCTATGAAAGCGGTTAAGGGTTTGCTTGCTTCGGAAAGTGGTACTTGCCAATATCCATTTTTTAGATCCAACGTGGTAAAATATTTTGCAGATTTTAACTTTTCTAGGATATGATTGATGTACGGTAATGGGTAGGCATCTTTTTCTGAGATGTCGTTGATTTTCCTAAAATCGATGCAAAATCTGTATCCGTTGTTATCCTTCTTTTTTACTAGAACGATGGGGGAACTGTACGGGCTATTAGATTTTTCTATCACGTTCTCTTCTAGCATCTTATCTATCTCATCGTTTATGATCTTCTGCATTGCCGGGTTTCGGGGCCTGTATCTTTGTTTGATCGGTGTATTATGTTTAAGTTTTATTGTATGTTCGGTTAGATGTGTTGTTCCTTTAATGTGTTTAAATTTCTCCAATTCGGTTAGTAACAATTCCTGTAATTGTTTTTTTTCGGTATTGTTTAGTGTAGTACTAATGTCGAGCTGCTCTCGTTTCGGACTGTTCGTGAATTCCGGTATGTATGACGGAATGTCTTCGGTCTGGTCGTCGGCCGCGGTATCGGTCGATAGTTCGGTATATCTTCGGTCTGGTTGTCGACCGCGGTATCGGTCGGTAGTCGGTATATTTTCGGTCTGGTCTTCGACCGCGGTATCGGTCGGTAGTCGGTGGGTCGTTTTGTTATATATCTTGCTTCTCTGTTGGAGCGGATATCTTGCGGTTGGTGTTTCGTTGACCCTGGAATTGGTCGGTATTCGGTTATTGTCTGCATTGTACGATCTGGATCTGTGTTCTGTCCTGGTTTGGTATTGTTCTCTCCTTCTTACGCGATTTCTATTTAAGATGTTTGATAAATCAAGGCCCCATCTTGTTATTTCATGCATTCCCAGTACTACTTCTGAAGCTAGGTTTGGTAAAAAGTGTAGCTTGGCTTTTCTCCAAACGTTGTCTATGGAACATTTTGCTGTAAAACAGATTTCTATGTTGCTGGTTTTTCCATCTGCCAGCGTGATCTTTAAAGCTTTTCTGTCGCTTTTTGTTCCACATTGTTCCAATACTTTTTTACCTTTTTGTCCTATAAACGAATTTTGGGCTCCTGTGTCTATTAGTGCTTTTAACTTTTTACCGTTGCTGAACGTTATCGTTGTGTGGGGTCGTTGATCTGTATAGTGTGCGTAGCTGGAGGTTGTTAGGGAGGACTCTAAATGCTGACTGGGTTGCCTCCTTCTTGTCCAGTCCTGTTGGAGTTTTCCGGTCGGCTTCTACATTGGCAGTTATTGGAAGTTGTTCCTCGGGTTCCGCAGTGGCTGCAGAAGAGTACAGCGATAGCTCTGCAGTTTCTTCTGTTGTGGCCTCTGCGGCCGCATCTCCAACAACAAGTCTGTCTGTCGAAATTCTGTATTTTGTTATTACGACTATTTGTCTGTGTCCAGTCACACCTTGTATTGTTTCTGTTATATATTTCTTTTTGGACCATATCATATTCTTCCGCTAGTCTGATGATGTCCTGTGTTGACGATACGTCTTGCCTCTTTATATACAACTTGTATTTCGGGTTCATATTGGTGTATATCCTGTTTAGTTCTTCTTGGTGATTGAATTCACCATGTCTTCTGATCATTGTTTGAATATCAATGATGTAGTCTTTTACATCTTCGTTGTTTCGTTGGAGTCGGTTCCGGATTTGAGCTTCCAGAGATTGCGTGAGAACGGAGGAAACGAAGAAATTGCGGAAATCTTGTTCGAAGTCTTTTAATTCGTTCCAATATTTATTATTGTTTCTGTACCATAGTAATGCTTTCCCGCTTAATGTTTCTGGTAGAGCTTGTAAAACGTGGGTGTCTTGTAGGCCGTAAGCTGTCTGGAGTTCTTTCAACCGTTCTATGAATTCTATTGGGTCTCTTGAACCGTCAAAGTGTAACCCCCATTTGCGTACTATTTCCATCTTTCTTTGTCTGTCTTCCATCTGGTTTTCTTCTATTTCCTCTGGGTTTTGGCCTTTTTGAGTTGGTGCCTTGATGATCGCGACTAATCTCGCTCTTAGATCGCTGAAATTCCCTTCCGTCGACTGTTCTCTATTTGTTAATTCGGCTATAAGTTCGTCTTTCTTTAATAGGTACACCCAACTAACCTTCGACGTTTCCGGAGCGTCTGTCATTTTTGAACTGTGAATTACCCTGTATTTGAATAAAGTTTGAAATGCAGTACTGTCTCATGAAAATAAAATTCGGAATTCGGTCGGTATTATTGTTTAAAACGAATTTTTCTGCTCGGGCGCCATCTGTGACGTCCTCTCGTAGGAGTCACTATCCGGGTAGCTTTTGGACAGTCAGAGACAGAGTTCAAAATAAAAATAAAACTTTATTGTCTTCCTTAAATTAAATTGACAAAAATCTTATGTACATATTTACAATTTAGTTTAGTCTTCTCAGTACCTGGCCTATTTATTCAAATTAAGTTTGACCTTGTCGTATGAAATTAGTGTTATCGGCAATCAAGTGTGTTTTCGGAATTTTACGTGAACGATGTGTCGATTTAATAACAGCGGACGATAGGTACAAAGGAAAGAAAGAAACTCAACACGTCCCTCAAGTGATTCGGGTTAATAGGACACTCCTCGACAGTCTCAACACGACTGCTTCGGAGTACGGGTAATGGAGAGCTCAACACGCTCTCCGACTGGCGGTAAGGAACGGAAACAACTTGTGAACTCAACACGTCCACAAGCCGGGGTAGGGGAGAAGAGAACCTTCAGTCAACACCTGACGATTCTGCCTCTATGAGGAAATAATGCGGTTTATATAGCAAAGTTTTGCCCTTTCTACTGTCGATACACTCCTACTTCATGGGTTGGTTCGCGCGCACGCTGGTTTAACGGTGATGGCTTGGACTCATCGTTACAAAATAATTATGTTTGAAAAATTATATCACGCTTCCTTGGAGGTCGAACTAAAGATTAATAAAAACAAGACGCAAATAATGACTATTCTCTAAATATTACTGTTGATGGGAGGATATTGTGCAGACTACATCGTTTAAGTACCTAGGATATAAAATTCGGTTGGGCAGAGATAACCAGACATGTGAACTTCCACGTCGCGTACGATTAGCCTGAGCAGCGTTTGGTAAATTAAACTATGTATTCAAATTAGACCTACCCATATGTCTTAAAAGGAAAATCTGACCAATGTGTGTTACAAAAAAGATAGTTCAAAGATTCGCGTGACTCAGATGACTATGAAGTGCCAGATGTTGGGTATCTCTCTGAGAGACCGAATCCCAAACGAAGAAATACGTCGTAGAACAAAAACAACAGACGCTATTGAAAAAATCGTGTCGGTGTAAGGGAGAGCGCCCACCAAAGTGGCGTGGCAGTGGCAAGTAGCAAGTAGCACGTGTCTAGCATAATGTAACCAATCCTAACGAATGATTAGAATGAATGACGTTACTGTCATTTTGGTGTAAACTGAATCATTCGTTTTCATTGGTTACATTATGCTAGACGCGTGCTACTTGCTACTTGCCACTGCCACGCCACTTTGGTGGGCGCTCTCCCTAATGTAATTGGGCAGGACACGTCGCCAGATTATCAGATAACGGATGGACAAAATGTACTTTCGAGTGGAGACCAAGGCAAGAAGCAATACGAAACAGAGGAAGTCCACCAAGTAGATGGACTGACGACCTAAAGCGTGTTAGCAATAACTGGATGCCAGCCGCATAGGAGAGGGACAGATGGAAAGAGCTGAGACGCAGTCCAGCAGTGGACGCATACAGGTTGATGATGATTATGGTGATAATGTACACTAGCAACAATTAGAATACCAAAAAATGCATCGAGCTCACATTCAGTAAATGGTTCAAATCTTTTTTGTAGAGGTCTTTTCTAAATATTTGGGAAACTGTGCGACAATTCTTTGTTAAAAGCCTCACAGACTCTTTTGCCTTTTCTGTTTGCTTAACGCAACATTATCTCACAAATTTCTGGGCTCATAATTGATTTCAATTAATTACTATTTAAATGGGAATAAGCCACAATTAAAGGTTAAAGTACGTTTATTGACGTTTCAATTTCCACTTCGGTAATGGTTCTCACAAGTGGAAATTGAAACGTCAATAAACGTACTTTAACCTATAATTGTGGCTTATTCCCATTTAAATAGTAATTACTTAAAAATGCCACAAGAAAATAGTTTCAGAACAATATTGACATTTTTAAGACACAATTTGTTTGTTTAGGCGTAAATAAATTGCAGGCAGACCTTTTTATCGTAGGAAATTACCAGATGTTGTTTGAACACTGCACAGTGTATCCCTACTCCATTGAGATCTATTCTTGGATATTAAAATGTTGCCTAAAGACTAAGGTCCATTCTCTATGTGCTCTTCTGAGTCGTACTCATCCGCCCATTCTATAATAAATTCTTCTTAAATGTCGGACTTCTCAGCATCTGCGTGTGGGACATAGCTTTCATCATCAGATGCAATAAACACGTCTTTTTCTGAATCAGAGTCTTGAACCAATTTTAGTAATTCAGCAGAAGTTAATCTGAAAAAAAATGTAAAAATATGTTAATAACTTTTTCATTATTCGCCGTCAATTTGTGTACAATAAATCAAGAAAGAATATAAATCTACTACTAATCTCTTTTGTCGCCATTTCGGTAAACTTGCTAACTGGCAAACAACTAAATGTGGATGAATTCTATGTTTTGCAATATTCAACAATTTGTAACCAATTATGTTACTAATAAATAATAATATTTTAAAACTAACAAATGTTTCCCTTTCGATTAAGGATTATTTATGAACATATATAACATATATAACATATTGTATCTACAATAATTGTATGCCGTCTGTACTAACATTGTAAAATTATGCTGCTTGACAAAGGCTAATCTATTAAAGTTGTAGTTATAATAAATGTGTAATGTAAGTTGCATACCTGCAAGCAGTAAAATCCACACAACACGTGTAAAATAACAATTCTGTTTTATTTTTATATGTAAAGTTTTATTATTCTATCCTGTTATTGCTTTTGTAAACAATAAAGAGAAGAGGAGAAGAGGAAGACTTGATCCCATCGTTACATTTTTTCAGATAATTCTTTTTTCAGCCGATCTAAAACCTTGATAATTTAGTGGAACATCACAAATTTATCACAGATTTTGGTATTATACACCCGAAAAGTTTACTACGAATTTTTAGACTATTTTTAGAGATAAGGAGAAACTAATCATCTCTCCCGTACGTCGGGAGACTTGATCCTTGTGTAACGATGACTTGATTATGTCTTCTCAGATCATAACTTCACTCAGTCATGACTTATAACATATAATATTATTAAAAATATAAACACTTTCTGGAAGAAAATTAAAAGGTATGTGCAGATAATATGGCCACCTTAAGAACATTTGTCTGTATTTGTGGCCAAATATAAATCTTTTTAAAAGTAGATGTTATTACAGTTGTATGGGTTATCTAAATATATATTTATTTTATAATATTTCCAAAATTGATAAAAATGCGATATTTATGACGTAATTAAAAAATACTGCTGTTGACCATATTACCAATATGGTGTCGGCAATATGACCACTCTACAATAAGTAAATTTTTTATCTCTAGTTATAAAACTTAACACATAAAACAATAAAATAGTTTCACAATTTTTTACAGTTTTATCAAATGTTAAGCAAATACAGTACAAAAACTTAATATTATCTTATTTTTTACAATCAGGGCATAAGCATGTATCAATTTTGTCTTTGGCTGTGAGACCAATGCACTCTTCGTGGACATACGTGCTACATACGCTACATAGTCTCATATCTACCATTCTGTCTTCCTTTTCCTTCCATAGTTTGCAGAACCAAGATTCTTGTTTTCTGTTCCCTTTTTCTTAGCAGGCAAGGACTTAAATTTTTCTGTTGGATTGGGTTATTTTTGTAACAGTGACGAAATTTTTTACGACCTGTAGTATACGTGTTGGCTTCAATATTTTCTGAATCGCTTATTCTAATGCAGCTATTAAATAAATAATTAGTAACAACTTGAGATCGACTATTGATTGCTAGTTTTCTTGGCTTTTTGTTTTTGTTCTTGACTGCTGCATTTTCAGCAGTTTCGAGCATACTTGTAAAAGAAGCATTGTGGATGTTTGAGAAATCACTCCGATCATCTTCTGAATCAATACCTTTATCGCTGCTAGAGTCATGCAAACTAAAGGATGAGTCAGAGTTGCTACTATCAGTGTCTAGAAAGGGTTTTTTTCGAGCGATTTTTTGGTTGAATACCCGAAGTGGAGGGTGCTATTATCAGTGTCCAGACATACTTCTTTTGAGCTATTTTTCGATTGTAATCGCAAAGTAGAATGAAAACGGTAATCTTTTTGATGCATGCCTGAAGTTAACGGGATACAATAATTTACTTTACTACCAACGTTAGTTTCTGACGATGACACATTCTCTTTATCTTCTTGATGTTTGTCGGTGATAGTACTAGAAACAAAATGCTATCTCTGGGATAACATCTGGGTTGAATGGATAAATTCCTGTTGAAGAAAACCCCGATTTTATATTAGATGGTGTCATTGTTTTATCCCAAACAGTCGAAAAAATTGCTACGATTCCTAAGGATAGAATAATATTTCATTACTTCATCATCCCAGTAATATTCAAAAGATGTAAATACAGCTTTGTTCATTGGTTAGAGCTCTTGTGTAGTATTACTGAGTAAACAGAATAGTGTGATCCAAGTGACATCTTGCCCCATCAAATATGTAACGCACGCACCAGCAGTCCTAAATTTTTTAAAGTCATCATCATCATCAATGGCGCTACAACTCTTCGTGAGTCTTTACTATTGCCTTCCATGTTTGTCGGTCCTGTGCCAGTAATTCCCATTGTCGCACTTCCATCTTCTCTAGATCTTCTTTGCCTGCATCTTTTCACCGTTAAATTTATTAAAGTGTTTAAACCAAATTAAAAAAGTTTCAATATTTATGCTACCTGTTGCAGTCATTTGAACAACAGCACCTGGAGGTAATGAATCAACCCATTGTGGCTTACTACGTTTACTCTTAGGAAGCACCATTGGAAGGATTGCTTACCAAGAGCATTACGACAAGAACCGATGGTAACACTTTGTCCATGTTCGTTTGCCTTTTTGTGCCAAAACTTTCTGCTGATGGTGCAGTGTTAAACTGCAACTTTTCTCGTGTACATTATATATCCGTTCAGGTTTATAAATTATTTCCATTTCTCTTAAAATACCTTCCAGCTTAGTCAAATTTATTTTACAATAAATTTGTTAAGCTTTTGTGTCCTAGACGGATTTAACTTTTCTGCTTTCCTAGGCCTAATGTGAGGATTCTGCGTCATAAAACCACGTAGCCAATAACGACCAGCTATTCCTTTTCTTTCTTGAAAAGGATTTGGGATTTTATTGAGTTCTGTATACCGACATGCACACTTACAAAGTACCCTTGCAGCATGTGGATACCCAATTTGCGAAAGACGGATAATACGTTGAACTAATTCTGCTTCTTGGGCATTTGTAAGTATAGTTCTTCGCCCTAGACAAGACTTTACTTACTTTCCCTCTTCTAAATATGGTCGAAGTGTCCGACTTAGGATCTGATTATGTACGACTAGCTGTGTTAACTGCTGTTCCATTTTCCACCATTCTTAAGGCTGTTAACAAATTTTCTTTGGTCCAGTTGTCTCGAAGGCCCTTGCACTGATACTGGTGTATGTTTGATTCTATAACAAAGGAAATCATATAAATACAGTATGCAAAATATTTATTGTAGAGTAATATGGCCACAGGAAGATAAATATGGCCATGGTCATATAACCCTACTTTTCCCCTGGCCATATTACTCAACACTGTATTTTGATATTTGTCTACAAAAAAAAAGTAATCAATCAAAAACTATACACCAAAATTAGAACATGTACACGATTATTAAAATCTACGAAACATTTAAGTACAATTAATATAATGCAAACTTACCTATTAAAACGAGTTATGATTTTTTTTAGGCTCGTCACCGTTTCTTTGAGCTTTTTTTTTATTTTTATATATGGCAGACCTAACCCTACAACTCTCCTCCTTTATCCGGGCTTGGGAATGGCAACAAAAACCGTCAACAAAAACACTATGGTTTACACTAGAGGTTAAACAAAAATGTCACCAAAAAAAGAAAGCTTTCCTAAAATATAAGTCAGAAAAAACGAATGAATCATATAAAGAATATAAAAGAATACGAACTGAAACTCATCAATTGGTAAGAAAAACAAAAACAGATTACTGGAAAAGATTCACAAAAGAACTAGAGATCGATTTCTATGGACAACAGAAATTAGTACGGGGCTTCATAAGACAACAAAGAAGCGAAATGAAAGGACTAGTTGAAATAGAACACATACAAGAGGATACATGTGTGGACTTCCTGACAGAAATGTTTAAAAAATAAAATGACCTTTACCAGAAACGCCAAATATAATAACTGAGTAAAGGACCGAAATCTCCCAAAACGACGTGAAAGAAGGAATAAACAAATTAAAAAACAGAAAGTCACCAGGAGAAGATCAAATACCAAATGGACTCTTACAATGTGGAGGTGATTACCTTGCACAACAACTGCAACTTGTTATTAATAAAATAATCACCACGAACAGAATACCAGATGAATGGAGGAGAGCGATCATGGTGATGTTCTTCAAAAAAGGAGATAAGAAAGACCCAAATAATTATCGAGCAATAAATCTTTTAAATACAACACTCAAATTGACAACAAGAATAATAGCGACAAAAATAAACGAATGAATATCTCTGCAACAGGAACAGCAAGGATTTCGGACAGAGAAGATCATGCAGTTTTTGTAAGAAGACAAATAAAAGAAAAGTCGCTGGAATACAACAAACCAGCATATATGTCTGATAGATTTGAAGAAAGCGTTTGATAGAGTGAGAATTCAGGACGCGATACAATAATTATATGAAAAGGGAAGATCACTGGATTTGGACCATTGAGAATATATATAAAGATAACATAGGTATTGTAAGATATAAAGGAAAACTATCGCAACCTATCAAATATGAAACTGGCATTAGACAAGGAGATTCGCTGAGCCGATTAATATTTAATCTGATAAGGGATGAAATCATAAATAAAGTTAAAAAAGAAGAGGATATAGAATGGAAGAAATGGAAATAAGGATAATATACTATGCCGACGACGCCATAATAACAGCCAAAAATGAAGATGACCTACAAAGATTTATTAAAGAATTCGAAGATACGGCGTTCATATACAACATGGTGATCTCAACAGAGAAAACTAAAGCGATAGTGATATCAGCGGAACCGAGACGATGTAAACCAGTCGTAAATAACAAAATAATAGAACAAGTGATGGAAACTGAATACTTGGAAATAAAACTGTCAAGCCACGGAAAAGTTGAAGAAGAAGTACAAAAACAAGTGAACATGGCAAACAGAGCAGCAGGATATTTCAACAACACAATCTGCAGAAACGAATACCTCACAACGGAATCGAAAACCAGGATATATAAATCAACAATAAGACCGATAATTACGTACACAGCGGAAACAAGAGCAGATATGGCGAAAACACAAAAACTGCTGGAAACAACACAAATGAAAGTCTTACGAAAAATAACAAACCAAACTCTTATAGACAGAGTAAGAAATGAGTAAATACGAGCGAGATTTGAAGAATGACAGAAAATAGAATAGTACGAATAGCAAGAGACAAATCGCCAAATGGAAGAAGATCATTGGGACGACTGAGGAAAAGATGATCAGACAACGTCAACTGAGTCTAAAAACCAAGTAAAACAGGCATTAAGCCTATTTATAAAGTAGGAAGAACAAGAAGATGATTTTTTTAAAAATATGCAATTAATAACCAGATTCTACAATGGCGACTTTTCAAGACAATGACATACTATGCTAACTTGTAGTAAATGTGAGACCATCTGTTTAACAATTTCCATGGTCATATTACCTACACCTACCTTACTCAAAAAGTTATAAAAGTGAAAAAAAATTATTGTTATACTAGTCACTAAGAATATTGAATATTCTTAGTGATTTAGGAAAGGCGAAACATTCTATGCGCTTACTGTACTTCACAAAAGTCGGGCTTGGTAACTTTTTTAAAATTTGGTCCCGTGCGACTTCACAATGTCTTCTTTTTCTGACCACTTAAAGGTTTTGTCATCACTTTTTGGGCCAAGTCTGATTTTAAAATCCTCGTTCTTTTTCCCTATATCTATATCTGTCCTACGTACCGATGGGCTAAGTTTCTTTCGAGACAAAGGGTTACCATTACCCAATCTTGCACATTCAATTCAAACTCGTCACCCTCTGCTTCTGATTCACATTAAGTATCTGTCTCGACTTGCAGTTCATCATTAGGATCATATTCAGACTCTGACGATGGTAGTATAATGTCACTGCCCCCTGAACTTGAAGATTTCCTCAAATACTTAAGTTTTTGTTTATTTTTTTAGTGCTCTTCTTTGGCCTTTTGCTCTTTTTCTAATTTTTCCTCTTCTTGAGTTTGCTGAGAGAGTGTGGAGTCCAGATCTCAGTCGCGATAAAATACTACTTAAAAATGTTTAACGTAAAGCCACCACGTTACCACCACACGGCCGTGTAAGTGAGAGCGCCCACCAAAGTGGGCTGGCACGTAGCAAGTGGCAAGTAGCACGCGTCTAGCATGTTTCTTAAAATGTAACCAATGAAAACGAATGATTCGGGGCACACCAAAATGACAGTGACGTCATTCATTCTAATCATTCGTTTTCATTGGTTACATTTTAAGAAACATGCTAGAAGCGTGCTACTTGCTACGTGCTACTTGCCACGCCAGTTTAGTGGGCGCTCTCCCTAAGACCTAATTATGAAGATACTATCCATGGCTTTTGTTGACAAAAAAAAACAAAATTTGTTTAATTTATTAATGTTTGTATTTTGAAAACGATTTCTGAGATTGAAACGTCAATAAACTTATTTTAATCTTAATTGTGGTTTTTTCCCATTAAAATAGAAATTATTCTTTATATTTATGTACTTTTTCAGTCACCTCTCTTCATCAGTAATTTTCATGAAATATTCGTGGCCGGTGTTTGGAGGGTTTACTATAATATCTGTTGTTTATATAAGTATTTCATGAATTAATTTTTTGATAGTTAAATATTTTACACATCACCTTGAACTGGAAAATATTCACTGAATTTTTAAACATTTTCGGTAATTTACATCAATTTTAAGTCCATTAACATTCAACTGTAACATTACCGAAACCTTATATGAGTACAAGATTTTATTAAGGTTAAGAAAAGTTTATTTAGTTTCGTCTTGTACATTTTTGTTTCAATAATTTCGAGTAACTTGTACAGAAAGGGGACAAATACCAAATATGGATGTATTACAAATAACTAAGTATATATATTAATGATGTTTATAGAAGTTTGCATTCAAATGCAAGGTTAAATCTTCTTTTGTAATATTTTAAAAGTTATTGGCTGTTTTAAATATAAATAAATATGTTCAAGGTACTTCTATACATATTAGTTATTAAGTTATAAGATTCTGTTTTGATAATTTGATGATTAAGTAGATAAGGGATTAGTCAATCTATAAATTGAGAGGCAATAAATTGAGCTTACATTAAGTTCGCAATTAGTTTAAGTGCCACACATACTAGTAGTTGCTTCTGTTTAATATTTTAATCAGATTTAGCCATACGGCTCACACTCCCTCTAAGGGGAAAATTCACTCATCCCAGATACCTACGGTATCAAAAGGATTGAGCTCTGGTGGGACTCTTTCCGTGTTATCGAGCCCTAGGTGACTTGGTATGCTGGAGTATCTCCCAAAAATTTTCGTACACATCGGGATGTTGAGAGTAGTACAGCTTTTTGCATGGTCTTGTAGAGATGTTCATTCAGACCTAGCTTTTTTATATTTTCTAGGAGGTTCTTTGGAATGACTCCAGTAGTAGAGAGAATAATAGGTATTGTCTGGGTACTTTCCATTTTCCACTGTCTTCGTATTTGAATTTCCAAATCCCTGTACTTGGCGATTTTTTCGTTCTGTTTAACACGAAGATTATTGTTGTTGGGTATCGCCACATCAATTAATGTTGTTTGTCTCTTTAGTTTATTGACTAGTATGAGATCTGGTCTATTATGTGCCACTGTTTGGTCTGTGAGCACCGTGCGATCCCAGTATAGCTTGTAGTTGTCATTCTCAAGTATACTCTCAGGAACATATTGATAATATGGAAGATGGTTTGTTTGAAGAAGTCCCAGTTTGATAGCTATCTCTTGATGAAGGATTTTTCCTACTGAGTCGTGCCGTTCCTTATATTCAGTTGCAGCAAATGCCTGACAGCCCCCGGTAAGATGTTGAATGGTTTCCTGAGCTTGGCACCCATATCGGCATTTGTCATTTTGGACCTGAGGATCTTTGACGATATATTTCAGGTAATTTTTGGTTGGTATAACCTGATCCTGAATGGCCAGTAGTGAACCTTCTGTTTCGGGGAACATCCTTCCTGATGTCAGCCAATAGTTCGACGCTATACTGTCGACATGGTCTTGACTGACCTCATTGGGATGTCGCCCGTGCAGAGGCTTGCCCATCCAGGTGCGCATTTTTTCGTTCTTAGTAAGGTGGTTTATGCGCATTTCTGGTTCCCTCAGTTTGATCGGTGTTGTGTCATCTACTGCACAAATCGCGCGATGAAGAGTAGATGTCTCAGCCTGCACCTGAAAATAAGTTCTTAAATTAGTAATCTGTTTTTCTAATTGCTCGCTTATATCCATAAGTCCTCGACCTCCTAAATACCGCGGTAATGTTGTTCTTTCTACTGCACTTCGAGGATGGTGTTTTTGTGCCTTTGTGAGGTGCGTTCGTACTTTTCGCTGAAGATTTTCTATATCCGTTTTTGTCCACTTAACAATACCAAATGAGTAGCTAAGCGCGGAACATGCGTAGGTGTTTAGTGCCTTAAACAAATTTTTACTGTTAAGGTGTGAACGAAGCAGCTGTTTTACCCTTCGTATAAACTCAGTTGTTATCTCAGTTTTCATTTGCTTATGGTCAATCTTGCGCGCTTGCTTTATTCCGAGGTATTTATACATATCATTTTCACCCATGGCCTCGATGTTCTGGCCGTTTTGCATATCGAATCCGCCGGGCTGAACCTTTCCTTTGATTATATTTAAGACACGGCACTTGTCAAGACCGAAGTGCATACTAATATCATTTGAGAAATTTTCAACAGTTTTTAGCATCTGGTCTAGGTGGTTTCGAGTGGAAGCCATTAATTTCAAATCATCCATATACAACAGATGATTAAGCTTCGCCACAACAGTGTTGTTATTTTTGATACTAAAACCTGAGTCGGTGGAGTTCAGTAGCTGAGATAGTGGGTTCATCGCTAAACAGAACCAAAGAGGACTCAAGGAGTCCCCCTGGAAAAGGCCCCGGTTAATTGGGATATCTTCAGTTTCGATGTTTTTTTCACCAGGTATTTGAAGGTGAATTTTAGTCTTCCACTCCGTCATTATATGCTTTAAAAAGGTCACTATATTAACATCGACTTTATATATTTTCAATATATCTATCAGCCATTGATGCGGTACTGAATCAAAGGCCTTCTTGTAGTCGATGAAGGCGGTAAAAAGGTTCCTTTTTTTGCTATACGCCTGGTTGGAAATGACTGAGTCGATTATAAGTTGTTCTTTGCAGCCCATGGAACCCTTAGCGCATCCTTTCTGTTGAGGCTCTATGATATTGTTTAGAGAACAGTGTTGGTAGATACGCTGGGTTACACAGGATGTGACCAATTTGTACAAAGTTGGAAGACAAGTAATTGGGCGGTACTTGGCTGGATCTTGGGTGTTATTTTGATCCTTTGGTATTAGATAAGTGGTTCCTTGAGTAAGAAATGATGGTATTTCCTGCGGATTAAAAATAACATGATTAATTAATACTGTTAAATGATCGTGTATACTCCAAAACTTCTTTAGCCAGAAGTTTTGAACTCCGTCTGGCCCAGGAGATTTCCAGTTATGAAGCTCTTTGATAATGTTCAAGACTTCTTCAGTGGTGAAAGGTTCATAGGGAACATTAGTGTAGTGTTGACAGTTGTTCGTCGTTTCTTCAATCCATCCAGCATTGTTGTTATGAGTAGCTGGTGTCGAAAGTTGGTTTCCCCAAAACTCATGAATTTCTTCTTGGCTTGGGTAGGATTTATTTATATTTTCTACAGTGGAATTCAGTTTCCTATAGAAAGACTTCTCTGCATGCTCAAAAAGTATATTGTCACATTTCCGGTTATTACTCACTTTGTATCTCCTAAGGCGACCTGAATAAACGGAGAGTTTTTGTTTTAGTGTGTCCAGGCAGTGTCGAGCTGTATTGTTTTCTGGATCATGTTGTGAGTGTCTTCCAGTGTTCAGAATTATTTCGTCAGTTCTTTTAACTACTTTTTGAGTTCTATATTTTGAGTTCTCTATATATTTTAATTATTATTATTATTATTATTATTATAATTATTATATTATTATATTATTTAATGTAAGAAAAATCAGATCAACTTTATTCTAACCAATCTAAGATTTAGAAATGCCACTGTAAGCGTTAAGACTTTTCCTGGAGCAGATGTCCCCTCAGACCATAACCTCCTTGTCCAAAGATTCTGTTATAAAAACACAGAAAGAAACTCTACAAAAGACAACAAAAAGCCGAAAACCTTGGATGACTCAAGAAATACTGGAAATCATGGAACAAAGAAAAAAATATAGAAACAAAAACCCACATAAGTACAGCGAAAAACATAAATTAATAAGGAACAAAATAAAAGAGGTTAAGGAAAGTGGATGATGGAAACATTTACATAAAAATGGGAAATAATTATCTGGAAAATCAGAAGTATGGACTAAATATATTGAAGATCTTTTCATGGCCACAAGAACAAAACCCACACAAATTGATAACGAGGAAGCTCCAATAATATTAAAATCTGAAGTCCAACATGCTATTACTAATAAATATGAGATGGCAAACGCTTTTGTAGAGCATTTTACTACTTGTCCTAAAAATAAAATCATAAACATTTTTAAAAATACCAATTTTGAATCACCACACAACATGCAGATAAATCCTTTTATTTTTTTCTGTAGATGAGTATGATGTTAGAGAACTTATTGGCTCCTTGAAAAATGTTACCTCGGTAGGTATTGATTGCATATCAACAAAATTAATAAAGTGTATTAGTGAATATATAGCGCAACCCCTTTCAAATTTAATAAATTTATCAGTAGAACAGGGTATTTTTCCACATAGCTTGAAGGTAGGAATTGTAACTCCAATATTCAAAACTGGAGATAATTCAATTTTAGATAATTACAGGTCAGTTACGGTCCCTACTATTTTGGGTAAAATTTATGAAAAATGTGTATACAAAAGAATGTATAGTTTCCTTAGTAAATACAATATATTATGTTCCAACCACACGGATTTCTACCTGTTGTTTCATTCACATCGCACTGGATCGGGGAGATTTTGTGGGGGCACTTTTCTTTGATCTCTCAAAAGCATTTAATACCATAAACGTAAGAGTTGCTATAGAGAAGCTAAAAAATCTTGGTTTTAGGGGTCAGTTCGCATTATGGCTGTCATCTTATTTACATTCTAGGAAGATCCTCGTTAAACTTAGTGACACACGATCAGATTATGGTGATATTGATATTGGGGTTCCTCAGGGTTCAATATTGGGACCATTCATATTTCTATGCTATATTAATGATATGCCTAGATATGTCAGTTCAAATAACATATTTATGTATGCAGATGACACAACCATTGCTATTACAATTCTGCTACAGATCAAATTCAAGTTACCAATTTTCTATAAAAGTAAATGATAGCCTGGTTCATTCTACAACTTCCACCAAACTTTTAGGTTTGTATTTTAATAGTAACATGAGCTGGGAATCTATAAGATGGACTATGGACCGATCATATTACGAACGAAATGGTGTGGCACAGAATGGGAAGAAACAGAGAACTTTTGACCACCATTAAAAAGCAAAAGGCAGTATATTTGGGGCACATACTTAGAAATGATTAGTACGAGTTGTTGCAGCTGCTTATGAAGGGTTAAATAGAAGGAAAAAGGGGTCCTGGTAGAGGACAAATATCCTGGCTGAAAAACATTCGCGACTAGGCCGAGTTAAACACACTAGACCGCACTAGAAGAAGAAGATAATGTTGAATTTTTTTTTATTATTATTCTGCTTGGAAAGTTAGCTTGGGCAGCATTCGGTAAACTGAACTATATACTCAGAAATCAACAAATTCAATTACATCTTAGATCTAAAGTTTTTGATGCATGCATTATCCCGATATTAACTTATGCGGCACAAACATGGACAATCACAAAAAAGAATATGAATATACTTAGAGTCACTCAACACGCGATGGAAAGAGCAATGCTAGGTATATCACTTAAGGACAAGAAAACAAACACATGGATAAGACAGAAAACCAAAGTCACCGATGTGGTGCAAAAAGCATTAAAGCTGAAATGGGAATACGCTGGACATATAGCTAGGAGCGATCTAAACAAATGGCACAGATCAATTTTAACCTGGAGACCATACCAACACAAAAGACCCAGAGGCAGACCTCCTATGAGATGGACAGATGATCTGAAAAGGACTGCCGGGAAAAATTGGCTACAAGTAGCGTACAATAAAAAACAATGGAAAGGAAGACTTGAAGAGGCTTATGTTCAGATGTGGACGTGAATGGCTAGACGAAGAAGAAGAAGAAGATTATTCTGCTGCTTCCTTCTGCTGCATTGTCAGGATGTATAATGTGGTGTACCCTGTATTCTCTAAACTTTATGAAAGACTGTTTAGTGAGATGTGTTTCAAATCATCATCATCAGTTGGCGCTATAGCCTAGTTTACCTCGAAACATTCTTCCATCCTTCCCCGTCGAGTGTATGTCTTCTCCATCCGCTTACTCCAATTTCCTTTAAATCGTCGTTAAAATATTTCCAATGTAACACTGCATAATTTGTATGTTATAGTTCTCTTCAATGAATTTTGAAAAGCTTCTTCATTAATAATAACTTATGTTTTATCATTTCTGTTTACCGTCGTAATATTTTCATCTTGTTGTTAACAACGTTTTTCATTTACTGGACTCATATGGAATCTTGAATTTTTTTTTTATTGTTTTACACATATATTTTTCATCATCAAACATTTTCCATCTGCTCCTGAATGTAGGTCTCTCACAATTGCCTTAATCTGTATCTTGCTCTGATTTAATCTACTATTTGCCTGTACTACTCTTATGTCGTCTACCCATCTCTTCTTAAATCTTTCTCTGCTTCTTGTCGATTTCTCATTGGCTTTCATTTTAGGATTCTCAGTGTGCACCTGTTATGAACATATCTGGCTATGTGACTGGAAAAGTGCCATTTCAGTTTTGTAATTTTTTCTACAATATCCCTGATCTTTGTTCTACATCTCATCTCAGTGTTTCTAGGCTTACCCCTCAGTAATATTCTAAACCTGTTTTGTTGCATCGATCTTGGAATTATTTCTAGTTCTTTTAAGTTGGCTAGGGAGCATTGGGCTCGAAGGAATGGTCCCTAATTTACTCGAACTGAATCCTTTTCACCTCAATGAATTGTATGCCCGAATGTTCATTATGAGTATGCAGGTAGAGTTTACTTATTTTTGTTTGCTTGCTCATGGGTAATTCCATCTATCATGTTGTAGGTTATAGTGAATAGATCAGTTCAGAGTAGAAACCAGTTTTGTGGAGAATTACACAGCTCCCTGTACAGGGATACAGGTGAAGACCACAATGGCAGCGATGATTTAGAAGATATGTCTATCATAATATACCTAATATTGTGTGTTTTATTTTGTTGTTTTTTTCCTTAATTTTTTAATTGTTATCTACTGCAACAGTTCTTTGCCGGTGAGTGTAGTTATAGCCTCCCCTATTGTAAAACTCAGGAGCCGCTACTGTTTGTCCTAGGCTGCTAGTAGTAGATAGTCTCTATATCATCAAGAACTTACACCTACCATCTCGTCTTAAGTCTTTTATATGAACTAATATCAATATCATTCAGGTGTTATAGAGACGGTAATGATCCGTTAAAGATAACAAGGCATTTCTTTTTCGATTATAATATATCACAAATTGAATTACTTAAACAGATACACTGCAATTTTTATTTTGCAGACACTGTACCACAAAGCGGACTAGTTCAGGGTCCCTTGTGGTAAATACTTGCATTTCTATGAAGCAAACTTATTAAAATCGGTCTATTCGAACAAAAAGAATAATGTTGCAATAATTAATATATGTTTTGATGTTTATCAAAATTGGATGGTCAACCACGAAATAAATTGTGTATTTACGACGTCATAAAGGAAAGTTTTCAATTGTGTAAAATGTTTAATTTACTAACTGGACACTTTTATCCTAAGGCGATTTATAAAAAATGGTCTACCACGATGTAAATTGTGTATTTACAAGGAACTATCACAGAAGCACTGAAAACGTCAACAGGAAGAAAACCTCAACAAAGATTGTAAAACAAACAATTCAAAGAAACGTGTATCTACTCATTTTATTTTCAAAATAAGAAACATAGTTTGGAAAAACGTTTAGCAGACATTAAGGGTGATGAAACTTTGACAAACGTATTAAGAGACAAAGTGTGGAAAATTTTACACGAATTACCCGGAAATCTAAGTGTGGAGGCGCTGTGTCTCACAGGAATTTTAGATAATGTTAACGTATATGTAAAGAATAGTGTATTGTATAAAGGCATTGATTATAAACTACAATCAATGATAAAGGGAAAGGCAATATTTAGGTTTATTCATACAGACAAATTTCCAACCGGTCGGCAATTACACTCTGTGCAGGTATGATTGGAAACTGTAAGAATCTAGTTGCAAATTTGGATGCTCTGTGAGCGGATAATTTGGTCTGTCAATTCTTATGAAAATTGACAGTTGACAGAAACCAAACGACGTTCCACAATATCAATATAAAAAGATTATAGGTTATTAAACAAAGTATTTTTACTTAAATATTTTGAAAAATGGAGGAAATGCAACAATTTATAATTCTTCCTACAGACCACGAATACCCTCGGTCCATTGAAGGCAATTTATCCGAGAATGAAGACGTTAAAAATTTTATGTGGACAACATAGTCAACTCTGTTACTTTTAAAAATTGAAAAGAGTTTAGAAATTTGGTAGGTACAGTGAAAGTAAAAAACTGTAAAAAAATGTGGCGGTTGAGTCCCTAATAGCACATGTACGTCCAGTGGACGTCCATAGTACGTCCCTCACGGACTTTAGGGACGTCCCTCGAACGTCCGCTTTGGTCCTATTTACGTCCGTTTTACGTCCTATATTGGTCCGAATGTCGCTGCGCCAAACGTCCTATGGAAGTCCATTTTACGTCCCGAGCGGACGTAAAATGGACATACCGGGACGGTAATTGGACCTTAATCGGACGTCCATAATACGTCCGGAGGACTTACTTGACGGACTTTTGTGATTTTTTCGGGCATCTATTTTAGCGCTGAGGATGTAAATTAGACGTCAACTCTATTGTATAAAGTACTAAAAGTGGTGACATCCTGTGCATATTAAGAGTGTATTTTGGGAAATAAAACGTATATGTTTAAAGAAACTTACATTTATTATTACACTTATTTATATTTATTTTATTAACAAACGGGACAAATCCACTATCAAAATTATGCAAAAATGCAACATTATAGAAATATAAAATAATTTTGTGTAATAAAACATAAATGTTTAAGGGAACTAACATTTATTATTACATATATTTATTTATTAATAACAAATGGAACAAATTCACTGTCAAAATTATACAAAATGCAACATTATAGAAATATAGACAAAATTACAGATAAAGTAAAATATACATGAATAAAATAAATAAGTACACATTTATAATAAGTTTCATTATAAATCTAATCAACATAAAAATGGTTTTTAATGCAATTATAACATAATCAGTGTAAATTAGTAGAAGTTGAACGACTAGACAGTAAGTAAACCACCCTGACCAGTATGAAGCTGATTCTTCAAATTTACTGTCAAAAAATCAGTCAGTGAAGCCTCGACAATTTTAGGAATAGCAGAAAGAATTATAATGGAACGATAATTAGGAATCAATGAGTTAAGGATAAAATCAATAAATAAATTGTGATGAAAAGTGACCCTCAATCAAAGATTTATAAAAAATAAGCCATAGATGTCTACATAAAAAGAATGCACAATTCCTTAAAAATAATTTAAGATATTATGTCTGGACCAAGACCTTTATTGGTATTAAGACACTGTAAGCATGCGTCACAAATTTTAATAGTTAAAAGAGTGAATATGGCTGTGACTGATATGGGATCTTTGACTACACTTGTCTACATAAGAGACAGAAGGATTGTGAATACTGCTAAAGAAATTAACAAAATTGTTGAAATTATGGTTCTTAAAAACAGAACCATTCAACTTCCCTTATCCCTTCCCATTCTGATTTCCCTTACAATTGTGTGGTTAGCAATTAAAAGCAGACAAGTCAATTGTTAAGTTTTAAAGTTGAAATCATAAGTATGAAAAAGATCAATACCTAATATGGAACTTTGTCTGTTTTCTTTCAACAGTAGATTCATTTTTAGGTATTTATTTTTAATATATAAAACAGTCTCAAAAATTGGACTGTTCCTTTTTATCCATGAACCACACAATTTAATCATTACAAAATTAATCATATTTGTTAATGCAACATGAAAGTTAAATTTTATCTGCCCTCCCTTTAAATATTTCCTCAGATATTTCATTATCAAGTTTCAACTTCCTTCCCCATGGCAACGCTAGTTTTGGAGTTTTTCCAATATTTATTTAGCGTATGGCTACATCACATGTTCATATAAATATAAATATATATAAATGATATAAATTACAAACAACAGTAAATATAAAAAATATTATTCTACAAACAAACATCTAGATTATAAATATACTCGATTGACTCTTTTGTAGCAGCCAGGAAATCTGAAGGGTTGCCATTATAGGATCTAATCGGGCATTCCTCTACCATGTGTTTTACTGTTTGCCTTTCGGCGCCGCAGTCGCAATTTGGTGATTGTATTTTTCCCCATCTAAAAAGTGAGTCGGAACATCTGCCACAGTTCGTCCTTATTCTATTGAGTGTGGTCCAAATTCGTCTCGGTTGGTTGAAGCCCTCAGGTTTGCTTGTAATACATGGCATGTTCCAGTTAGCTGGTGCAGCGTTATTCTCCCATTGTTCTCTCCACCGTTCAGTTACATTAAAGTTTTGATCTACTAGCCTTTTTGCTGTTTTTAGAGGCGGGTGTCTTGAACGGAGCCTATTTATGTCTCTGGCGGAAGTTCCGACATGGGAGCGGAGCTCAGGATCAGTATTGATTTTTGTAAATTCTCTGACAAGGGCATGTTCCCGGCGGATGGGTGGTGGAGCTATATGACTCAAAGCTGGTAACCAGTAAGTGGGCGTGGCCTTGATTGTGCCCGATATAGTTCGCATGGCTTGGTTGAGTTGGACATCAACACGGTGAGTATGTGGACTGTTTATCCATACTGGTGCACAGTATTCCGCTACGGGGTATACCAGTCCTAATGCTGTCGATCTAAGTGTGGGTGCTGAGGAGCCCCATGTAGTGCCGCAGAGCTTTTGCAGGATGTTGTTACGAGTTCGGAGTTTTGCAGCAGTCTTAGTAAG
Source organism: Diabrotica balteata (assembly GCA_918026665.1). Lineage (NCBI taxonomy): Eukaryota > Metazoa > Arthropoda > Insecta > Coleoptera > Chrysomelidae > Diabrotica > Diabrotica balteata. Next base: position 111,159,250 of record OU898283.1, read on the forward strand.
ATGCTCTTTAAAGTTCAGCGTTCTGTCAAGTGTAACACCTAAGTATTTTGGGTGTTTATTATATTTAAGGAGTCTATCCCCAAAATTGATTTGAGGTTGATAGTTGGCCATCTTGTTATATAAATGGAAGCAGGACACTTCTGTCTTAGTTGGATTGGGTTGCAATCTCCATTTTCGGAAATAATTCCCTAGGGCATTTAAATCGTTTGTTAGAATGCGTTCAGTGACCTCGAATTCTTTATGACTTGCGGCAAGCGTCCAGTCGTCTGCGTATCCAAACTTTTTTGATGTGGTTTCTGGCATGTCTGCTATATAGAGGCTGAAAAGCAAGGGGGCCAGCACGGATCCTTGTGGAAGTCCATTATTCAGTTTTCTTTGGGTACTAGTCTTGTCTCCCAATATAACTTTAAAGCATCTGTTGGATAGCATGGCGTTAATAACCTCAGTGGTCTTTCTGCATGGGATTATTCGCATTAATTTATATATTGCCCCTTGTCGCCACACAGTGTCATAAGCAGCAGATAGATCGATAAAGACAGCGGTTGTTTTTGATTGCTTTTGAAAGTTTGATTCCACATAATTGGTCAGGGCGAGTACCTGGTCTGTGCAGCTGCGGTTTGGCCGAAATCCTGCCTGTTCCACTGGTAAGTGTTGGAATATGGTTTTGCTGATTCTATTATACAACAGTCTTTCGAACAATTTGTACACCATACTTAAGAGTGCGATGGGGCGGTAGTTTTTCGGTGAATTATTACTTTTCCCTGGTTTTAAAATAGCGACGATTTTTGCATTTTTGAGTTGGTGGGGGACGTTTCTCATTTGAAGAATGTCAGAAAAGAATTCTGCGAGCCATTGCCTAGTGAATCTGCCGCTATGTTTAAGGAACTCAGCGTGAATAGCGTCAAAACCCGGCGCTTTTCCTGTTTTTATTTCATTTAGGGCTTGCGATATTTCTTCATGCGTAAATGGGTTGGAATATTCTGTTGACTGTGCAAGACTAGATTTTATGGTTTTGAGGTCTTTTTTAACTTTAATTGTATGTAAACGATTTTGAGGTGCCCTAGAGGTTGACACTATGTGCGTAGCTATTTGGTCTGGACTTACTAGGTTGGTTTGGCCAACGGGTGGGTTGCTACTTCCGAGTTTCCGCAGTAGGGACCAAGCTTGTCGACTTGACTCTGGAAGTCTAGGTTTTCTACTGTCTGTGTCCATTTTTCACGCCTGGCAGCATCAATGCTGTGGAGTAGTTCGTCTGCAATCTCCTACTTTCCATCTTCGCAATATTCTTCATACAGTTTTTCGCTCTGTTCTGTCTAACCAGGGATATATTCTTTGCGGTATCCTCTAGGGATTGTCGCTTTTGCTGAGGTGTTTATTGCTCCTGTTAGTCTCCCGTAGTTCTGGCTCTTTGGTGGAATCCATCCTAGGCATTTGTCAAGGTTACTGGTGAAAGCAGACCAGTTAGCTTTCTTGAAGTTCCATCTGGGTCGTTGGAACGATCTTATAATCGGAATGCTGATACCGATCTTGATTAGGACGGGGCGATGTTGACTGTGTGGAAAGTCAGACATAACTCTTCGTGATGCTGCTAGCGGTTGGCCTTTGTTGTCAATGGTAACAAAACAGAGATCAGGGTTATATTCTCTCCTCCAGGCCGCAGATCTGAAAGTGCCTCTATCTTTATAGTTATAGTATCTTATAGTTTTTCCAAGCAACATCTGAAAACAAAATTAATGTTAAAAACGAAAAGGCCCAAAATATTTATCGGGAAATAATAGAACAAGGTTTGAACTTGAATGTAGGTCATTTGCGCATTCAAAACTAATGTTTTTACTTGTGTTTTTGAGTCTGAAGAATCGTAATTTTGCATTTTTCTTAGTTTTAATTTGTTTATAACTCGAAAACGATCAAGTTTACACAAAAGAGACCTATTTTGTTCAGAATGATCTAAAAAATAAAAAAAATTGTCCGGTCCGAAAAAATTGATTGTTATAATTCGGTTAACAAAATTTGAACAACTTTTCGCCTGGGCAACCTCTTGTGCCTTATTTTGGGGCATCTCATGAAAGTGATTATGCAAAAAATCTGATGGGAATATTTTTCCAAACGAAGCTGAGCTTTTCGTTTTATCTAATAAATACAAAGAGTAAATTATAGTATAATGAAGACAAAAAACGTAGTTCCCAGATATAAAATGTTAAAGGTAAATATTCTCTCACCACCAGAATATATAAAAAACTTGACGGTTGACGAGTATATAATTTTAGAGGTATTCAAAACCACAAAGTGTTATACAATGCAGTATTTTTTAGATTGTATACTTTCATAAAACAAAAAATTGGGTTTCCCCTTTTGTTTACACATATTTTGATTTTTTATGTTTATATTAATTAATTTTCGGTGACGCCTTTAGACAAAAACTGTGAGTACTAAGTGCCAAATAAAAGATCGATTAAAAGAAAAGATCCCCAGGGAATAAAGCCAAAAAATAACTTGAAAATTCGAAAAAATCCTGGGACTCTAATATCTGGAGAAAGTCAGTAGAAAAGGCGTAGGGTAGACTGGGGCTAGTTGTGCCACTTTGGACAAAATAATTTTTAACATTTTTTTCGTAATTTTTAGGGCTGTTAGATTACTTTAATGAGGTACTATTTTTAATTGGGAATCATTATTTGGGAACATCAGCAATTTTTAAGCAATACCTTACAGTATGTAAATAGTTTTACAAAATGCACATATTGTCACAATTTGCCCCAATATGGGGTAAGTTGTGACGAACTTGGGGCAGGTTGTGACAGTAAATATTTTTAAATATAATAAACTTTAGTTGGAGAATAATAACAAAGTTTCCATAATAAATTTATTTTATAGTTAAGTATAGATACATAAATGTTTGATAAATGTTTATGTAAGAAACAAATGTGTAGAAAAACATCTAGTGAATTTAAAGTAAAATAAAAAACTTAATCGCTATCGTCAATTTGTGCTGATTCTACTTGTAGTTCTGAAGAGTGGCAGTTTATACAAACATAATAAAGATCATCTTTTGTGCACTTTACATGAGCCCACCTCTTGCATTCCATACATTGCACCCAGTCTTCTCCTAACCTAGACTTTTTATATGGTCCCATACAAACTAAGCAAAAGTAATCTTCTTCCTCTTCTTCTGAGCTGTCTTCTCTTTTTCTTGTTGCGGTCTCTTTCTTTGGCGCTGCTTTTTTCTTAGGCAACAGTTGTTTTGAGTCAAATAATTTTTTCTTTATTTTATCCTCTTTGCACTTTATTGTTTCCTTCCTCTTTAACTCTTCACTGCGAATTGTCTCCTTGACAGGTGTGCTAGTCAAAATTGCAGATGTTAAGCTCTTGCGTTTTTTATTTTTTCGAGGACCAGCTTTTGGCAGAGGTCTTATATCCATAGGGCTGACAGGCAGAACTTCGGCATGGAATGATCCTGGTAGGTTGGCCTGCGATGATCCTTGTTGATATGGTCCTGGTTGATAGGTATGGGAGGGTCCTGGCTGGTTAGCATAATATGACGACGGTTCAGGTTCATCGAGATGCTGAAACTCTTTAAGCTGCCCAGCACTGGCTTCCTCATTACCATCTACGATGTCAATAGGCCTATTCAAAGGTCGGTCGGTCACCGAAGAACACAGAAAGTCTTCTTCATTAAAAATGTTTCTATTGAATTCCCATATTCCTGTAGAACGAAATCCTGCCTGAACATTTGTTGGTGTTACAGCTTTAGGTAATGCTGTTTTCACTATACTTGGGATGTCATAAATTGAGACTGTGTTTCCAGGATGAGATTTCATCCATCCACACATGGCGTCGTTTAAAAACTTCTTAAATGGACCAAAAACGGAAACATCCAGTGGTTGAAGTCTATTTGTTGTATGGGGAGGGAACGATAAGAGAGTAATACCGTGCTCTGTACAATAGTCAAGGACTTCGATATATAGGTGAGCACTGTGGTTGTCTAACAGAACTAAAACCGGTGATTTCTTTGAGCACCTTACTTTTTTTACAAAATGCTTCATAAAAAACAAAAAGTCCGGGCCTGTTATCCAGCCACTTGGGTTAGCAGTACCACAACAACCTACTGGCCCATCACGTACAAAATGCTCCTTGTAAAACTTACGTGGAAAAACGAACATAGGAGGAACTGAGTTACCCTCTGCGTTAATAGCAAGAACCATAGTAACATTGGTCCCCCTCTCAGCTGAAGTGACACCACCAACTCTTTTCTCGCCTTTCTTCGCTATGATTTTTACCGGTTTTTGGACAGTCCCAGTCCCTGTCTCGTCTATATTCCAAATATCATTAGCTGTAAAATGGTTTTGACTTAATACTAATTCGAGGTTATCAAAAAAGAGTCCGACATTGTGCTTGTTGAAACTTGTACTCCGACTTAAGCTGGTAGCCTCAGGAACACGAATAGACACATTATTGTTACGTTGCATGAACTTTGTAAACCAATCATTACTGGCGTGTTTTGTTGCTACCCAATTCTCAGGCACAAGAACTTTGTTCGCTATAGCAAATTCAAAAGCTAAACTTTTCATTTCTTTTGGGCTAATACCATAAAATATTTTCGCTGCCTGAACAGCATATTCACAGAGCTCTTCTTCTTGTTGTTGTGAAAATATCATTCGAGGTCTTTTGTAACCCATTTCTACCACTCCATCTGGATTGGTTTGTTGTTTTTTTATATATCTAAGTAAGGACATCCGGTTAACGCCATATTTTTCAGCTGCTTGCCTTAAACTACACGATCCAGACTTAACATCTAACGAAGCCGACTCGTAACTGTTTATATTACTCCGACCACGTTCCGTTTTCCTTTTATAATTTCTCACCATTATCTGTAACAAACCCATAAACATGCATTAAAATTAGTAGGGGCATGTTGTGACACTGTCACAATCTGCCCCAAGCCTTTCGTCACAACTAGCCCCACCGTACGCCATTTTACATAAAGCCACTTGCACAGACCTTGACACGTCGTATAGAAACCAAACTGTGTCTTACTAGAGAGAAATAAACAAACTATCTACTACAACTAGAATAAGTTTCTTACCTTGTGGTTTGAAAGTGAAATAACAATTCAAAGACAACAGCAAAATTTTACTTCGTTACAACGAAATGACATATAATTTTATAAAGCGGCAGAAACGCATAGCATCACAACCAAACTACACAAACAGACTGAGGACATGCGGACGTGGAATTCTGGGTAACCGGGCGACGCTGCTACCTATGGTTAGTCTATAAAACTATTTGTCACAACATGCCCCTGTCACAACTAGCCCCGATCTACCCTACTATCTCGTGGCTATCAAAATCTTTACTAACTGCGTCATGGTGTGTTATTAACATTTAAGCAAAAAAGCTACTTTTTTCATTCATTTCAATATTGTGAAAAAACTACTCATTGTATTAATATTTCAAGGAGCTCTAACGGCCTTTAATCTACAGTATCTACAGTGAGTGACAGTTGAACGCCTTTTCTTATAAACCTTTCTTTCAATATTCTTTTATATTACGTGATATTGGTAAACTAATACTTAAATATTTTATTTAAAAGTACTTGTTTAAAAAATCCAGAGCAATTGCTTATATTCTAGTTTACCAAGTTAAACACCAACTAAATTATATATTATTAAGACATTTACTATCAAACTAAATTATAATAACGATAAAACCAGTATTATTTAGATTTTCCAAGATCGACCTTAAAACCAATCCCAAGAAATCACAGTATGGTGTTGTGAATATGAATTAATGTATAAATATTTTTTACATTAACTGAACTTTAAAATATATTTAGAGATAGTTAGGTCATTTTGCATGTCTAAATTTTGGAACTATAATAAGTTTCTGAACAATAAAAATACAAAAAATTCCCAAGTCTGCCAGGCAAATGAAAATATAAACTTTTACTTGAAACTCAAATCAGCTAAATGAAAATTGATGGTCTGGGACAAACCCAATGGGTGGAATGCATAAAACGTTTTTTTTTGAACCTATTCTCTATCCTTCCATTGTTGGATATAGGTCTCCCCCAGTTCTCTCCATCTTTCCCTATCTTGAGCTGTTCTCTGCCATGTGGGACCTCCTTGTTTCCTGATGTCATCTTTCCACCTCATCTGTGGTCTGCCTCTTGATCTCTTTGCATTGTATGGACGCCACTTTCCAATGGCATTGTTCCATCGTCCGTCTTGGAGACGTTCATTGTGTCCAGCCCATTTCCATTTCAGTTTTGCTGCTTGTTCTATCGCGTCTACTGTCTTTGTTCTGGTTCTGATCCACTGGTTACGTTTTCTATCTCTAAGTGATACACCCAACATTTGTCTCTCCATCGCTCTTTGTGCCTTCCTTATCCTATCCAAATTGGCCTGTGTAAATGTCCATGTCTGTGCTCCGTAGGTGAGCACCGGTATTATACAGGAGTTCTATACCTTGCTTCGTAAGTATAGAGGGATTGTTTGATTTTTTAGAACGTAAGAAAGTTTGCCGAACGCTGTCCATCGCATTCTTACTCGTCTCGATATTTCGGCTGTTTGATTTTCTCTGTTAGCTCTGATTGCTTATCCTAGATAGATATACTCATTTACCTGTTATATTTTTTCTGTTTTTATTTTTGTTGCCTCTTGGTCTTCCGTGTTTAGTCATTACTTTTGTTTTGTTAAAGTTAATTTTTAGGCCTTTTTACAGTGATTTTTCATGAAGTTCATTTAGCATTAATTCCAGTTCTTGTCGTTCCGAGGAGATCAGGAGTATGTCATCCGCATATCTAAGGTGATTTAGGTGTTTTCATTAATACATATTCCTCTGTTTTCCCAATCTGTTGATTTTATTATGTCTTCGAAGGTCAAGGTAAACAGTTTAGGTGAAATTATATCGCCTTGTCGGACTCCTCGTTTAACTTTTATATTATCCGTTATTAATTTGTCGTCCAGAATTACGGTCATGGTTGCGTTTTGGTTAATATCATGTATCAATTGTCGGTATCTTGAATCTATTCTACTATTGACCAGAGCTTCTTCAACCGCCCAGTGTTCAATGTAGTATCTGCTAATGCTTCGAGTAATTCTATATTTTTGTAGTACTTGTTACACTTACAAAGAATTGTACTTTTCTTCGTAGTATTTGCTACTATTTACCAGATACATAGAAGGATGTACTACGCTTTTGAAGTATTTGCTAGTTTATTAGAATTTGATTCAGTTTAGGTGAAGTTGGTGGATGAACGACTTCGGCGTAGGTGTTTTTTGTTAAAAAATGGCAGCATGACTGTTCGTCGTAGAAAAATCTACAAACTAGGAAGAATATACTAGGACGATATTTATCGTAAAATATTCAGGTAATTATCCTGAATCGTGCAGTTTTATTCATACAGTGCGCTGGAATAAGTATTACCCCTTATATTAACTCATTTATTTTTAGTATATAAGCAAAATGCTCGGAGAGGTCGATTTTTAAAATAATCATAGTATAATATAGCTTATATAGCATATAATATATATATATATATTATATATATATATATATATATAATATATATATGTGTGTGTAAGGATCACTCAGACGAGTGGTGGGTTCTTATATCGGTCTCTAGGTGGAGAAATAAAAGACAAAGTTGATAGGCTACTTTATCTATTTTGAAGACGTTTCGCTTTCGAGTTTTGAAAGCATTATCAGTTCATCTAAAAAGTACAATATGAGAAGCACACAATCATGGAAACGATGTTAATTGTTACCTTAAAAAGACATGTAGACATGTACATATATATGTATATATATGTTTCAAACTTTAAGCAATTCTTCTTCAGGTGACAGTTATAACTTTGATTTTTTTAATAGGAAAAAAACTGCACATATACATATTTAGGTATTAATATAAAATCTTTAAATAAAAAAGTTACTTTCATATTTTTTTGTTTTAGATTTAACAGAAGAAAAAATGTAGAGTGACTTGCTAGTCATTTTCTTGACGATGACGATTCCGTGGAAACAAAAGGTGGAGCTTTGTCACCCACTAGGAAAATAGAGATATTTTTAAGAAGTTTGGGAAATATCTTAGAAACTTTAAAAAATATAAAAAATATTATCTTTTTAGGAGATCCTGGATATCAGCAGGGAGTTGCTGTTAATTTAAATCTAAACCAAAGTACTGTAACCAGAACCTTGATCAGTGTTTTAGAAGCAATTTACTTAAAAGAGAAATAACTGGATATCATTTGTTCACATTGAACATAACATGTTCAATGTTACAGGATACTTTTCGCCTAAAAACTGAAAACATTCCAAAACATATAGTAAGTGCATTTATACTTCACAATAAATCTAAACATCTGCAGGATCCGTACCATGATTTTAATCCAGTTCAAATTGTAGTGCAAGACGCAAATGAAGAGATACCTGAAGGAAATCAAGCACAAATTTTAAATCGAGGCACACAACGTAGAAATGAGATTGCGGAGGCTTTATTTCGTATTGCCAACTAACACATGTATTATTACCATTATGTACAGGGTCTAATAAAAATTCGTAACGAATAATTTGATTTTTATTCTATTAATATTAAACAAAATACAACATAATAACATATTTATTTATTATTTACTTTATAACTTTGTTTTTATAAAAATACATATCTACATACAAATTTTGTCACTGTACCATATCACGTAGAACTATATGATTGACTAATTGCTCACCAGCTTCAGCAAACTTTATCAATGCATGCGCTGCCTATTAGTTTTTGGCAACCAGAATTGGAGCTAAAAAGAACGTTTTCATCATTTTTTTTTGTGATGAAACCCCAATCTCCTCTGTTACATCGGCCTGACAAGCACCTGTGCAAGACTGGATTTTCTCCAATGTTCCATAACTCAGAGTTTTCTTGCCAGTCAGTTAGTACGATTTTTTTACCAGTTTTTTTTACGTCAACAATTTTTTTAACCTTTGTTTGCATGTTGTTGACTTTCTTCATAATTTGTTTTGAATCAAGGTTTTTTCGATAATTTCATTAAAAGCAGCAGTTAGTTTATGCAATGCAGCTTCTTTTTTATGTTTAATTTTTGGGATCATTCTTTTATCAAATAAAATTTGATAATTTTCAAGAAGATTAACAAACAATACTTGTTCATGTTTGTCCTCGCCTAACTCTTTTGTCGCTTCGGAATCTGAACCACTCATTTTTACCCACTACTCACTTATTCTAATAATAATTATTCATAAAACACAAGCATATGAAAAACCACATGAAAAACTAGTTCTAATACAATTGGTGTGATGGGCGCAAGAGTCGTTTAGTAGTAGATCCTTCAGGTCAGTAGCAAGTACTTCGGTTGTGTAGTACAGTATTTTCAACAAAGCACCTCCTTTTATATAAAAGAAAATGCTACAAATTAGATACTATTTGCTGAAGCAATAGCATCTACTACGTTTTATGCATTCCACAATATCTGGCGAATATGCCAGATCCCCGACTCTTTCAAAAGGTCAAGCAGGAAATCAGCATATTTCTTATATATCACCGAAATCTCATGACTTCTACCTAGTGGGCGATTGGTCACGTCTAGTGGGATCTGGCAAAAATGTAAACACCCACTTTTAATTCTGTTTAGTTGTGATAAGCACATCTTACACAGAATGCGATTTATCCAAGGCAATTTGAAAATAAACATTAATATTTTGTTTATTCTATTCGAACAGGTAAAAAAAAAATTTTTGTCAAAAATGTATTACTATTAATTGAGTTAAAAATGTTTTCAGCCTCTTTTTAACTAGCAATCTAGTATCAATATGTTCTAATTTTAAATGTATGTAAAATGTGAGATTGATTAATTACGTTATGAACGTCTATGTCTCTGTGTTTATATCCCCACATTACAAATTCCAGTAATCACTGCGAATTTAAATCATTCATATTCTGCGTTTTAAAAATTCTTCGAATTTCAACCCAAGCCATGTTAAGGTTAAATCTTCCTTGCAGCACGTCTTTGAAAAGGGTTTTGGTTAGCCGGTTGCGCGAAGGCCATTGGAGAGATGAGACGCAACAGTGGATGCCGGTGCGAGGAGTCAGGTCGAAGTGAAGTCAGGTTTGGAAAAATCTTTGAACAGTCAAGACGCTGTGAGTGTCGGCGTCAAGAACCGGCAAATTTGTTAAAAAAAAGTGATTTATACTCAATGTAATGTGTCAGTTCTAATAAGGGTAATCACTGTTTTTGTTTTATGTCGTCTCTCACCTAAGAGATTTGTATCTAGAAGATTTGCGGCCTCTACAACAACTTTGAAGGATAACCAGATGTGTTCCAGTTTTTTAAGAAGCCGAGTCTAAACATTAGCGTTCCAGTGTCAACTTCCAACTAGGTTAAAAGCAACTTCCAACCAGGGTAGTTTGGAGATGAATTTATTCGTGTGGCAGAGAGTGTAAGTCCAGTTCCTAACGCCAGAAATTTTAAAGAAATTTTAGTGAAATCCAGATAACTCTTTTGTGTTGATTTTTTAAAGGCAAAAATAAACATTTTCCAATAATAATTTGTAAAAAATGTGTAATTTTTTTCCCTAAATCAAGTTGTTATTTCTCTTGACTAACTATCTAACCCCTTTTTTATGTTTTTATGAAGGAAGAACGTTGTCTTTCATACAGCAGAAAGATTCTTCGAAGCTGCGTCCATTTTAAATAGCTTGAGAAACTTGTTGTATTGTGTTTTGTTCCAGGGGATTTATGTAAGTACCTTTTTGCTCTACTTTTTGTAGTTGCCCCAATCCAAGCCCCACTGCCATTCACTTATCCACGACCCAGTTCTACAAATTAACCATGAGTAGCTGTTTGCAAAAATTTCGATTTGTTTTGCTTGCCCTATCTGCACCCCAATAGTTTCTGTCCCCATTTTCACCCCCTTATAGTAATACCCTATATGGTAGGCAAAATAATCGTTACAAGGGTGATTAAATTTGATATATCGGCCTTCCAAAACAACCAATGATATCTTTATCGACAAAATTGAAATCAACTTAAATGCAGTTCTGTCTTGATAAAATATAGTCAAAAGTCGTATAATAACAAAATATTACTCGTATAATAAACCGTTCCGAAGATTGTCAACTTCCTAATCAAAACGTCAGATTGCACCTTGTCAAAATATAAGTAACGTCCCTGTATTAAAAACGGTAAAAAGTTGAAAATAATTAAATATAGTATACTAAGTTCAGAGAAATTATTTACAGTATCCGCTTATATATTTACTTAGAAAACTATTTAGAAAATTTAATTTTTATTCAATAAATTGAATAATTCATCAATTGAGGTACAATGTACATTTAGGACGGACAAAATCCTGTTGTTAATACCACGTGAAGTCATTTAAACAACACCAAGCAGATGGTTACTTGATTTTTGAATTATTGATTGCCTTACTATTCAATTATTTTAGTAATGTTGTAATATATACTTGCATAACCGTAGTCTCTTGATTTAATGTAACTTTAATTGCAGGTGACTTTGTGAATAACTTGAAATATAAACGTATTTTAATAAACGCTTATTTTAGTGAAACAAAAAGAACAAAAACTGTACTAAAATTTGGTAATACAATTCAACACGCAGAACAAAAAAAGAGGGAATAGAAAGAGAAAAAATAAAGTGTCCTGCCAAAGACGAAGCAATGAAAGAAATCCAAAGAACCAATATAGAGATAGCACCAGGAGAAAATAATGTTGTATATAAACTGATAAACCATGGAAGGTTCAAAATAGACGAAGAAATGTACCATCTAATAAAATAAATGTCGATACAAAAAATTGTACTAACGAATGAAACAATGGAATAAAAAAAAAGTGACCAAGGATTATGTCTTTAAATTTTAGATACAGAATATTAACAAATATAATAAAAAAAACTATGCAGAGAAAAAACTAGCAGACTATCAACATGGATTTAGACCAGAAATATCGGCTATCCATGGTATAAATATTTTACAAGAAGTTTTATAGTAGCAAAATAGCAAGTAAAACAACTAAGCGGTGATCCAAAAGAACATAAAGCACCGTGCAAGATTATAGCAAACCAAGTAGCTACTCAACTCCTTATGAATGAACGAACACTAGAAGAAGATTGGATTCGGAGATAAACCACCTAGGACCTTCTTTTACACTGAAAGAACTCCACGATGCAGTGAACAATTCAAGCATCTAGACCAAGGAGCAAAACACTGGATCTTTTATAACACGTGCTGCAAAGCCTGCAAAATTCCAAAATCATGGAGGAAATCTAAAGTAATAGCCTTGATAAATCCAGGAAAGGACACAGAAAATCCCAGTAGTTATGTCACTTTTTCAAACTATACTCGCCAGAATAGAAAAAAATGTCAACAAACACCTCATCCCACAACAAGGAGAATTCAGACCCGGCAAATCTTGCACCGGTAAAGTTCTCACACTAGCAGAACACATTGAAGAGGGCTTTGAAGAAAAACTTATAACAGGGGCTGCTTTCGTAGATTTGATAGCAGCCTATGACACAGTAAGGCACAAAACATTGCTCCGCAAATTATACGACACTCTCAATGACCATCATTTGGGTAAGGTCGTATATTCCTTACTACAAAACAGGCGTCTTTTCGTTATACTGCAGGGAATAGTAATTAGGTATAGAGTTAAAAAAAGGCCTTCCACAGGGAAGTGTTTTAGCACTAATGCTCTTCAAGATATATACACGACCAACCTACGCCGACCGAAACCAAGCACTTCCTCACCAAGAAGTGGAGGAGAAGTTCGAAACTGCCTTAAAAATAATGACAGCATAATACCTGCAGAATTTCCTGAGACCCAAATCCTCTAAAACAAAAGTCTGCGCTTTCTACCTTCGCGCAAAGGAAGCCAAGCGAAAACTCCAAATTGTGTGAAATGGTAATACATTAAAACACACAAACTAACCTATATATCTTGGAGTAACTGTGGACTGGTCCCTTACCTACAGACAACATTGCATAAAAACGAGAGGGAAAGTAACAACTAGGAAGAGCATACTCAGAAAGCTAACGGGAAGTAAATGGCGCGCACGTCCTGGCGTTTTAAAAATAACGGCACAGGCGCTGTGTTTCTCAACTGCTGAATATGCGTGCCCCATTTGGGGCAGATCTGTCCCCGCCAAACAAGTTAATACTACGCTAAATGAGACATTCAGAATAGAAACGGGATGCATGAAAATCAATGAGTATAATTCACTTATTCTAGTGTATACTAGCAGATCCATTTGAATTTTAAACCACTATGTTAGCTTTTCTGCTTTCTGGCCAAGATTTCAATCATCGATCAATCACAGAGAAGTGAATGGGATACGTCCGTCAGGCTTACTTGGTTATCTTAGGGATATATGTATTTATTTATTTATTTATTTATTTAGTTATTTATTTATTTATATATAATTAATGTAATTAATCAAATTAACAATATTTACAATGTATATAATAAAACAAAAAAAATATAAGTACCTATAAATGTCACAATAATAAAAGTATAAATATCACAAACTTCAATCCCGTAATTTAGTTTTACACATCAAAATAATGATTACCTACTTCACAGCCACTCAAATAAACACGTGTCTGAGACCAGAAATGAATTCGGCCTTCGGTGCAAAAAAATCTAGTATCTGGGTGAATATTTGCCCATCTTAGTGCTCGACATAAAAAATTATTATATGCATATTTGGTTCTGTGAAGAGGAACATAAAAAGTTTGGTTTAATCATGTTCTACGTAGAGGTACATGCAAACCAACCTGCTCAAGTAGCTGAGGACACAAGACTGTAGAATTAATTATCCATAAAGCTATTTGCATCTTAATTAATTGTCGGTCGTACAATGAGAGAATACAAGTTGGTTTCAATTTGATCATAATTTACTTGATTTAATTCAAAAGGTATACCCTGTTTATATCCTACATATTTCAAGAACTTGTGTTGAACTGTCTCAATTTTTGATATGTAAATATTATAAGATGGAGACCATACACAAAACAATACTCTAGATGGGATCTGACTAAAGAACAATATAGTAATTTAATTCCTTCAATATTTTGAAAGTCTCTAGTGAATCTTTTTATAAAGCCAAGCATTTGTAAAGACTTGGAAATTATTAACATATAATGCGATTCAAATAAAAGTTGAGAGTCTAAATTAATTCCCAGATCACGAATTTCGGTAACCCAGTCAACAAGAAAGTTCTGTATATTATAATTATATTCCATTGGTCTCTCGATCGTCCAAAAGAAACAGTATTACACTTGTATGCGTTCAGGGCCATGGCATTCAACACACACCACTCACTCAACCGATCGAGATCGTGTTGAAGATGAACACAATCTTCTATATTATTGATAACTGTGTAGAACTTTAAATCGTCCGCAAAAAGAAGAGGTAAACCGTGATGGAAGCAGTGGTGTATATCATTGAAGAATATGTTAAATGACAAGGGTCTCAAGTAAGAACCCTGGGGTACTCCTGAATGAAACTTAATCTCACTGGAAACAAAATCCCTGATACGCACCATCTTAACTCGGTCAATCAAGTATGTTTTCAGCCATCTAAGAAGTGGCCCATCAACAACCATTTTTTAAGTTTAACTATTAAAATAATTATGATTGACCTGATCAAAGGCCTTATAGAAATCAGTGTATAGTGCATGTACCTTACAGCCCCTCTCCATTACCTTTCTCAGGAAGTCCGCAAACACTATAGTATATTACATTCAGTTGATCTGCTATTCCGAAATCCAAATTGTTGATCTACTAGCTGTTTTTTAAGTGAGATTTAAGGTAGTCACATACAAAACATTCAAATATCTTTGGTATTACACTAATAATTATACTAATGGGCCTGTAATTATCTGCCAATGAATTATCTCCCATTTTAAAAATAGGTGTTAAAAACTATTTTTTTAGCATTCTGGAAATTCACCATTATTTAAGGATAGATTAAAATTCTGAAAAAGAGGTCTGGATAATATAAAACACAATTCTTGAGAAAGCTGGAAGGCAATCCATCAGGACCAGGACAATTATTCACATCCAGTTCCGATAATTTTAAATAAATATCAGATATAGTTATGTTGAAACCACTCAAGCTACTAAGACCAAGTAAAGGTGAATCACTGGTATGTCACATATTTGAGTGGAATAGACTGTACATTTGTAGTGTTTTAAAAATAATTGTTAAATACAATAGGACTTTCCCTGAATTTTCTCTATTAACATAAAACAGTTTGCTTCTTCCTTTTCTTAGTCTTCAGTATTAAGTAATCCAACTTTAGACATAGGCCTCCCCCAAATTAATCAAATGTTTTATATTTTGCGCCACTTGCTTCCAGTTGTGTCTTCCTATCATCTTAGTTTCATCAGCCCATCTCATTTATTGTCTTCCTCTGCTTCTCTTTCTTAACCATGGTCTCCATTGTTGTATTTCGTCGTTCCATTTTTTATCTTTTAGTCGGCAATGTGGCAGCATGACATGTTCTCCTACGTATTTTACTTTGGTTTTGCTTCTAATCCATTGTTTGTTTGTTTGTCTATAAGTCTCACCCCGAGCATTGATCTTTCCATCGCTCTTTGTGCTTTTACTATTTTATCCATATTAGACTTGGTGAGTGTCCACGCCTGTGAACCATACATGAGTATAGGGAGGATACACTGATCGTAAATTCTGGTTTTCAAATATTGTTTTATTTTGGTGCTTTTCAAGATCCAACTCAGTTTTCCAAATCCTGCCCATGCTAACCTTATTCTTCTGGTAATTTCAGCAGTTTGATTTTCTTTGTTAACCTTCATTATCTGTCCCAGATAGATATATTCGCTTACTGTTTCCAAATGTATGTCGTTCAACGTTATTTATCTAATGTCCAATGTAGTTATCATTATTTTTTGTTTTTTCCAAGTTCATCTTAAGACCTACTTTTTTTGAAACTTGAAATAGTTGCGTCATCATAGTCTGTAGTTCTTCGAAACTTGTAGAGAATATGTCATCAGCGTATCTATCTCAAATGACTCAGTTTTCTTCCATTAACATTAATTCCTTTATCTATCCAGTTAATGTTTTTTTACACGTCTTACAGTCCAAGTGTGAATAGCTTTAATGAGATAACATCTCCTTGGTTCATTGGTATCTTCTTCTTAACGTGCCCTATCAAATCCCCTTGACGTTAGCGATTAACATGGCGAAACTGTCTCTGTCTCGACCTATTCTAAATAGTTGCTCAGCTTTCTTTATTCCTGTCCACTCTCTGATATTCTTCAACCAAGAGGCCTGCTTTCTACCAATTCCTCTGCGTCCTTCGATTTTACCAATCATAATAAGTTGAAGAATATTATATCGGTCTCCCCTTACTACGTGTCCAAAATAGGCCATCTTTCTACATTTGATGTTATCAAGCAGCTCGCGAGCAGCATTTGCTCTTTCAAGGACTGCCACATTTGTCAGCATAGCCGTCCATGGAATTTTTAGTATACGTCTGTGCAGCCACATTCTCAAAGGCCTCCAGACGATTAATGTGGATATTTTTAATGTCCATGCTTCGACACTGTATAAGAGGACTGACCAAATGTAGCATTTAACCATGCGCTTTCGAAGTTGAAGTTGCAAGTTATCATACAGAAGAATGACCTCATTTTTAAAAATGTCGTGCGGGCTATCTCGATTCTACATTTTATCTCTTGATCTGGATCTAGTTGTTCAGTAATATGGCAACCAAGATATTTAAAACTGGACACTCTTTGAATTATATGACCATCAACATATAATCGTGCATCTTGATGTGCTAAACGGCTAAACACCATGTGTTTTGTTTTTGAACAGTTTATGTTTAGCCAAACTCTCTTCCCACTTTATCAATGGCATTTAAAAGGCATTGTAATACATTCATGTCATCACTTAAAATAACTGTATCGTCTGCATATCTGATTGTATTTATAAGAATTCCATTAACTTTCACGCCCATTCCAAATTATGCAGCGCTTCTTTAAATGCTCTATCTGAATATAAATTAAATAACAGTGGGGATAGTATACAACCCTGTCTGACACCTCTTTGTATTTTACATATTTCTGTTGATTTTCCGTTTATGCAAGCTGTCGCTGTTTGACGCCAGTATAACTTTTCTATGAATCGTATGTCTTGACTATCAACTCCTTTATCTTTTAATATTGTAATTAATTTGTGATGCTGTACTTGATCTAAGGCCTTTTCATAGTCAATAAATACAGCAAAGACGTCTTTCCTTTGATCTCAACATTTCTGCAGTAATACATTTAGTGCAAAGAGAGCGTCCCGAGTTCCCAGTCCATTTCTGAAGCCAAATTGTGTTTCATCCTGATCTTCTTCACATTTATCTCTGATTCTACTGTGGATGATGCGTAGAAATATTTTCAAAGTGTGGCTCATAAGGCTTATCATTCTATAGTCGCTACAGTTTTTCGGACGTTGTTTTTTTGGTAGTGTTATGAATTCGGACTTTAACCAATCTTCAGGGATATCACCAGTCGAATAAACATCATTGAAAAGTTTAACCAGTATTCCAATGTTCTCCTCATTTATAAGCTTTAACATCTCTGTCGGTATGTTTTAGCATGCAGTATTTCTGATTTTAGTATTTCTGGTCCTTCACCTGGGTTGTGTTATAGAGGTAGTACCTTTTATTGGAACGACCACATCGAGCGTCATAGACGGGAGATGGTTCTAGATAACTGGTCCTCATAAGACACCTAACTCTCACTTATGGCTCCACGTGCCACACCCCGGGCAACTGCATTGGTCTGCAGGCTAAACTAAGTGAGGGTAGCCAGATATGGCGAAAATTTCACCGAGTGATTACCGAGTGATACCCTGATGAAGGGCAGCAGCGATCATCAGTACCAGCTCAAGGCGCAAAGGAAATGATCCTGGATCGGCTTGAAACTGGACTACCACAAGCATGACTGGAGCAGTTTGAATGGTTGTGATACTGCGATGGGGAAGGCAACGGAAAACCACCTCATAAGAATTTCCTAGAATAGTTATCATGGCAATACACTACGATAACAAAAACATTACTGATCATGGTGATCGGATCCCAAGATCCGGCAGGGGAGGATGCACACAAACAAATAGTAGGGCCTCCCTGGTCGTCAGCCAGCGAAATCCCTACGGCCTAAAAAAGGAAGCAAGTTCTCAACACCTAAGGATTGGAACTTGGAATGTACGAAGTATGTACGAGAGCGGCAAAACTCATAATATTGTAAAAGAAATGAAAAGATTAAAAATTGATATATTGGGAATTAGTGAAACACACTGGCAAAACTCTGGACAATGCGATATACTTGGATATAAAGTTTACTATGCTGGAAACAACACAAAACATCACAGAAACGGCACTGCAATAGTAGTTGCCCCACATATTAATTCGGCAGTAAAATCTTTCACTCCCCATTCAGATAGAATGATGCTTTTACAAATTCGAGCAACACCAGTGGATATTAATATATTACAGGTATACGCGCCAACGGCAGATAAAGATGAGGCAACCAGCGAAGAATTCTACGAACAACTGGGAAGCCTGATGAAAATGACAAAAAAACATGAAGTAACAATAGTGATGGGAGATTTCAATGCAAAGGTTGGCAGAGGCAAGGTGAATGAGATCGTGGGAAACTTCGGCCTAGGGGAGAGAAACGATAGAGGTGATAGACTTATATGCTTCTGCCAGGAATATAACCTGCTGTTAAGTAATACACTCTTCAAGCTCCCCAAACGTCGACTTTACACATGGAAATCCCCCGCTGACTCACCTGACAACATCATTAGAAATCAGATAGATTATATAGCAGTACCAACAAGATATAAAAACATGATAAAATCATCAAAAACGTACCCAGGTGCCGATGTTCCTACGGACCACAATGTGTTGGTATGCAGAATGGTCATGAGAGTAAAACGGCTCGAGAAAAGATCTAATTTAAACACAATCGATATTAAAAAACTCACTAACCCAGAAACCGAAATAAAAGTACGAGAACAACTAGGAAAGAAAATAAAGGACATTAACGAGAACACGTCGGACATAATAGAGAGATGGGATAAATCGAGGGAAGCAATCCAAACAACATGCGCGACTCTATTAAAGCGAGACCGACGAAAAAAGAAAGAATGGATGTCTGATGAGATAATGGATATGATGGATGAAAGACGTAAATTCAAGAATAAAAATGCAGAAAAATACCAGCAGATCCACAAAACCATAAGAACGAAAATTCGAGAAGCCAAAGAAAAATGGTTTTCCAACGAATGCAGGGAAATAGAACAATACGAACGAAAATACGACAGTTACAATATGCACAAAAAAATAAAATCGATGACAAACAAGAGGAAATTCAATAAGTCACCCAACAGCATAAAAGATAGCGATGGAAATCTTATCTCGGAGCCATCAACGATCTTAAAAACATGGAAATCATACATAGAAAAATTATTTGCATCTAACAGGACTGATGATCACCTATATGGAGAAGGAGAAACAGGACCTTCAATTCTTAAATCGGAGATAGAAGATGCCATTGCAGCACTAAAAAACAATAAGTCAGCAGGTCCGGACAATGTACCCTGCGAAATATTAAAGATCCTATGTAAATCAGACAAACAGTTCCTTGACAATCTAGTTGTACTTTTTAACAACATATATAATAGCGGTAAAATCCCGGAGAACTGGCTACAGTCAACATTTATTACAATCCCGAAGAAACCAAATGCCCAGATTTGTGATGACTACCGGCTCATAAGCTTGATCAATCATGTCACTAAAGCGTTCACTAAGATCATTCACAGAAGAATATATGATAAATGTGAGTCAAATATTGATAGATCGCAGTTTGGTTTTCGGAAAGCACTTGGAACTAGAGAAGCAATTTTCGCTCTCCAGGTGCTTATACAACGGTGTAGAGACGTTGATAAAGACGTGTATCTGTGCTTTGTAGATTTTAGAAAAGCATTTGACAATGTCAATCATGAACAATTGATAGGTATTCTGCGAAAGACAGGTATTGACGACAAGGACATTCGAATTGTGGCAAACCTATACTGGGGTCAAACAGCAAGAGCAAAAATTGGCAACGAACTCACTGAAAGCGTGCAGATCAAAAGGGGTGTCCGTCAGGGGTGTATATTATCCCCACTCCTATTCAATATGTATTCCGAGGAAATATTTAACAAATGTATGGAAAATGCAAATGAGGGCATTAAAATAAACGGCGAGTTAACGAACAATATAAGATACGCCGACGACACGGTGATCCTTGCCAGTACCATAGACGAATTACAACAAGTAATGGAAAGACTTTATTCAGTTAGTGAGGAATACGGCCTGAGCCTCAACTTCAAGAAGACAAAGTGGATGCTGATAAGCAAAAAGCAACAACCTGCTCGACAATTACGGATAAGTAACATATTAATTGACCATGTAGAATCTTATGTGTACCTTGGCACCAACGTAAATGCAAAATGGGAACAGACCATAGAAATTAAGGCGAGAATAGAACGAGCTAGAGCAGCATTTAGCAATATGAAAAAGCTCCTCATAAGCAAGGATTTGTCTCTTCCCCTAAAACTACGTATAGTTAAATGCTACATTTTTCCGATCTTGCTGTATGGCGTGGAGGCCTGGACGCTGACGGAGACGCTAACGAGAAAACTAGAAGCATTCGAAATGTGGGTGTACCGACGCATTCTTCGTATATCCTGGACCGAACATGTCACCAACATAGAGGTACTCCAAAGAATCGGAAAGGAGAAAGAAATCGTGAATACAATTAAACAAAGAAAGCTTGAATATCTAGGCCACATATTGAGACACGATAAGTACCGTCTGCTACAATTGATTGTCCAGGGAAAAATAGACAGTAAGCGAGGGCCAGGCAGGAGAAGACACTCGTGGCTCCAAAATCTGCGGAAGTGGTTCGGGCTCACATCGGTCGAACTATTCAGAAGCGCCGCAAACAAGATCAAAATTGCCATGTTAATAGCCAACGTTCGCAACGGACAGGGCACTTGAAGAAGAAGAAGGTCCTTCACCTTCAACTAAAGTCTCCGGTTCTTCGGGGCTAGCATCATTATACAGTTCACTTATATAATTACACCAGGTTGTTCGAATTTCATGTTCGTCTATTATCATTTTTCCCGACGAATCGGTTATAGTATGTGGAGTTTTCTTATGATAAAGACCAGTTACTTCTCTAACTTTTTTAACCATATTAAACGTATCATATTTTTCATTCAACTTTTCTAATTTCTTGCATTTATCCTCCATCCATTTTTCTTTAGCCACCTTTATTTTTTGTTTAATTAGTTTCTGTTTTTCCTTATATTCTGTCTTGTTACCTTTCAGTTTCCTTCTCTGCTCCATTAATTCCAGGATTTCATCAGTCATCCATTGTTGTTTTTTGTACCTGTGTAACGTTGAATATTTTTCTACTAATTTCAAGGTAAGATCTTTAAATGTGTTCCATATTTCTGTGTTGTTTTCATTTATTGATTTCTTTAGCTCATTGTTTAAGTCATTTTCTATTAACGTTTTGTTGGATATTGAGATATTTAATTTTGGTGTTTTGGGGCTTTTTTGGACTTTTTTGAGCTTTACTTTGATGTCAGTTATTACAGGGTTATGGTCTGAACCGATATTTGCACCAGGATATGTCGTTACTCTGGTGACGTCATTCTTAAATCTCTTGTTTACCAGAATATAGTCGATCTGATTTCTAATCATATGTAATGAATTATCTCCTGGTCCCCTCCATGTGTATAACTTTCTTTTGTGTAATTTGAACCATGTATTTGCGATTATCATGTCATGTTCTTGACAGAACTGGTATAATCTACCGCCTCTTTCATTGCTCTCCCCTAGTCCATATTCACCTACCAGGTCAGATCTTTGGCCTTGGCCAATTTTTGCGTTAAATAGTTTTGCTATAGAATGATTCGACATCATTGTCATATTTTCTTTTCTGAAGTAGGGGCATATATCTGGATAACATTGACATTAAATGGTTTGCTATTTAATTGGAGTATTGCTAGTCTGTCGTTCACTGGTATAAAATTTTTTCACATATTTCCTTAATTTAGACGTTATAAATAAGCCAACTCCATTTCCTATGATGTGTGTCATCTTCTGCACTTCCAGAATAGTATAGTGTGCCTTCATCTTGTTCACATATTTCCGTTCCAGGCCACCGGAGCTCACTGATGCCCATTATATCAATTTTTAAACGTTTAACCTCTTGAACTAAGTTACTGAGCTTCATTGGTATAGTTTTGGTTTTTCCGCATCCATTTGTATTTTCATTTTAGCTTTTTCTAAATATTATGTATGAGCATTCTGTATCAGGAGTCTATCCTGCAGTTGTTCATAGCTCTCTATACTGCTCAAAGTTCTATGGGGTCCAATGCCTTTACATAATCAACGAAGCCAATGTATAAGTTAAAGTGATATTCATTGGCTTTCTCAATTAGTGTTCTGACTGTAAGAAGATGATCCGCTGTACTGTAACCCTCAGAATCCTGTCTGCGCTACCGGTTGACAGCTATCGAGCTTCGACGTTAACCTGTTAGTTATTACTCTCATAAACAGTTTGTACATTTGAGACAGCAGGAAGATTGCCTTATAGTTCTTTCAGATCTCCCCTGTCTCCCTTTTTGAAGAGAAATATTGTCAATCTTTAATTTCAATGATCTGGGACTTCTCTGTGAAGACATTCATTGAAAAGCATTTTCAATTCTTCGAGAATAATTTCACTCCCCTCCTTCAACATTTCTACAAGTAATAGAACTAGTCTAACTTTTAGGATTTCGTTCTTTTCTCTTATTTCTTTTCCATCTTTATCCTTCAATGAGATTATTATAGTCTTTCCTAAGTTATATTACAGTGTGCTTAAGCTATATTAAATTCTTTATGTTGTATTTAGTCATAAATAAATAACAATAAAAATTATTGCAAATTTAAAAGTGACAAACAATTCTGAACACGTGTACGCAACTAAAAAGTATATAAAAAATCTAATAATAAGAGATCATAATATCACGATCAGCAAGTCACGAAATATCGACAAAAGTTAATTTTGCAATCTATATATTGACCAAAGATATTAAATAAAGCAACGACAATGTTGGTTACGTATTGATGTTATAAAAAACTATAGTACGGGTTATTCAGAGAAAAGATTTCAAAAAATACCTTTTGAAATATGCTTTTTTTAGTTTTTTTTTATTGATTTTTAATTTTTCATTCTTCTACAAGGTGTAGCAATCCAGTAGGTCACCAAACATCGAAGATAATTATTAATAAAACAATATTAGATTATATTGGGCAACATTTTTGAATATTGGTCTTCCAAAATCAAAATAAGGGTCAGTCTTCCAAAATCCTTAAAAAAATGTTCCCTAAAGAGCGAAACTCTTCTAAAATGGCATCACTTCAATTGGCTCTCCTTAAATTGTACGTTTTAGATACTGTCAATATTTGTTGCTTATTAATTGTATATTTTGTGGAATATTGTGTATATCTAAAATTATCAGCTCTATAAAGAATTTTAACAAATGGGGAATCAGGGGTAATATGCTAAGATTCATAGAAAACTTTCTTCAGTCAAGAGCTTTCTCTGTTCGCGCCGATAATTCCACTTCATCAAAAAAAAATCAGAAAATCGGAACACCTCAGGGGTCAGTTATGAGCCCAACTCTTTTTCTCGTGGCTATTAACGATATACTGGATCACTGCTCCCCGCTAGTTAAAGGAAGACTATATGCCGACGATCTGGTTCTATTTGCAAAGGGCAAGAATATGAGAATGATTCAAAAACACTTACAAGAATCTATTTATAAATTAGAGATATGGTCAATGTCAGTATTCGTGCAATTCTCCCCACTAAAAACAAAATGCATGCTTTTCTCAAGAAGGCACCGGCCACAGAGAACATCTTTAAAACTGTATGGCGAGCCGCTCAAATTCTCAGAAAAAATTAATTTTCTCGGAATGGTATTTGACCAAGAACTAACATGGAAACAACATATTTTAGAAATAAAAAAGTCTTGCCAAAATGGATTAAATGTAATGAAAACATTATCAAATAAAAAATGGGGATCCGACGAAACCACGTTATTTAATATTTATAAGTCACTCGTTAGATCAAAAATAGATTATTATTGTGTATGCCTCCGCTAAAAAACATGTTACCAAGCAACTTGAAGTCATTCAGAACACAGCACTTCGCATTGCCATAGGCGCATTTAGAACCACACTAGTTAAGAATCTCCAATGCCTCACAGGAGAGCCACCTCTTAATCTACGAAGAAATTATTTATGCCTTTCGTATGCAGCATCAGTCGTTAGCAACAAATTCCACCCAGTATTTCAAAATGCATTTACGGACCGTTACCTAGAAGCTTATAACAAAAGTAGGTTCGATCCACCAATCTACGAAAGAGTTCGAAGAAATTTAAAAGATCTACAACTCCAAATTTCTGACCTCTTTCCTTCAAATGTAAAAACTCCACCTCCCTGGTTAATCATGATTTCCGAAATCAATACGACGCTACTCCAATATAACAAATCAGATACATCACCCACTGTAATCCGACAGTCATGTTTAAAGGAACTCGAGACTTACGGGAAAAGCTTTTGCATTTATACAGATGCCTCCAAATCTGCAAATGACGTAGGAGCAGCATTTGTCACTCCATATTCCTCTTTCCAATTTAAATTAATGCCAGCCACTTCTATATACACAGCAGAATTATATGTAATATTACAAGCCCTCATTCATATCAAAAGTACAAACCATTCTTCTTTCGTCATTATCACAGATTCTCTAAACTCCTTAACAACAATCGGTCAACTATATACTAAGAACTCTTATAGTCTTACTTGTCAAGAAAGAACTTGCTGCCTTACAAGAATTCTGGTTCAGAAGTCAAATTTATGTGGGTTCCATCTCACACGGGAATACAAGGTAATGAAAACGCAGACCTCCAAGCAAGAGAAGCTACCAAAAATGATCAAGCTATATATAGTGTCAAAGACTATCTGCAGTGATATAAAACAGTTCGTTTAAAGAAAAAGTGATTAGTGCGTGGCAAAATAAGTGGAACTTATCGGAATCCAAATTAAAAGAAATTAAATCGACAGTGAAACCGTGGCGCCTAGTAACCTTAAAAAGAGCTGAAAGTCAAAATTTCTCGACTTCGATTAGGTCATACCAATATTACTCATAGCACCTAATAAGTAAAGAAGACAGTCCAGTGTGTGATTACTGTCAAGTCAATATTACTGTTAAACATCTCCTAACAGAATGTGGAAAATATACAGTTAACAGACAAAATAACAATATTTCCAGTGACTTAAAAACAGTATTAGGTGAACATTTAAATACCAAAAACTTAATTAGATTTCTAAAAGAAACATCTTTATATAATTTAATATAATGTAGTAACTAATGTTACGAAGAAGAAGAAGAAGAAGAAGTAACTAATGTCGCTAATGACCCAGGTGGTTGAAGCGACTATTATTAGTAAAATAAAAAAAAAGAATTTCAATTTACAAAAATATCGAAGAAAAATAATAACAAATGTCCACGTATAAAAATAAAAGTAACCATATTAATACTGCAAAATAATTACCAAGATAATAAGCAGGTACATTGAGTGGGTTTTTTCCTGTTCGATATTTTCATTTAAATCTTTGGTAAATATATTAGGTATTTCTACACATATCAAGAATATTTGGGTATTTTTCGCTATGTAATTTTTATATTTATTGCAATTAAAACCATCAGGAAACACAAAATCTATTTCTGCATTACATTAAAGTTATTTACGACTTTCAACTAAATTGAAATGACATCAGTATATGGGAATGAACTATTTACTTTATTAATATATTTGTGTACTTTTCTATGCTAATAAAACTTTTTGACTGTGAAATGCATTGTTGAAGGCTATTCTTCGGACAAATACTCTCATAAAGAAAAAGATTTATTAAATACATAATAAAGAAAAATATACGGTGGGCGAACTTCATTTGGAAGCCATTTTTACGTTAAATAACTTTTTTTAGTTTTGTTCCGATATTGGTGAAACTTGAAACCTATATTGATAGCCCATATTTAAATTAAAATTTACAAGACTAACACAAAAAGGGCTAATTAACACCTTAATTTAAATTGTCTCAGCTACATGTTCTATTTGAAACATTTTTTCTACTGCGTACCTATTTTTGGTAAATCGATTTTGGTAAATAGAAGACCTAACTTCAAAAAAAGATTTAAAGCTTTATAAAAATGTTTGCAATCGATGTTTTTTCTTGGCAATCGAGCTAAGTGCTCATCCAGCCAGCAGCAAATGTGTAATAACGTTCACTTAACCTAATCTAACTAAACTAAATACACTACAATTCTGGAAATTATAAGAAGAACTACAATGGGAGAGGAACTAGGATTACTTTTTGCACCTAGGGTCATTCAAGTTAACTCACGGAATGTAGATCACGGAAAGTATAGGTAAAAAGGCAAAATACTTGGCGATTCAACAGAGGTAACGAGCTTAACACCTACACTAAAGTTTTAAGTTACACATTTTAATAAACTTAAGAATAATTTTATATACCTTGTACATATTTAATGATATCAAATAAAGTAGATTGAAAAGGAAGTATAATTTTTGCAATATTAAACTATTAATAAGTTCCTGTCTTTGTATTTAAAGTTCACTCAAACATAAAAAATGTGATCTAAGTCGCAAATCACATTGCAAGATATCATTAAATATTCTTGAGCACCTAAATTGTTGTTCATATGCTCTCCAGGTGTAACGCTTTGGCTAAGGAGTCTGCAACTTCATTGCCACGAAGTCCTATATGAGCTTTTAACCAAGTAAATTTTAATTCGTATTGACTTTTTTTTAATTTATGAATTCTTACTTTTAATTCTTTAATAAAAGTATTTGTATGAGTAGCCATCACATTAATTGTATTCAGGTTGAATTTTTCTTGAACGTTTGTTGATGGTATATAGAATGCACATCCCGTATCATTATTTTGTTTTGATGCATCGGTATATATTTCCAGAAAATCTGAAAGATTTGATATGCAGGCGCTTAATATATTTTACTTATCAAGAAATTTTCATTTTATACAGAAATATTTTAAATCACTATTATAACTACTTGTATTTCTAAATGCCATACATAATGGAGGAGAAGGTTCTTTTGACCAGTACTTGTTCTAGAAAACGAAACTACGAAAAATAATGGTGGTTCTAGTGCTTCAATCCGAAGTGGTTCCACAGGCGTTGAACACATTGCGCCCAAACAGAGTCTTAGGGAAATATTTTGAATTATTTTCAGTCGTTTTAGAATGTAAGGATCGGCTGATCCATATAAAAATGTGGAACGTTTCACGATTTTGCGTGTCATCCTTACGCAGGGGGCATGCTAACCTTCTCTGTATCGTTCCAATTTTAGTATATGTACCGCCGAAGGGAGTACTGCAATAGTTAACTAATTATTTTTTCGAAATTTTGCTCTTTTTTGCATTTATCCAAACAATAAATCGGTGTATCAATTTTTGCAAATCGTCGTTGTGAAGCTTTTTGCATGCTCTAAAAGATGTTTGCCCCAATTAACCTGTCTTTTGTTTTTGAATGATAAAAAAAGCGCCAAAAAATGTATTTTTTCACCCTAAACTAAAAAAATCTTTCAATACCCTGAATGAAATGATACTTTACTGACAGGTCCATAAGAGAAAAAGATACCAGCATCAGTTTGTCGCAGGGGTCAGTGCTAGGTCCCATACTGTGGAATATCTTGTACGACGGGGTGTTGAGGCTACAGATGCCAAGGGGATGCACTCTTGTATCTTATGCTGATCATCTCGCACTGGTTGCGAAGGCGAGTTATAAAACGGAAATGGCTAATGCGGCTAACACAGCCCTGCGTCGTATTAGTAGGTGGATAACAGAGAACGATCTACAGCTAGCGCCTTAGAAAACTGAGGTATTAGTTCTCAGAGGGACAAAGGAAAAATTTTATCTTCGCTTTATAGTGGAAGGTGTGGAGGTTGCAACTGTAAAATCAATTAACTATCTGTGAGTCTGGTTGTTGGAAGGTCTAAGGTTTCGAGTACACATCCAAAAGACAGTAGAGAAGGTAAACCGAAATCTGGAGGCGTTGATACGGCTGATACCAAACTTGGGAGGTCCAGGAAGCACCATGCTAAATGGAGTTTTCCAGTTGGTGGTAAAATACGCTGCCCCTGTGTGGTGTAGTGTACTAAACACTGCGAAATACGCTAGGCTGATGGAGATTTCGTAAAGGCGAATGCTCCTCAGGGTATCTAGCGAGGCTCTCTAATGAGGCTCTATATGTCATTGGAGCGATGATACCGATCGTTTTGTTGTGTAAAGAGCGAGCGAGGATGTATGCGAGGAGGATGGATGTAAATATAGATGAGAATAAGAGAGAAAGAACAATAGTAGAGTGGCAGAAAGAATGGGCTAATGATAGTGAAAAGGCAAGGTGGACGAAGGAGCTTCCCGATCTAATACCGTGGTAGGAATCTGGGAATGTAAGTTTAGGAAACTAGATTACTTCCTGACGCAGTTTCTAACACGACATGGTAGTTTTGGCACCTTCACAAATATAATAGGCAAATGTGCCTCGGCAGACTGTACTGTTTTATGGGGTACCGGACGCTCCCGCCCACATTTTTACCTGCCAGAGATGGGCAAATGACATGGGCGATTTCTAGAGGCGAATGGGTTTCGGGCTGGATAAAAGAAATATTGTAAACATAATGTTGAGAGGAGAGAAAGTATGGAGAGAAGTACACTGTCTGTTTTCTGGGGTGGTGAAGAAAAAGGAACAGGAGGACAGAAGAGGAAATTGAGCCAGGAATCTGAAATTTATAGTTATTAGTTTATGGCCTAACGTCTAAATATTTTCTGAATTACGGTAATAGGTATGGTTATTTATAAATTTTTAGTTTTTTATTTTAGTTGTTTATTCAGTTTAAGACCACCTCTCGTTAATTTTTGTCATGTTATTGTCGTTGAGGTCAAATAAATATTTTTGCAGAAAATTCATTAACTTATTAAAGAAACATCGAAATCAGTGTATGATAACTATTATAATATGTAGAAGGAAACTACGTCAATAAATAAGGCGGAATGTTGTCTAGCAGTTTTTGTTTTGTTATTTAGACTCGGGACTATTTGTGAAGTGAAGAGTGAAGATTTGTTTCCAATTTACACTTAAATACCTGTTGTTTATTGCACGGTTATTTTAACCGACAAAATCACAGATTATACGTAACAGACTGTTTAATTAATTTTATTTTAGTTCATTATTATAATATGCTTGAAATTTGTTTATATCGGAAATAATAATTAAATATAACAAAAATATTTACTAGTTTAATATTTATTGTATTTTGTGCATTTATAATTTCAACAACATAATACCTACCTGAATATTTAAAATACCTCACTACACAAGGAAATTTTTGAATGTATTGTTCATGTAAATAATACTGAAATATATGTGCAACAAACGAACATTGTGTATGAAAATGTTGATAATATATAAAATTATATAACTTTAAAAGAATAAAATTATAAATCTGGTATTTACAAAATATTGTTTATTTAAAGAGCTTCATATAATGTAATGTATCTAAGTATATTACACTACAAGCCCATGGGCCTTTTTGAGTGCCTCAGCATGAATCACATATAAATCAATACTACAATAAGTAATAACAATTTTAGAAACTATGCAGTCAATTTTTATCGGTACAGGTGACTACACAGGTAAGGTAAACTTACCTCTTAAAGTCAAGAAAGGGGGGCAGTTTGGCACCAAACATATTTGAAGACCTTGGGACCAAAAGGGAAAAAAGGTCAAAAATGAGTTAAAGTAGAAAACGCACACTTTAAAACTATATTAATATCCCAAACAGAGAATTTCAGATGTTTTCTTCTAGATAGCGCCGCTGTAGTAAGTCCCGTTGTGTCACCATTACGTTATATTGCAACAGAAGGAGATATGCCACAGTAATAATCAAAATGGCGGCGGAACATTCTCGTGCATGTAAACGAAAAATAGAATTTTCTGAGTTTGACTCAGACATGATTTTTGATTTAACTCATGGAATACCGTGGGATAGTTAGTGTTAGTAGTATGCAGTTAGTGCGGATGGTGCTCGAGCTATGACCGTTACACGAATAGAACTTCAGGCTAACGTTAAGAAGATGAATTCATCTATTATCTGGCATCATTATTGCATTCATAGAGAAACATTAACTACTAAAAATATGCCTGATAAATTAAAAACAGTGTTAGACGAGATAGTGCAGGCCGTGAATTTGATGAAAGCCGGGCCTCTAAATTCCCTTATTTTTGGTATGATTTGTAAAGACATAAGAATAATCCACAAGCAGTTGTTATTGTATGTTATGGTGCGTTAGTTGTCTGGTGGCTAAGTCGTGTTACGTGTTTTCAAAGAAGAAGATGAGATCAGAACGTTTTTTTTTTAAGAATTCCTCAGGTAGCGGAAATAAACATGCTGATAATTTCAACAACTTTGAATGGCTTACAATGGTGGCATATTTGGATATCTTCAGTGCCCTTAACGAGCTTAACTTAAGTTAACAAGAAAGGGATAACAACATCTTCCAAGTTAAAGATAAAATAGAACTATGATAAAAAACTTGACCTTTAGACAAATCGTAAAATTAAAAAAAAACTATAATTATTTGCGGTCGTCTTTTCGGGAGTATTTTCCAGGAACCAACAGAAGTAAAACTGGATAGTTGACCCTTTCAACGCAGATGTTTCAGATATCATCGGCTTGACAACGATACAGGAAAATCAATAAATGGAAATATCATGTGATATCATGTTGGTATTCAGAAATGACGAAAATATCAATAGAATCTATGAGATCTCAGATTCATGAGCGTAAAAGTACAAATATTTCCGCTAAGAAAATCAAAATTAGTACTTTAATGTAAGATATGTCAGGCATATGGACACACACAAGGTAACTGTGCGAAAGAACCAAGATGTGTCCTCTGCACAGGATAACACGTAACAGCCAAATGTGAGAAACCCAAAGATGCAAAACCTAAACGTGTCCACTGTGGAGAAGGGCATTTGATAGAAATGCAAAAAATGGAGAAATACAAAAAATAAAAGATAAATATTACAAGAAACAGACCTTACCAAGACAACCACAAAGAATGCATCCAAACCCTGTAGAAAATCAAAAACAAGAAGAAAACAAAACAAGTAGAAAATCAAAAACAAGAAGAAAACAAAACAAGAACTTATAGCAGGGTAGCAGCTGGTAAAAGTAATGAAGAAAACTATAGTAGTCAAAAAGATCTAAAAATAAAACAAACACTACAGAAAATATTAGAGAGATTAACTAACCTGGACGAGCGTATAACCAGGATAGAATATAGCACCAAAGAAGCTATACCTAAAAGACTTGGTAATGGCGGGTAGTTTATGAATAATAGAATGAAATGCAAATGGCATCTTGAAACATCAGCAAGAACTACAAGCGATACTAGATATAGAAAAAATAGACATAAGCCTCATCTCTGAAACACATTTTACGAATGAGTCATATTCAATTATACACTATCAAGAAATTGGATACAGAACAAAAGAATTTCAGGCCAATCAGTAAAAATTAAATGTAAAAACTATGAGGTAATCGT
Organism: Diabrotica balteata; assembly: GCA_918026665.1. Classification (NCBI taxonomy): domain Eukaryota; kingdom Metazoa; phylum Arthropoda; class Insecta; order Coleoptera; family Chrysomelidae; genus Diabrotica; species Diabrotica balteata. Next base: position 111,191,049 of record OU898283.1, read on the forward strand.
CACAGCGGTTTACAGTCCGCCAAGACATGCTATCAAGAAAAATCAATATATAGATTTCCTGACCAGTCAAGGACATAGATTTGTCCTTTGAGGAGACTTTAATGCAAAACATGCGCATTGGGGGACACGACTGACTACCACCAAAAGGAAAGAATTTTTAGAAGCAATGAAATACATAAAATGCGACGCAGTATCAACGGAAAGCCAACATACTGGCCTACTGACACAAATAACATCCCAGACCTTATCGACTTCTTTGTAGTCAGAAATAGTTTAACAAATTCCATAGAGATAGAAGAGGCATTAAATATGAACTCGGACCATTCTCCAATTATTCTCACACTCAGTGACACTGTTATCAAAAAAGAAAGCCTCCCTAGACTTGTTAACAAAAATACTGACTGGAAAAGTTTCCAAATAAACCTTGAAGAGAAGATTAATCTCTCAGTTCCATTAAGAACCGTTGATCAACTAGAGGCAGAAGTAGAATTACTCAATAAAAATGTACAACAAGCTCATTGGAACAACAGCACGGACAGAGTCGAAACAAAAATAGGAAATAACTACCCGAAAGAAATCAGAGAAATGATAACCGAAAAAAGAAACCTGATACGCAAGTGGCATCAGTCTAGAGCACCAGTTGATAAAACTAGAATAAATAATGCCACACAAAAATTAAAAAGAGAAATTTAAAAAATTAAAAACGAATCTGTTAGCATCTACCTAAGTGAACTATCAAATGATAGCGCTACTGATTACTCATTATGGAAGGCTACTAAACGATTAAAAAGGCCAATCTTACAGAATCCACCAATTAGAAATACTAATGGTAGCTGAGCAAGAAGCAATATACAAAAGGCCAACAGATTTGCTGATCACCTAGGCTGAGCAACCAAATGAAGAACAAGAAATAATTAACTGGGAGATCCCTGATCAAGATGAAATGTAGATTAGCCTTGTAACTCCAAAAGAAGTATATTTGGAAATGAAAGAAAATATAAACCCAATGAAAGCTCCTGCATTTCATCTAATTACTGGGGAAATATTAAAGAAACTTCCAAGGAAAGCTATAATAAAATTAACACATGTTATAAACAGAATAGAAGGTGGCGGAAATTATAATAATATAAAACCAGGAAAAACAAAAAAAAAATGTGATAAAGACCACTGCAATTGTCTGCCATAAAAACTGTGCTGTCATATATTTCAAAATTGAGTATAATTTATATTCCAATAAATAAGATACGTCTTGTATTATTAAGGTCCATTATTTAATTCTTAAAGAATGTCCAGTAAAAATTAAGTGTACATGTCGTATATGTTCAATATATTTACATTACAGAGTCATAATGAAAAAATCAATATTTGTTAAAATGTCAAGCACGTCCGTACATACCTTATCCAATTAATTTGAATTTAGTGAGAATCTCATTTAATTGTTAGTTGAACAAATTAAACTATAGAAAAAATTAATAAATAAAAACGTGACTTTATGCCAAAATGATTTTCTCTAAAAACATAATAATGACAATATTTCGATGATACATGCTTAGTAAGTAATAAAGTGAAATAAGTATACAGTTTTAGATTTTTATCGTGTCGTTACATATTATAACCAATTAAAGGAAAAGCTATTATGAATATTATTAACATTTTAATAATACTTAAACTCATAATGCATTAGATAGATGGATAAGACATTACAAATGAAAATGGATTTGAAAGTTCTGGCAATTGTTTAAATTGAATGACACACCACTATATTAAGTCTTAATAAAAGTCTTCATCACGATCTTTCTATTTCGTTTCTAGCTACATTATTTAAACGTCACTTAACCAAGAAGCATAGCGCTAAAGGAGCTACTCCGAAAATCATAAATAGCTAAAGACCTCCGAATAATGGCGTGGAACGCAAATGGACTACTACATCAGATCGAGTTGCAAGCAGTACTAGACATTAATAGAATTGATCTGTGTCTCGTTTCTGAAACATATTTTACTAAACAGTCATAATATAAAATTTAGGGGGTATAGAGTATATTCTACTATACACCCAGATAATGCAGCTTAATAAGGAAGAGCTATCATAATTAAAGATAACATCTTGCATCATGAGGAATTAAAATATACAACTTAGCACATACAAGCTACAACAGTATTTGGGAAGATGAAAATACATACTGTAAATATAAGTTCAATATATTGTCCACCTAGACACTCCAAAAGAGAACAATATAAAGAGTTTATAAACACTAGGAAAAAGACACATCATCGGAGGCGACTTTAATGCAAAGAATACCAACTAGGGCTCTAGGTCAATTACACATAAAAGAAAAGAAATATTGTCAGCTGTTAAAGAACAAAAGGGTAAAGTAATATCTACTGGTAGACCAACCTACTGGACTACCGTTAGGAACAAAATTCCAGACCTGATAGATTTCTTGATTTACAAAAGTATCTTAGCTAACTCTCTATAACTACTAACTATCTACTCTTAGATATCAATGACAGCTGGAACATGACCCCTGATCACCCACCGATAATTTTAACTATGAGTGATACAGTGATTAAAATAGAGTTCAATCCAATATTGACTAATGAAAAAACTTACTGGGAGAGCTTCAAAATAAACCTTGAATAGAGAAACACGAGGCAACTTGATGACTAATTAGAAGTTTTATACAAGATATCCAATAGATAGCTTGAGAAAACACTCTCACAAAAACTTCTAGAAGGAAAGGGAACAACTATCCAAAAGAAATCAGAGAACTCATAGTAGAAAAAAGAAAGTTAAGAAAAAAATAGCAGCAATACAAGCTTCGCGGGACAAAACTAGTCTAAATAATGCTACACAAAAACTAAAAAGGGAGATACAGAATATAAAAAATTCAATAATTGATTTCTTTTTAAGTAATTTAACAACTGACCAGAACACAGATTATTCGTTATGGAACGCAACAAAAAAAGAATGAAGAGACCAATTATTTATTCTCCTCCTATCAAGTTGGAAAACGGCAACTGGGCTAGAAGTAACAAAAAGAAAACAAAACGATTTGCAGATGATTTAGAAAGCATGTTCAAACCCAACGACAATGATGGTGTATAACTGAGATGGGAAGAACCATTCGAAGCCGAAGAAAACATAACGTTGACATCGTTTAAAAAAGTATCAACAGGGATAAAAGAAAAAATAAAGCCTAAGAAAGCTCAAGAATATGATCTCATAACAGGAAAACTATTAAAAAATCTACCAAGAAAAGCCATAGTGAAGCTGACACACCTAATAAATGCTTCTTTTAGATTGAGATATGTTCCCAGACTCTAGAAAGTAGCCGAAGTCATTATGATCGCCAAACTAGGTAAACCTCTTAATGAAGTGACATCCTATCGACCAATATCATTCCTTCCGGTGATGTCAAAACTATTTGAAAAGCTTTCTTTTAAAAGGATTAAGAGTAATAAAAGAAAGAAAAATTCTTATACCAAATCATCAATTTGGTTTCAGAAATAAACATTTTACTATAGATCAAGTTCATAGAATAACGAATATAATAGAAAAAAAAAACATTAGAAGAAAATAAAATATGCCCTATAATGTTCTTCGACCTAGCACAGGCGTTTGATAAAGTCTGACATGACGGTTTAAACTACAAACTAAGAACGTTTATGGTTAAACAGTATTCAGAAATCTTAGAATCATACAAAGCAAAAAAATACTTCATAGTAAAAGCTGGCAAAGCAGGCGTACCAAAAGGGAGTGTATTAGGTCCGGTCCTGTACTTATTCTATAAGTGTGACATTCCAGAGCTAGGACAAAACAATATTGCCACCTTTGAGAGATATGAGACACTATAATTCAGCCGCTGAAAAGATGGAATGATCACGTGAATGGCACGTACTCTTAAATATTCCTCTCCCTATGTTATCACTTTTCCCACTTTTACACCGCTCAACAAAAACGAACTAACACTCTCGCTATAATATATTTATACCGTTTTTTACAGGTTATTAAACGTAATACACAATTAATAAAATCCTTAATAAACCTAACTCACACAATAATTAATACAAATTAATATATGTACGCGTGAACTCTACAAACAATTTTTAACACTGCCAACAAAAAACAAAATTCATCAGCCAGCGGAAGTAAAACACAAATTAATAATGACGGTGTAAACAGTTGCTCAGAAGATCTAGTTTTGATCGCCTGTCGATGCTTGCAGTGAGTGATCACTGCGACCTTGGATTCCATCTTTTAAGCACCTAGGGTATAGTAGAAATTACTGATAAATTGCAACTATTAGTAAATACAATACATACCTGGACAAGAAAATACGAATAATAAAAAATGAGACTTAATCTGCACATATTAAATTTACAAATAAAAAATAGAAAATTTCCCAGTTAGAATAAATGATAACCAAGTTCCTTATGCAATATTAACAAAATACTTGGGCATCACCCTAGACGTGAGGATGTGCTGGAAAGTCCATGTCAAAACGGAAAAGGGGGAGCTTATTATTAGATATAAGAGTTTGTATTGTTTTGAGAAAATTTAACATTATTTATTCACAATAAATTATCCATTTACAAGCAAGTACTGAGGTGAGTATGGGTATATGGCTGCCAACTCTGGGGCTGTACCAAAAGTAGTAATGTACATATTATCCAGAGATTTTAAAACAAAGTACTGAGAACATTGTTAATGCTCCTTGGTATTTCATACCTGGGTATAGAAATTGTGACCGAAGTAATGAAGAGAACAGCAGCAAGTCACGAGCAAAGGCTTCATAGTCATGTAAATGTCAAAGCAATCTAGCTTCTTGACAACACTGAAGTAAACAGAAGACAAGTAAATATGTAACAGTTTAGTGTAAAAAGTAGAGTATAGTCCAGTGATGTTATTGCATGCTTTTTTGGAGTTACTAACGTCCTTAGTTTCACCCAATTTTTCTTCTTCTTAAAAGTGGCACAATTTACCGAAAAAATCAGTGTTCGATACACAAAATAGAAAAATAGATCTGCAGCCATCTCAAAAGTAAGCTATACCCATAAGGGTCATAAAAATTAAATCGAAAGAATGATGTCTTTGGAGTTAGGGACAGAGTGGCCGAGCACGAGTATTTTTTTGTGAGTTTAAAATAATTTTGCTTAATTTTTTAATGTCCCAAAGGACTGTCACTCTAAATTACATATGATCCATAAAAAACCTTGATTTAATCTATTTTGTAGTCTACAAAATGGAGAAAATCCCAAAAAACCCTAAAAAAACGAGTGTTTTGGAATTTTAAAGATGGCACACTTAACAAAAAAATCTGGAAAATATCAGAAATATAGTTTATTAAATGCATAAAATAGAAAAAAAATAGACTTGAAGCCACTTCCAAATAAAAGTTTACGATTTATGGAAAAAAATATTTGTAAAAAAAAGTGTGTAAAAGTTTTGTAAAAGCCTAAAAAATGCATGTAATTTTTTTAAAATTTTTATATTATTTGCGAAAACTCACAAAACCTTTAAAATCACCGAAAAAAATAAGTTTTTTTTCTGTTTAAAGGTGTTTTCGCTCAATTTTTAATGTCCTTGAGAACCCAGTTACTTCAAATGATATATAACTTATAAAAAAATGATTTGATCTATTTTGAAATCTATAAAATGGGGAAAATCATCAAAAAACTCTAAAAAATACTTGACTGAAAGATCTAAAAAAAATCAGAAATATAGTTTTTTATTAAATATATAAAATAGAAAAAAAGTTAGACCTGTCCAGCCATCTCCAAAATGGCCAATTAAAATTGCGTTGAATATTATTTTTTAATCACATAGAACTTAAAAAATTGAATTCTGGGATTGAGATCATTTTGGCTATTTTAACGAACCCTTTCTGAAAAAAGGTACTGATTTTTAAAATTATTCAATTAATAATAATAATTAATTTTCAATATTATATATAATAAAATTCGAATTAATAAATTTTGGTAAATGGAAGAGCCTAGAGAAGTTTTTAAACAACTGTACATTTTTTAAACTAAACAAATAGAATAAATTTTTTAATTTTCAAATAATCTTTTTTTCTAAACTTATATCGAAAGTTCTACTAACGTGAAGATTTAAATTTCTAAGATGAATTTGCTGCTTATACTAGAATACCAGCGTAGTTTGGTGGTAGAATCAGCTTATGGTTAAACAGTACTGTGTTTGAAGAGATGTGTCTACGTCTCTTCACGTCTCGTGATACTTCTTCATGGATTCCTACCGAAAGAGTATAACGCCTAATATTTACATATTTACCCAATTACCAATAAAAGAAATTAAAATGAAAAATTATGAAAACTTAATAAAATATCCAGCAAGACCACTTATCTCTCATTAAACATTGTATGTCCAACACTTACTTCATCTTCCAAAATCAATTCTACAGACAAATAAATGGCGCCTCGATGGGCTTCCAACTATCTTCAGTTATTGCCAATACTTCGAGACCCGAGCACTATCCACATCAATGCTCAAACGCACATGTTGGATATATTGACGATACATTTGTCATTTGGTCCCATGGCAGGGATGATTTAGTGTCTTTTCAAACCCAGCTGAATGGTATATATCCCAGTATCCAGTTCACGGTAGAGGTAGAAACTAATTCATTTCTACGTTTCTCGCAAGAACATAAGGAAAAACCTATCAGAAGGTTTCCGTTACTTGCATGCCAACTCTCATCATCCCTCTTCACAAATTAATTCAGTTATTAATATGCTTATCTCCAGATCAATACGCCTTTGCAATGGTGCAAGTAGTCCCGTTAAGGGTCTATAGTTAAAAACGAGCCCCTCTCCAAAACGGTTATCGCTAAAATTACACCAATAGGCGCATCCACAGACATCAATCTCCCACTCAATCTCGATCCAAAGACTCAGACCCTCTTCATACGAAACCTTCTTCCTTACATCAAAGTGTCATCGGCAAAATCGACAAAATTCCTAAATCAAGAGGAATAAAAACAATATTAACTCTCCAACAAAAACTAAGGAAAACTTAAACTAACTCTCTTACAATTCAAAATAGGATTTATAAACATTCCATTTCTTTTCACAATTAAGATAATTTAATTTCAGCTCTAGGTCAAAACCATCTTCATAGAGATCACAAAATTGTTTTTTAAAACTACAGAACCATAGCCTCCATCCACTTTTATAAACCAAAAATTATCCGAGAGAAAAAAGCCGTAGAAATTTAAAAAAGGGCCAAATTGTCTCAATAAAAGAGATGACGGCATACGGTTACCTTCGACTTGAAGACCTCTCATAAAGAAAATATCGTCCGCTCCACCCGTCAATCAAAATCCTACTGTCAGAAACGCTCGCGCCTACCTCCGTGCTAATCCTCACGCTAACCCCCACGCCAACCTCCACCCAAACCACGTCACCATCGACGATATAAATGACCCGTCCTCTATTCCCAGCACCAGTAATGCATTGGTTAGTGATCAGTGTAGAGGTGTCTGGGGGCTCGGGAGACTGAGACCTCGGAAGCCCTGGAGAAGCCATCGAAGAGGATGTCAAAAGATCGGCTCAGTGATAATCCACGCGGTTTAACCCGGATGACTGCTGAAATTAATATTAGTTCCTGTAATAGTATTAATCTTATAAAATACCTAATCGGTAAAGAAAACTTGAAGCTGGTAAGTTTGGGAAGAAAAATTCTGCAGAAAATAAACAACAAAAGGTATTCCTTTCCTTCTGTGTATATCCCTTTTTTAATACGTCAACCATACATAAGAGAATTTTCTCTCTGAATAGGAGTTCATCATCAGTTGGCGCTACAGCCCTTCGTGAGCCTTGGCCTGCTTCAAAACATTCTTCCATCCTTCCCTATCGAGTGTCTGTCTTCTCCAGCCCCTCACTCCAATCTCCCTCAGATCTTCCTGTACATCGTCCAGATATCTGAGTTTAGGTCGCCCCCTTCTTCTTCTTCCGACCGGCCTATTTTAGCATAGTTATTTTAGTGGGATCACTCTCATCCATCCGCATAACGTGGCCCACCCACCTTAGGCGGTTTATCTTGATGGTCTTCACAATATCTGCAATATCTGCATCACCAAAAAGTCTATAGAGTTCCTGAATAGGAGTTACATCATAAAAATTGTTCGTATTTATTAAAAATTGTAGGTCCCAATGCTTACAGAACACTCTGCTCATCGCTCGGTAATTTATTCGCCGTAGGTTTTGCTTATCACTGTAATATAAAGTTCAAACATTAAATATTTTATACACAATTTGTTATGCTATAATAGGTATGTACGGTAAACAATAAAATGTTAATTTAAAAATTATAATTATTTTTTAATAATAATAATCACATGTTACTGCCATGTGTGAGTTACTGCTATTGGAATTTTTGGAAAAACATCAGGAAAGACGTTCGAGAAAAACGAGACCAAGTGGTGGTCAAGCGAAGGTAAAAGAAATAAAGGAGAAGAGAAAATTATATAAATAAAGTCAAAAAATATGACACAGATCTTCAAAACTATACAATCACCAAAAAGGAATGAAAAGTACTATACTATCAACTTAATATCAGGGAGGGTGAATCAAATGAGATAAAGAAGTACTTTGGCAGTTCATTAAATGAAAAATTTGACAGAATTTCGGAATGGTATCCTTGAGAGAGTGTGGACAGCTTTACGGAAGACAGGAACAAGTTGGCTAAGTCGGCGCTCACAACAAGACGCTGACCCTCGTTCCGACTACCAAAAAAAAACTAAAAAGCACTCCTCTTGTGACTTCGACAATCACAAGAGGATAGCAGGAATAAAGCTCCTAACACTAGGTTGCAACTGATTCGGTTAAGGAACCAAGTTGGACTCCTTGTACCCTCCCACATAAAAAGCATTTAGCTGATAATGTGCCCCCATCGCGTATCAGAGCGCTATAGGGGGAAAGGGATGGTCTGGAGGATTGAAGCACGGTGGAGTAATTCCTGTTTATACACGAATAAATACACCTCGCTCCAATGAATTGTTATACACGAACAGCATTTCAAGGGGTGAACAAGTCTCTCAGGCTGGGTTTAATTAAATTGCTTGCTTGGTTACGCATGCAACATTCACACAATAATAGATAATTCTGCACTTCCCATTAAAGCAGAAGTGACATCTACATAATCTCTATAATTTTCCTTGATAAAAAATTATAATAAGAATATATCTCAAATTAATCTGGGGATCTGTTATAGACAGGACAAGAAATTGAAAAGTTAAAGTTAAAAGGGAAAAAAATAGACATCTCACAACTGAAAAACCCTGAAAACAAAAATGAAACAAGTATCGAGGTTAAAAAAGAAATAAAAACGCTGAAGTACATACAGACGTTAAATTAACATGGACTACTTACTCTAAAAACGAAAATAACAAAGATATAAGAAGACGACATCAGGTTTACGAAAAACAACAGAAAACAAGAATGGATATAGTAAGAGACCATGGACCTCATGGACGTAAGACAAAAACATAAAACAAACCCAATACAATAAAAACGAGTTAATAAAGTCATTAGAAAAAAGTACAGAGCAGCTAAAGAAAACTGGATGTCAACCAAATGCCTAGAAATTGCACAACTTCAGGAAAGATACGACACCTTTAATGTCAACAAAAAAGTAAAAAAATGGCAAGTAGACATAGAAATACAAGAAACAATATTAAAAAATAGTAATAATGAGATGATTATAGGTACAGAAGACTGGAGAGATGAAAAGAATATATTCAGACACTTTCTGATGATGATAGACCTTGTTCTTCACCATCCACTGATGATCGAATAAATAAAAAAGATCAAAAAAAAATAAAAGAAGAAGTTATTTATGCAGTTAAAGCTTAGAATAACACAAAAGCCACCGGTCTAGACAATATCAATATCAAAATACTTAAAATTAATTACAGACAAAGAAAGTAAAAGCCTCGACTTAAAAACAGCACTATTTAATAAGATATATTACACCTGGTAAAAAACAATCAGACTGGCTAAAATAAACATTCGTAACATTACCAAAAAAATCCAATGCCTCACACTGCAATGACTATAGAATGTTTCATATCCTTATAACTTTCCTCAGAATCATTCATACACAAATTCACAAGAAGTGTGAGTTTCAGATGAGTGACACTCAATTCGGATTTAGAAATGAATTGGGAACACGAGAAACTCTGTTTGCCTTAAATATGTTAACAAAACAATGCAAAGACATGAATGTTGATGTATATACATGTTTTATTGGTTATCGAAAAGCATTTGACTGCATTAACCATCAAAAGATGATCGAAATTCTGAGAACAACTGGAATTAACGAACAAGACTTGCAAGTTATCTCAGAACTATATTGGTACCAAACGACAACAATTGAAATAGAGCACACAGCATACGAAGATATACGAATCCTACGAGGAGTGTGACAAGGTTGCGTCTTATCATCGCTATTGTATAATTTGTATTCGGAATCTATATTCAGAAAAGCATTATATGAGGTTCAAGATGGAATCAAGATTAACGGAACCAGCATAGACAACACCAGGTACGCTGATGATACTAACCTAATGGCAAGCAACGCACAAGAACTACAAAATATAATAATTGCGGTCATGGGCGTCCACAGGGAAGGGCAGGGGAGGCAGCTGCCCCCCCCCTAGAGAGGACGCTAACTACTACGCAATATTAGCTGACGAAACCGCTGACATTTCAGGCAAAGAACAGTTGTCAATTGGTTTGAGATATTTTGATGAAGAAGCAGAAGAAATTCGTGAAGAATTTACAGGGTTTGTTCAGCTCGATGCTCTGAATGCACCAAGCATTGCAAAGGTAATTGATGATTTCCTGACAAATCATGAAGTTGATCCACTCAAATGTGTCGGCCTGGGGTTTGATGGTTGCTCCACTATGTCGGGAAAGGAAGGCGGAGTTCAAGCAATTTTAAGCAAAAAATACAGCAAATCTTTTTTTTTCCACTGTGCGTCACACAGATTAAATTTAGTTGTGAACGATTTGAACCGTTTAAATGAAGTGCGAAATACTATTGCCACTATTAAAGACATAACCAATTTCTTCCGTGAATCAGTATTAAGAAGAATATGATAGCAAATATCCCTAGCCTCTGCGAAACACGGTGGTCCAAAAAATACAAGGTAATTAGGGTTTTTCGAAAAAATTTCATTGAAATTGTACAGGCCTTGCAAACTCTATCCGTTGAAGGAAATTTGGCCACTAGAAAAACATCTTATCAGTTGCATTCTGCGGCATGCAAGTCAGGATTTATTGTCGCTGTCATTTTGATTGCAAAATATTCTGAATACCTAGAGCCTATAGTCAACCGCCTACAATCTGCGCAAACTAATGTTTTAAAGGTAGCGGAACATATTCGTCAAATCATGGATATTTTTAAAAACATAGACAGAACGCAGAGAACGTAACGAACACTTTATTGCATGAAGCCAATAAGATAGACGAAGAATGCGGTTTTGAATTATCTACCCCTAGAACTGTAAGTCAGCAACAGCATAGAAGCAATCAACCAACTGATACGCGTACTGAATACTGGAGGCGATCCATGATTCTTCCGTATCTGAATTCTATCATATCTTCTCTAGAGACACGATTTTCCGAAGAAAATACGCCAGCCTTCGCTCTGAGTCTTTTGCATCCCAAGCATTTTTCAAAAATTGATTTAAATTGCCTTAAATTAGAACTGAGACAATCCTTAAACCACTATGAAATAGATGGAATAGATGCAGAGCTAGAAGTATGGGTAGAACACTGGAATAAAAAACTCCTTAATAATGAGTTAGATAACTTCAACCCCTTGAAATTTTTGAACTGGTTCGAGCGTCCACTACTTTTTATCCGTTAACAAAAAAATTGCTGGAAATTCTCGTAACATTGCCTTGCACTACGTGTACAGTTGAGAGATCGTTCAGCAGTCTTCGAAGAATAAAAACATGGTTGCGGAGTACAATGGTCGAAGACCGCCTTAATGGGTTAGCTCTAATGAGCATTCATCGGAAACAAATATTACCAAAAAAAGGAAGAGTTTGTAGAGAAAGTTTTACAAGAATTTACAATTGATCCGCGTAAATTGTTGTTTAAATAATAGTGTTTAGGAACAGACAATTTATATTGCTTCACAAATCGAAGGCTTATCCAGGAGGAAATAAACTTGTTAAATTTGCATCACGTTTTTGTAAAAAGCATTAAAAAAGTTTTTAAATATTTAAATTATATTTAGTTTGCTTCATTTTTGTATGAAGGCGTTGAGTTATAATTTTGGCTCCAAAAACGTTATTTTCAAAACTTTTCTGAGGGAAACCCCTTTCCCCTCTCCCCTCTCAGTGAAGACTCTCAATTTACATCTATATGTATTATAACCAATACCAATTATCTTATCTAACCAATTTTTTTATTTCTCAAATCTGCCCACCCCCCCTAGTTTTGGTCCTTCGGACGCCCATGAATGCGGTAGTTCGTCATAGCGAAATATTCGGTTTACATGTAAATGTTTCGAAAACTAATATTTTCAAAGATACCATCAAATGTACATTTGTATGACAATAAACAGATAATAGAACAGGTAACTTCCATAAAATATTTGGGAGAAAACGTCAACAGCCAGTGTCAAACAAAGAAAAAGAAATCTTGTCAAGAATCGAACAAGCTAGGAAAACACTCATGAACGTGAAAATATTTTTTACAAGATCAGACCTTAGTCTACAGCTCAGAATTCAAATGATCAGATGTTACGTTTTCTCTGTTTTGCTGTATGACTGTAAAAGCTGGACATTGGACTCTAAAACAGAAAAAAATGGATGCCTTTGAAATGTAAATATACAGAAGAATTAATTATTATTTATAACTGGGAATAAGCCACATTAAAGATAAAAATACATTTATTGACGTTTCAATTTCCAATTCGGAAATCGTTCTCAAAATACAAATAGTAAATTAAACAAATTTTGTTTTTTTGTTACATAGTGAAAAAATTCTTCTGATAATTTAATTTTATCTGACTCATTTATATTGACAATTCAGACATACATTATGCATTTTAAAGAAGACGACTTTAAAATGATATTGCCAATATTGTTGAGTTGCGCTCCTGGGACGACTTTACTTATAAGATAGTTCATTCGATTACATGAAATCAACTTTAACTTGAGAATATCCGTCAGAAAAAATCATAGCATGTAATTCGTCTTTAAAAAGACAAACACATGACATGATGACAGTAAAATTCTCCTGTTAGTGATTCCATAGTAAATTATGAGGGAAAAACCAGGAAAAAAACCTCATAATACTATCCCGACATTGTAAGTATTTGTTCGTGAATTTAGTTTACCTTCAACAAACATCAAAATTCTGATTTTATGTTACGTTATTTAAAAAACATAAATGATGTATCCTCTATAATATGTTACTGACTTACTAATACTGGTATTTTCTTATTAATAACTTCCTCTTTCAATATTGGTAACCAGATCCTACTACATTCTGCCTCATTTAGCATAATTAGAGCCGCTTCTTTGATTTTTCTTTTTTTACCATCCGTTTCTTTTAGGACTATATTTGAATTATTCCATTGAACTCTATGTTCATTATCCCATGCGTGTTTACATATTTGAGATCTATCAAATTCTCTATTTTTAATATAAGATTGATGTTCACTTATTCTAACATTTAGTGGCCTTGATGATTCACCTAAATAAAACTGATCGCATTCACAAGGTATTTTATAAATGCAATTCTTTGTCCTTTCTTGTTCATTGTTAGGTTTGGTTTTGGACAAAATAGATCTCAACGTGTTTGTTGTTTTGAATGTTGTTGAAATGTTGAATTTATTTCCTATCCTTTTAAGTTTTTCTGATAATCCTTTTATGTACGGTATTGTTATTTTCCTCATATTATTCCTTGTGTATGCTGTAGGATCTCGTTCTAAGTTGTTCTGTTCTATTCGATCGATTGTTGAAAATTCCTTATTTATAAACGATAAAGGATAATCATTTTTTAATAAAACAGATGTTAACAAATGTTTCTCCTCCAAGAACGAATTTTCGTTAGAACAAGTAATTTTGGCTCTATCGTATAAGGATTTAATTATTCCCTTTTTTACATTAATATTGTGATTTGATTTGAAATTTAAATATCTATTGGTGTGTGTTGGTTTTCTATACACCTGAGTCTCATATCCAGTATCGTTCTTAGAGATCAAAACATCCAGGAAAGGTAGCGTGTTATTATATTCCTTTTCCATGGTAAATGTTATATAAAAGGAATATAATAACACGCTACCTTTCCTGGATGTTTTGATCTCTAAGAACGATACTGGATATGAGACTCAGGTGTATAGAAAACCAACACACACCAATAGATATTTAAATTTCAAATCAAACCACAATATTAATGTAAAAAAGGGAATAATTAAATCCTTATACGATAGAGCCAAAATTACTTGTTCTAACGAAAATTCGTTCTTGGAGGAGAAACATTTGTTAACATCTGTTTTATTAAAAAATGATTATCCTTTATCGTTTATAAATAAGGAATTTTCAACAATCGATCGAATAGAACAGAACAACTTAGAACGAGATCCTACAGCATACACAAGGAATAATATGAGGAAAATAACAATACCGTACATAAAAGGATTATCAGAAAAACTTAAAAGGATAGGAAATAAATTCAACATTTCAACAACATTCAAAACAACAAACACGTTGAGATCTATTTTGTCCAAAACCAAACCTAACAATGAACAAGAAAGGACAAAGAATTGCATTTATAAAATACCTTGTGAATGCGATCAGTTTTATTTAGGTGAATCATCAAGGCCATTAAATGTTAGAATAAGTGAACATCAATCTTATATTAAAAATAGAGAATTTGATAGATCTCAAATATGTAAACACGCATGGGATAATGAACATAGAGTTCAATGGAATAATTCAAATATAGTCCTAAAAGAAACGGATGGTAAAAAAAGAAAAATCAAAGAAGCGGCTCTAATTATGCTAAATGAGGCCAATTGTGTCGCAAATTCCTCGGCAGAATGTAGTAGGATCTGGTTACCAATATTGAAAGAGGAAGTTATTAATAAGAAAATACCAGTATTAATAAGTCAGTAACATATTATAGAGGATACATCATTTATGTTTTTTAAATAACGTAACATAAAATCAGAATTTTGATGTTTGTTGAAGGTAAACTAAATTCACGAACAAATACTTACAATGTCGGGATAGTATTATGAGGTTTTTTTCCTGGTTTTTCCCTCATAATTTACTATGGAATCACTAACAGGAGAATTTTACTGTCATCATGTCATGTGTTTGTCTTTTTAAAGACGAATTACATGCTATGATTTTTTCTGACGGATATTCTCAAGTTAAAGTTGATTTCATGTAATCGAATGAACTATCTTATAAGTAAAGTCGTCCCAGGAGCGCAACTCAACAATATTGGCAATATCATTTTAAAGTCGTCTACTTTAAAATGCATAATGTATGTCTGAATTGTCAATATAAATGAGTCAGATAAAATTAAATTATCAGAAGAATTTTTTCACTATGTAACAAAAAACAAAATTTGTTTAATTTACTATTTGTATTTTGAGAACGATTTCCGAATTGGAAATTGAAACGTCAATAAATGTATTTTTATCTTTAATGTGGCTTATTCCCAGTTATAAATAATAATTAATTTACAATGCCACAAGAAAATAGCTTCAGAACAATATACAGAAGAATGCTGAAAATTTCATGGATACAAAAAGTTACCAACGGTGAGGTACTTCGGTGCATGAGTAAACAAAGAGAATTACTCAGCATAATCAAAGAAAGGAAAATACAATACTTGCGTCATGTATTGAGAGGTGAAAAATATGAATTATTCCAAATCATATTGGAAGGTAAAGTGAAGGGCAGAAGATCATTTGAAAGACATCAGAACTCGTGGGTTGCCAACCTTCGAAAAAGGACGGCGCAATAAGAAGAAGAAGAAAGACATACAAACGACTTAATACATATCTCGCTAAAAATCATCTAATAAGAGAACTCTTCAACCAATCAGTAGAAAGAAAAATAAATATGGTCGGAAGATTTACAGTAAACCATTGAGGGATAGTACCTAAGTCAAGCCCTTCCTCTTATATAAAATTGCAATAAATAAATAAATGGATAGATATAATTCCTTAATAAAACGGTTAACGACATAAAAATCAATTTTATGAAGAACGAAAAAGGTAAGAATAAGACATGGATGACGACAGAGATTCTGCAGCTGATGCAAGAAAGAAGGAAAAACAAGAACAATAACTCTATGTATAAAACGTTATAACGAGATATATAGAAAAATATCAGAGAAGCCAAACAGAAAGAACTGGAGAAAAAATGCCAAGAATTCGAAATTCTACAAAGTAAATACGACGACTTCAACGTGCATAAAAAGGTAAGAGAAATTATAGGCAAACGTAAAAACAGAAGAGTAAGTAAACTTGTTCATGACAACGGAGAGACAATACCTGAAAAATTACATACGAAATTTATTTTTTGATCACCCGTCCTCAATACCTACGAAACAGGACCTCCTATACTAGTGACAGAAATAAGAGCAGCCATAATATCACTAAAAGAAGGGAGAGCTCCAGGACCAAACGGAGTACAGTCTGAATTCCTTAAACTTCTTGATGATAAATCTTTAAGAATACTATGTCAAATCTTCAATAATATTTATAATACAGGAGTATTCCAAAAGATTGGTTAGTTTTAGAATTTCTTACGTTACCAAAGAAACAGTGAGCGAAAAAGTGCGGAGAATATAGGCTAATAAGTCTAATCAGTCATACACTAAAACTTTTAAAAAATTATACATCGCAGAATATATAAACTATGCGAAGGGCGAATACAAAACACACAGTTATAAATAATAATTAATTTACAATGCCACAAGAAAATAGCTTCAGAACAATACAAAACACACAGTTTGGATTCATGGAAGGCGTAGGTACGAGAGATGCACTGTTTAGTCTACAGGTATTATTCCAAAAATGCAGAGACATGACTTGCGATATCTACACCGGCTTTGTGGACTACCAAAAAGCATTTGACACAGTTCAACAACGAAAAATAATGGATGTTCTAACAAAAGCCCAAATAGATGATAAAGACCGGCGTATACAACAAAATTTATACTGGAACCAATCAGCCACAATAAGAACAAATCTTGGAGATGAACCGACGGAAGCGATCCAGATTCTAAAAGGTGTTAGACAAGGATGTATACTTTCACCTATATTATTCAACCGATATTCAGAGGAAATATTTAGTGAAGCCTTGGAAAATTGCGAACATGGAATCCTTTTAAATGAAGAACGCCTAAACAAAATCCGCTATGCAGATGACACCGTTATTTTTGCAGATAGTTTAAACAGTTTAAACAACGACTAATCTATTTAAAGCATGGGTTAATAAAATAATTATAGCCAGAATGATCGTCAATATTCGAAAAGAATAGGCTCCAAAAGGGGAAGAATAAATAAATAAAAGAATTATAATTATAATAAGAAAGACCCTGTTGAATATCCTCGTATAGGAGTCACGTGCGGCGGTCCATAAAGTTCTCAACAAAACAATGCATAATTTCGTTATCACCTGTACTAACTCATTGAAATTCATTGAAGAATAGTCTGACGGTAAATAAATATAAAAGAGAAACAGTACAACCGACACGTTTAGTCGGCTTACTACCTTTACACTGCGATAGATCACGCTCACAGCGCGAATACGCAAACGAACAATCGAACGACGACAGTTCGGGCATCGGCGCCAGTTTTTCATGAAAATCCACAAGTTTTGATTTTGTTTTGTGAGGACTCTGTGAAAATATGTTAACGGGATGGAGGTTGACGATTTCAAAACGTAAGTTTTTGCGACGTTTCTACACATTGTTACTTAGATAGATACATTGGTCGGTTTTCACTTTTCCTTTTTTGGAAAATTGCATCAGGTTATGGGTAAAAGAGTTCCGCATGATTTTCTAAACGGTCGTCGAGGAATTTTATACAACCAGCTTTTTGCATTATTTATGGATTTTTTAAAATACTTGCGGAGATATTGTTCCATTTCTTTCTACAAATATCGATGTTATTATCAGAAAAAGTTCTAAACAACAAAAACAAGTCGTCGTAATGAGGTGATTGGTACAGGATAAAAAATAGGAAATACAAATCCATTATTTTGACAATTAAAGCGAAAATTCTCTTGAGTATTTCTAAAAGGATCGTAAACATGAATTATATAGATCTCTGGCAGATATTTCCTTATTGATTCCTTCTCTCTTACTTTCTCTCAATCTTATTGATCTTGGGGTTGTCATTCTATAACTACTAGAGTCTTAATATTGTATTCTCCTTCATTCGTCTCACGAGGCCTTACCATCAGTTCTATATTTTCTATGACATCTATAATCGAATGTGTGATTCTCAAAATTTCTCAAACCCATTGATTTGAAACTCTTTTTCTAGATATTCCTGTTTATCTAGACCAGAAATCCACTTCGTCGATTGTTTCTTCATTTGTTTCCTGCTAATTTTTACACCTCGCATCCGTCCGTTGAGATAATTTTTATTATAGTATTACACGATCGCTTTTTATTTTCTTTCGAGGTATTCTTGTCTCATAATATGTTATTTACCAGCGAGATGTCTTTTCTTTATTTGATTTTTTTGTCCAGTGTTTCATCCAGTAATTTTTATACTTATTTTCTGACAGCACAGCACCTCATTATTCATTCGAGTCATTCAAAAAATTAAAGCGACTAAAACAATGAGCTTATTTCTAAGGCTGGTTCACATAATTTGACTGAATGGATCTCAATGGTCCAGGAATTATTTTCCTTGTTAAGGATACAAACTAAATAAAAACTAAATAAAAAATAAATTATAAAATAAATTGCGATAAATGCAATAACTTATTTATATGCGGTTTTTTTTAAATCATTCTTCAAAATTGAATACATCAAAAACTCATAGGGATATAGGAAAATATTTTTAGAGAATTATGCCAATCAAATTATCGATGATAATAATTGGTTCTAATAAGCTATCGTCAACTAAGAAATCTAAGTTTTATTACTTTTCATAGCATCACTCTTTACTTGTGCCCATATTAGCTCTGTAGGGTTAATTTGACAATGATGTGGGGGTAAACGAAGTACAGTTATTCCGCGATCTTTAGCTTTTTCATCAACCCCTCTGTGGCTCAGTGGTAAGAGCGCCTGCCTTTAAACCTAAAGGTCGTGAGTTCGAATCCCACCTGGGTGGTAATTAATGAAAATAATTTCTATCCTTGTGTGATCGGTACACACCGGAGGGACCGCAGACGTTCGGATACAATTAGCGTCTCTTAGCAAAGACCATGACGTCGACTTTGCTAAGTATCAAGACAATATTACTCTACACACACAAATACACACACTACATTAATAAACTAATCTTGATTGAGACTGGCTGAATGACAATTGTCCAAAACACACAAAAAAAAAGCTTTTTCATCGATTACATATTTTTTTATATTTATGTTTGTGCTATGGAACGATATTCATGAGTTCTTTTCTAACCATCGTATCATCAAATGTGTATTTGTTTTCTTCTGAAACTATCTGAAAGAAACATTCTTTAAATGCGTCTGCAGTTATTTCTTCATAATAATATTTGGTAGTTTTTATAGTAAATTGTAAACCACTGTTTATAAAGCCAGTTTTAGATCCAATATGAGTAATTATTATTCCATGACCTTTTTCAATAGGTGGATTCAAACCAGAGGAATAACCTTCCATAGAAGTATGTCGCAAATGGGTAATATTTTTATCAACCCAACATTTTGAAATAGTGTGCCCTTTGTTAACCAGGTTTCCTCTAAATAATAAATTGTTTTCCTTCTGGTAGGAAACTTTTAATTATTCTATAAGATATTCCTTTCTCCATCAAACAATATAATCTTTATCAAGAAGTAAAGCTCTTTTGTTACATTTTTTCCACGAAAAACCTATTTCATTAAGACACTTCCACAATTTTGTTCGCCCAAATCATCATCTTTGGCTCGACAATCCTCTGTGGATCTTGGCCTGCTCTAAGGTTCGTCGCCATTCTGTTCGGTTTCTGGCAACATGTTGCCATCTTCTGATTTTTAATATCCGTAAGTCGGTTTCAACTCCATCTAACCACCTAATTTGCGGTCGGCCTTTGCTTCTTCTTCCTACAGGTGTTCCTGTGGTTAGCTTTTTAGCAAATCGTTTTTTCTGGCATTCGTATTATGTGTCCAGCCCATCTAAATCGCTGTGTGATACAATTCAAAATTATATCTTCAGCGCCACTGTCCTTGGTCATTTATAGCTCCAAATATTTTGCGGAGTATTTTACGCTCAAATATTCCCAAAAGTCTTTCATCTTTCTGCGTTAGAGCCCATGTTTCTGCTCCATATGTGAGGACCGGCCTCAGCAATGTTTTGTATATAATAATTTTAGTTCTTCTTTGAATGTTTCTTGAGTGGAAATGCTTTTGGAGTCCATAGTATGCCCTATTTGTAAGATTTATTCGTCTTTTGATTTCTTCGCTTGTTTTATTGGTAGCAGTGAATAGCGACCAAGATATGTGAAGTTGTCAACACGTCCAAAGGTATGACTTCCAAAGACTGTTTCTCGTTCCTCATTTGCTATCGGATCCTTTGTAACCAACATGTACTTGGTTTTGTCTTCGTTGATGACTAGACCTACCTGTTTCGCCGCTGTTTAAAATTCTAGGAGATATTGCTCAACAACTCGCTTGCTACGCCCAATTATGTCAATGTCATGAGCATATGCTAAGACTTCATGAACTACAGTCAATTTAGCTTGACGAAAGCACTTACAAATTGTCATTGACGTAACCGCAGTATCGATCCATTGTAAATAGTACCGCCATCCCTAATTCATGTATCTCGGACTGCCTTTTCTAAGGCAATATTAAATAGGAGGCAAGCCACAGCGTCCCTAGTCTGAGTCCATCGTTTATCTCAAAACATTTAAACGTTTCAAAACGTTTATCTCATCTGTTCTCTTGACACTGTCGTATGCGGCCTTGAAGTCGACGAATAGGTGATGGGTTTCAATATTGAATTCTAATGTTTTTTCGAGAATCTTATTGAATGAATCTGGTCAATTGTTAATTTTTCTGGAGTGAATCCAGCTTGATATTTACCAACTATGCCCACTGTGTAAACTTGCAGCCTTTCGTAGAGAATATTTGCTAGTATTTGTAAGCAGTTGTTAACAGGGTTATATCTCTATAGTTGTCACACTGGAGCTGGTCACCTTTTTTATGTAACGGGCATATCACGCCTTGAGACCATTCACAAGGCATGGTCTCATTATGCCAAACAAGAAGTAAAAGCTTATGCAGTGTCTGTAGTATGGCATCGCCACCTTTCTTGTAGAGTTCACTGCAAATTTGATCAATTCCTGGTGATTTATTATTTTTAAGCTTTTTAATGGCTTGGGCAACGTTTTCGATGGTAGGTGGTCTTTCGTTTGGGTTGAAAGGATTCCAATCATTTCCATTTGCTAGGGTGTATATCTGTGTATGTATATCTTCTCTTCGTCTTCTCTAATACTATTCAAAATAATCTTGTAGGATAAGTATTTATTTATGTAAATAAAAATAATGACCTTTACGACGGACGTATGGCAATTTTAACAAAGTCATCAGTTTCCATTTGTTTCTTGCCGATGGTTTTTTGTATGTCGGCACTTCCCCCAACTCCTTTCACAAATCGATAAATTCATTCATTGATTCATTGATTTTGTGATATGTCATATATAACATTTTGCGGAATCTTAAGCATCTAGCAATCTCCAGCATAATTACACTGGGGTGCAAAGTTAACCAGACCCTCAGATTTTTCCCAAAAAACTGGCGTTTAAAAAAGTTTAAGATGTTCCCAATTGAGTATTTAATAATAAACAAAATTTCAAAGTCACATTTATTACAACTCAAGAATGTTACACAAAAAAAAAACAATAAACAATTCAAAAAATTTGAAAATCTGCAAAGAAACTAATTTTTTTTAATATAAACGTTTTTTACTTTTTTACCGAAAACAATATTTGGTTGAGTCTATTACCTCAACTATTCCTAATTACGTAAATCTTATAAATTCTTGTAAATCTTCTAAAATTTCGCATGTATGACAGTGTCATCGGCGTCACAAATTTTGTTTATACGTGCTTCATTTATTTTATCCAATTGGTTGGTTTTGAATGGCTATCTGCAATATCTCCTTTACATAGCAAAATAATTGTAATTTAGCCGAGAAAACACGAGAAACAACAACAGTGCTCAATAGCATGCAACTGATATTCAAAAAAGGAAGAAACAAAAGGAAAATATACATTAAAAAATGTTTATAATTATTAGTCAATATCAATTAAATAATTTTTTTATTTTTTTTGCAATAAAATTATATTTTTATTAACCATATTTTGTCATATTGTTGTAAACCAAACTGTTTTCACTGTTTTCAAAATTCTGAGCAATGAATAAGCCATCATAGCTAACAATAATCGGTACCTTTTGCTTTAACGAATTTTATTTGGACTTGCACGTTAGTTATTTCACATTTTCATCCATTCACCTTGATCGTTGCTGTAGGCATTTATTCTTAATTATAATTTCTCATGTAATTATCGACATATAATCATCATTCCTTGTTAATTACATTATGCAAACTAAAATTTTTATCTGCGATTGCATTCACATAAAACTGTTATTGAACAAAACCGACATACCATTCACCTATTTGTTTAAGAAAAGTTTACATAAATATATAATACACTGCTGGACACAATATTATATATATATATATATATATATATATATATATATATATATATATATATATATAATATATATATGTATATATCTATATATATATATATATTTATATATATATGTATATATATATATATATATATATATATATATATATATATATATATATAGACACAAGACAAAGAAATCTCTTTGACTTATTGTCAAGCTTTCGAATTTTATTTCAAAATATTTTCAAGGCATCTGTTAACAAAGAAATATAAAAATTATCTAGTTATAATTGTTAATTGTCTTACTGTCAAATAAACTATCTATCTATCATGTATCTACTTACTAGTCGTGAGATTACAATTTTTGTTATACTTTATGAAATACATTACACATATATTAATTTTGTTTTAAATTTGTTAAAATAACTATATTGTCATTATGTCATTGTCATGTTGGTTTGATTAATGTACATATATGAATGAATATACAGTTATTTTATTTTTATACTAATGGAAAACTTTTATCCCGTAGGCCTACTCAATAAATTAATTTTTAGTACTGCAAACTCTCCAGCCTCTATCATATTGATCGGCAATATCAATAATAAAAAACAAATCACAGTAATAACTGCAAACCAAGAAATAAACAATAGCCTGACAGTTAACACCTTAATGTCTCTTAAAAGCAAACGTATCTCCTTTTCTTTTCCTTCTCTACATATTATTTCTCTATTTTTTATCAGATTCCTGACACATGTTTATCGTATATTTTGCATCCTCATTTTCACGTACCTCTTCTTCAAAAACCACTATTTTGAGTGGTTTAAGTTCGACTTCTATAAGTTTGATAATCAGCTCGATATGAACTTCATCTGGCCAGGGGCTCTACCAGATTTTGAGTTGTTTATAGCAAGTTGGACTTCAGATTTTAATATTATTGAAGTTTCCTCGTTATCAATTTGTGTTGGTTCTGTTCTTGTCTTCATGAAAAGATCTTTAATTTATTTAGTATATACTTTTTTTATTTCAATTGGGTTATTAATAGGTTTATTGTTTTTGTCAATTAATCGGTTAGGTTCGTGATTTTCCAGATAATATTTTCACTTTTTTATGTAAATTATAATGGACATGCTTTTTCTGTAATTCTTCCACTTCGTTGCATATTTCCATCATCCACTTTTCCATAGCCTCTTTTATTTTGTTCCTTTTTAATTTACTTTTTTCTCTGTACTTATTTGGGTTTTTGTTTCTCTAATTTCTTGTTTGTTCCATGATTTCTAGTATTTCTTGGGTCATCCAAGGTTTTCGGCTTTCTGTTTTCTTTTGTAGAGTTTCTTTCTGTGTTTTTTATAACAGAATCTTTGATTTTGCTCCACATAACGTTCACATTCTCAGTGTTTTTCATTTCTGATGTTAATTTCTTCATTTCTTGATTGATACAAGTTGAAGCCTCAGCACGGTTTTAATTTATCTTGAGTAACTGAGTATTCACCTTCGAACGTTTGGATTTTATTATCTTTTTTACCCTCAGTTTCATTTTTGAGACAAGGAGGTTATGGTCTGAGGGGACATCTGCTCAGGAAAAGTCTTACGCTTACAATGGAATTTCTAAATCTTAGATTGGTTAGAATAGGGTATAGAATATAATATAGAGTATAGAATAATTGGTTAGATTGGTCAGTCAAGGGTAAAAATTGATAACTAAATTTTATTTCAAAGATAGAAGGATATGCCGTTGATGCGGATAAAATAAAAGTGAATATTATATGAAATGCTCCAAAGTATCTCTAGCCAGCTCTCAGTTTGCCGAACCGTTTAACACTTGAGGTCAACCTGAAGGGCGTAAGAAATGTCTTACAGAATAAACCATTCTTCATATTTGTCTTACTGAAGAAAACGAGATTTTGAAATCACACGTCATAACATACAGTCCTTTCGAAGTCTGCTACAAAAAGTAAAAAGATTTCTAAAAATTGTTGTAGATTCGTTTTTAAAGGTATTTAATGCCAAAACTATCAAAATTGATAAATTTGTTGTATCTTAAAAGTTTAACTGTATTCACGTAATTATTGAAAATCTCTACTATGCTGTCAAAGCCTATGGTAAGAGATCCTAATATCAAAATATAATATTTATCATTTCTTCTTCTTTACGTTCCATCTTCTATTGAAGGATGGAAATCATCATGGCTATGCGGACTCTGTTGACTGCCGCTCTAAAAAGTTCTGCACTACTGCATTCACAACCATTCCCTTAAGTTCGTAAGCCAGGATATTCTTCGTCTTCCCAAATTTCGCTTTCCTTGGATTTTGCCCTGCATAACAAGTTGTAATAACGCGTATTTTTGCCCTCTCATCACGTACTCTCATCACGTCCTAAGTACTCAAGTTTTCTTCTTTTGATAGTTAATATTATTTCATCCTCATTTCCTATCCTTCTAGTTACTTCCACGTTTGACATTCTTTGAATATATGATATTCGTAGGATATTTCAAATATAACAGAAAAATTCAAAGGCTACAACTTATTTAGATGCACTTGTTTTAGTGTCACGCTTTCAAGTAATAAAGAAGAGTAGAGAACACGTAACATCGAAGCATTCTCAGGCGTAGCTCTAACCTTATATCCCGACAACAAAAAAACTTTTTAAGTTTAATGAATATGCACGTGCTATTTGAATACGTGTCTTAATTTCTTTGGTTTGGTCTACATCTGATGTTATCCATGTTCCTAAGTATTTATAGTTATTAACACTCTCAATTGCAGTATGTTCAATAATCAATTGTATATTTGCATGTGCAGATTTAGTCAAAATCATGCATTTAGTTTTCTTTAAATTTATCTTCAGTCCGTAGTCATGACAGCGTTCATTAAGGCGTCGAATTACGTTCTGTAAATCATTGTTGTTATCCGTCATTTTTACTGTATCGTCTGCAAAACGTAAGTTATTCAAAACTTCTCCATTAATAGATAATTTATTAAACTTAATTAATAGTGACGCAGTTTAAGAAGTGTTGCAATTTGAAGATAACCTAAATATAACAAATTTTTATTATATTTAGTCAAATTTATTTTCGTTAATTTCTACCACCAAACTTATCCAATAGTGTACCCAAAAGGATAATCATTAAATAATTTATATCGTCTGTTACCCTACTTTTAAAGACCATTAAAAACACGTGCATATGTGCATTTTAAAACGCCTTACAATCATCAACTTCATCTCGTTGAACAACTTTCACGTCTAGTAAAAATTGATCTCGTTTTTTTTTAGTTTTATAGCACCTACTCATACAAAACTACATTTAGCCCCTTCACCTTTTGATAAATGACCTTAAACTTAGATAAATACGTTATATACAGGGAGGTATGATATTGAAAAACAGCAGGGTACTTTTAAGGTACTTAGTATAGTCGATCTTAATTTAATTCTTGTAGATAAAGTTGCGAGAGATTGTTCATCATTATCATTTAGCTTTCTACGTCCAAAGTTGAACATAGGCCTCCTTAATTTCTTCAAGTTCTGTCAGTCTTCAGCTTCCCGCAGCCAGTTCACAGCATTTATTTTGATCTATCTTAGCGTCTATCCCTGATATAGGTGATCTACCTCTGCTTTTTCTGTCCGTAAGCTCCACATTATAATTTTTGGATCCACTGCCAACTGAGTCAACTTAATTGACAAGCTTCCGTACAAAAATTCGGATATACAAATATTACTTCGAGTACCAAGTTATGGTTCCCGGATAGTGATCCAATTACATCGACATATTGCCGTATAATTTAATACTTTTAAGTATGTTTTCTTCAATGTTAACCCAACTACTATTTGGTTTTGTGAATACTTATGCAAGCAGTCCAAAAGTTCACTGAAGATGGACTGATAAGTCCGAAAATGTTCTAAACTGTTATTATCCACTACAAGCCATAGATAAAAATGGAAGATGAATAAAGCCATGATAAAGGGAGAAAAATAAGAGAAAAGAACAAAATCCCAAAAGTTACTCAAACATTTTACCATGATTTATATTTCTCAAAGAAGAACCCAGATAACACTGCAAAGGAAGATCTTAATAGAAAGATAACGAATGTCAACTGATAAATACTCCCTAGAAATAAAATCCTTCGAAATAAAACAAGCTATGATACAACTAAAGAATAATAAGGTTCCGGACCAATATGGAATATTTGTAGAAATGTTGAAGGAGGAGAGTGAAATTATTCTCGAAGAATTGAAAAATTTTTTTAACGAATGTCTTCACAGAGAAGTCCGAGATGATTGGAATGAAAGTTTGACAATACTTCTCTTCAAAAAGGGCGACAGGGGAGATCTGAAGAATTATAGACCAATCTCCATGCTGTTCCAAATGTACAAACTGTTTATAAGAGTAATAATCAACAGGTTAACGTCGAAGCTCGATAGCTATCAACTGGTAGAGCAGGCAGGATTCCGAAAGGGTTACAGTACAGCGGATCATCTTCGACAGTTAGAACCCTAATAGACAAAGCCAATTAATGTCACTTGAACTTATACATTGGCTTCGTTGATTATAAAAAGGCATTCGACTCCATAGAACTTTGATAAGTAATCCAATATTGGCGAAAGACAAGACAAGACATATCTTTCGAGGACAGAGAAACAAGTATAGAAATTACAAAGGAAGAAATATTGTATGTACTAAAGAACACCAGAAACGGAAAAAGCCCGGGCCCTATCAACTGCCTGTTGATATCCTTAAAATAATAAAAAATGAGTTCATTGATGTCCTGTTAAAGCCCTTTAATAAAATTTATCAGTCGGATGACATACGCAATGAATGATTGACCTCAACATTTATTTGTCTCCCAAAAAAGAAAAATGTCAACCATAATTCTGATGTCTCAGACACTTAAAATGTTTTTAAAGATCATCCATAAACGCATAATTGATTTGGATATTGAAGAAACCCAATTTTAATTCCGTAGAGGCGTAGGTACCCGTGAAGCTCTCTTTGCATTCAACGTACTAATCCAGAGATGCTGTTTCGTTGTTGCTGACGTCTGGTTCATATATTACAACAAGGCTTTCGATAAAGTCCGCCACAAAGAGTTAATGGACGTCCTCAAAGCAAAAAAGTTACAATACAAAGACCTTCGAATTATAACAAATCTATATTATAAACAGCAGGCACATATATGCATTAATGAACACACATCAGAAGAGTTCGAAATTTAAAGATGAGTGCGACAGGGGTGTGTATTGTCACCACTACTATTCAATGCATACTCTGAAGAAATTATGAAAAGAGATCTTGAGGTAGAAACAGCAGGAATAAAGGTCAATGGAACACCAATTAACAACATTACATATGCGGACAATACTATCATAATAGCAGACAACCACTGAGACCTCCAAAAAAATAATAAACAAGATAGTTGAGTATGGCGAAGAATATGGATTATCAATAAACATCAAGAAAGTAAATTTATGAGGATATCAAGAAGAATACCAAAATAATGATGAAAGCCTGACAATTAACTGTAAAACTTTAGAGCAAGTTGAAAACTACTATCTTGGCATATTATCTTGGCATAATATTAATTAATAACACAAACGATTACCCCAAAGAAATCAAAGTTCGAATAGAGAGAGCCTAAACAAACTTCAATAAATAAGAAAGGTACTTTGTGCAAGAAAACTGAAATTAGACTTGAGAGTGTTATATTTTCTCGATTCTGCTTTACGGGATAGAAGCATGGAGACCTAACGCGTCGACTACTAAAAAGTTGGAAGCATTTGAACTGTGGGTGTATAGAAAAATCCTGAAGATATCAATAACCGAGCATGTAACAAATAACAAAGTCATGAAAAGAATCAACACATGAATGAAAATATTGGAAACGATTAAGACACAAAGCTGCACCACATATGGCATGTTATGCGAATGAAAGATACAACATACTTCAATTGATTATACAAGGGAAAATCCAGGGCAAGAGAAGTGTAGAAAGGGGAAGAATCTCATGGTTGCGTAACTTGAGGGAATGGTACGGATAACATCAATCGAACTATTCAGAGCAGCAGAATCAAAGGTCAGAATAGCCATGATGATTGCCAACCTCTGTCGCGGAGATGGCACGTAAACAAGAAGAGCACATCTTATATTAAAGGAACTATGGAGCAGTGTAAAAATGTTTTTTACATAGCGTTTATCATAACCTTAACGTAAAATGCGACATGTGGAGTGAAGCGTGATATTATTTGTAGAAAGAAAATGACATTTGTAACTATTTAATATCCAAGACTGGATGGGAATTTCCAACTCAACCAATTCGGGCTAGCAGTAAATATCACAATCGTATTTTTAAATCAACGATGAAGAAGATCAACTAAAAGACGAAAAAGTTTCTCTTCATTAAAGTATTAAATAAAATTTGCCGGGAGTTTTCACAAAAATCTTCTGTATGAATTACATCAAGGGTGTAAGGTTTAAACTTAACAAAAATATTGAGAACTGAGAATTCAAACCTTCGTAACAAGGTAACTAAGTTTTAACTCAATTTTTTTGTAGCTGCATGGCAGCCCATATCTGACACGTACTAATAGTGTACGCGAGATATGCAGCATAGATTCTGACGGCGAGATAGACAGCCGTGCGCAGTTTTAAGTTCATTCTTGTTGAAATTCTGAACCACGTGAAACGGTGCTCGAAATTAAAGGTTATTTTTCATAGTAAAAACCTTTTTTAGGGCGAGAAAAAATTGAAATTTATTATATTGTGATATTTGATATCTGCTTAGGTAAGTACTAAAAATTAGGAATGTTAAAAGTCTCTCGAAAACCCCAAAAAGGTTTTGTGCTATATATGGTACACTATAAAGTTATGGACTCATTGATTGTTTTTTGTAGATATGGATACGAAACTCTTTTATGGTACAATGAATGCAGTTAAAATTCCAAATAGTACTAATAGTGAAGAATCAAATTTCTCATATAAAGACGGCACAAATGAGATGATATTGTGTCAAGATAGTGACAATGAGGAGCGTGAAAATTTGCCAAGCAATGTCAAGGAAGCTGTCATTTCTGCCACATCTTCAGATTCCTCAAGCCATGATACCCCTTTGTCTGAAATGCTACGATATAAAAGGAAGAAATCTCATAATTGGGTGAAAGAAAATCTGAGAAGATCAAGAAATGATACAAAATTTACTAGTTCTTAAAATTTACCTTCTTCGATTTTGCAATTAGAAACTTTGGTCCAATTTTTTCTGTTCCTCTTTCCTGATAGTTTATAGATCATATCACAGATCAATCAAATTTATACTCAGTGCAACAACGTCCAGATAAAACAGCTGGACAAGACAGCAACATAAATAGAACAATTTATAGGAATTACTGTTCACATGTCGATAATTCAACTTTCATCCATTCAATCAATTCAACAAGTGACTAATGTAATGCCAATATTGGCCAGCGAATAGTTAGCGATGTGATGAGCTGTAACAGATTCGAACAAATAAAACGTTTCTTGCATTTTAATAACAATAACAGATTGAAAATGATCAGCCTGGACATGACTACTCATGGTTTCAAAAGAAGAATTTCTAGCTGTAAACAAAAAGACTATACCAACAAAAGCGCGAAGCCAGCTAAAGCAATATAACTCAAAAAACCACATAAGTGGGGTTTCAAAAACTTAGTGCTGAGTGGTATTTCGGGATTCAGCTATGACTTTAATTTGTTTGCTGGTTCCTAGAGTAATATTGTACCTCTAGGAGCACCAAATCTTAGTATGAGCAGCAACGTGGTTGTCAAACTAGCGAATTCGATACCAAAACAATACCAGGAACACTTAATCGTGTTCCTGGAGTTGTGATGCCAGCTGAGAAAGAAATAATGAAGCGCGACAGAGGTCATATGTAGAGAAAATAGCCAATATAGACAATATGAATGTCAGTATAGTGTCCTAGTCTGATAATAAAATCGTTACTACAATGTCAACATATGCTGGAAGTGAACCAAAGGGAGAAAAAAGAAGATTTTTCAAACAAGAAAGTATGCATAAAATGATACCTTGTCCTAACAGTGTCCTAATCTACAACAACTACAAATATTGTTAACGAATATTTTTTTCGTTTCATTGACATGACAGCCGTGAACTGTTGGTTATTAACCAAGAGAGCGAAGAAATTTGATTTACCCCTTTTGGTTACCAAACTAGCAATAGGCGATGCTTTATGCAATTATGCAAAACCGGAAAACTAATTAAACAGAACAGGGTAGGAAGACCGTGAAGTAGTAGCATTCAGCAGATGTACGAGAATAGACGAAAAAGGTACCCACTAAAGAAATACCCCAAGAAGACATCCGTAAAGATGGTCTTGATCATTGTCTCTATGGGGATGAGAGCACTAGGTTAAGATGCAAATTTCCAGTCTGTAAAGGAAAAACATATATAGTGTGCACAAAATGCACAATACCTTTGTGTATTAATAAAGAAAGAAACTGTTATTTGCAGTTTCATAGTGTATAACTGTAGCTTCAAAATAGTTTTGACTTTAATATTACATTGCTGAATGATGTTCCATATTTGGCACCAAAAATTTTTTTTGTCTATAAAGTTTAACTCGTAGCTAGATTTTTTGTTTAATATTTTTACGTAAAAATAGAATTAAAATTCTTATCTGAGAATTTATTTTTGACAAAAAATAAAAATTCATGCGGTAAAGGGTTAACAAGATTGCCAGTTTGTCAGCTGTATGTACCTAAGAGATTGCAATAATTAAAACAACGTAAATTAGCAGATGTTCATATCAGAATCAAATGATCTACTGCTGCGATATTATGAACGTTTCACCCTATATAGTTCTTTGCGACCTTGACTACCGGGACTCGTTATCTACCGGTAAATTAGTTTACGTAATGAACTCATCGACAGATTATTAATTATTCACGTTGCGTTCAATGCTCTTGAAATGCCCTAGTCGCCAAATTGTTCAAATTCATGGAAATGAGGAAACTACCAGGGACGTTTGTTCGATGGTCATATCGGACCGCGTATTGTGGAATGACAAGTTGTTATATTAGTTTTCTGAAGGTTTTTGCTCGCATTTCCTATTCCTTCCTTGTTCTTGTTTTATATATATGCAGAAATCAACACAATAACAATAATATTTCGTAAGCCGTAAAAAAAGTTAATGGTTAAAAAAGTGTTGATGTAATGGACACTATGCGATGACAATAAGTTTCACGTTTCCTGTAACAGAGTTTTTCAAAAACAAAACTTTAAACAAAATGTCTAAATACCTAAAGAATATTTTGTTTGTTTTTTATTCAGTAGTCTCTATTTGTATAGTTGCCATCATTTTTTTCTCTGATTAGAAAACTACTGTAAAAAAAATTTCCGGTTTCCCAAAGGGCAAGCGTTCTAAATTATATTCATTTATAAACCTAGCTAAAACGTAAATAGAACAAAAGTAGTGGTGCGAAAACCCAAACAAAAGAGTATTTGATAATTTCATGTGAGTCTTGCGCACGATACCTGGCACGGGCTTAAATATCGAGATATCTAAAAGCACAAGGTCGACTCAGCCTAAAAAAATTGGTTACTTGGCTAACCAAAGGTATTAACAGACGATTGAAGCATAGCATTAGCCCCGTTACATTCTTTGTATACCGTAGTTCCAAAAAATAGCAGAAAACACTGCTATACTCTATGCTGCACAAGTGGCGTGGTGTATTAAGGGACTATTATAATTGAACAGCGCTATTCCAAAAGTTCAAAAAATTATAAATTGAGATTTTAACTGCATTGCGGTTACCACAGCCGGTCCCAAGCTCGGATAAAATGTGGAGTGTGATTGGCAAGATTAGCAACCTACCAATCGTAAAAACAAAAAATGATCAAATAAACAATGTACAGCATTGGAACCAAATTAATACTATGAAGACGACTACGGCAAGAAATAAGGACAAGCGAAAAAGATCCAAAACCCATATGAGAATCACTACTTCGAATATCAGATTACTCAACTCAAGGGACCAAGAAATAACCTAAGTGCCGAAAGAGAAATAAATAGACATTTGTACTCTATAGGAAACAAAAAAGAAACGAACAGTGAATCAAAATTAGGTGAATTCATACTTATCTACAGTGGAGTAGCAAAAGAAAACAGGGCCAAAGAAGGTGTAGTCTTACTAATACACCAAAAGCACCAAAATCACAAAAAAGTGTTAATATATATCAGAAAGAATAGTAACAGCAATGATAAGAATGGAGAAGAAATACCTGAACATTATCGATGTATACGGTTCAGAAAATAATAAGCCTCAAATAACAAGGAAAGCGTTTTACGACCAATTACAACAAATAGTAGATCAAGTCCAAAGAAAGATGATAATATTGGGGTATTTAACCGTTTGAATAGGCAATCAAGTAATACCCGGCATTAACAAAAAGATAACGAGAATGTTAGGAACGAAAATGGAAAATTGATGATCAACTTCTACACGAATAACGAAGTAAGAATAAACAACGCATTTATTGACCACAAAGACCAACACAAATACATATTTAATAAAACCTGTGAACAAAGATCTATGATAGATTATGGTATAACCAACATATAGAGATATACATTCATCAAAAATAATCGACGTAAGATTTCTCAACTCAGCAGATGTACCAATCCAAAAGAGCGGCGCCAATACAAACAAAAATATCAAAAAATAACACAGCAGCAATAGAATCACTTGGAGAGAGGAAAGTAACGAACACTAACATATCAAAAAAGGAAACACCATGGTTTAAAGAGGAAGTGAAGACAAAATATGAAGAAAAGAAGAAAGCCTTTTTACAATACAGAACACAACAAACACAACAGGCATATAACCACTAATGAATCAGAATCAGAAATGAAAGGAATATTTTAGGTAGACAAATAAAAAGGAATGCTGACAGAGTTTCTCAAAACAGATGGAACACGACTTCTACGGAACACAAAAATAAATATGGAGAATGATCAGAGGATAAAGAAAAGAGATGAACAAACTAATAAAAACGAAACACATTCAGAAGGAAACATGGTTAGACTACTTTCCATTCCTATTTGCTAAAGGTGACGATAATGAACCACCAACACCAGATGTAACGACAAACAAAGAAATAAATATGAAGGAGAAGAGGTAATGAAAGCATTAAGGAAATTGAAAAATTCAAAATCACCAGGAGAGGACAGAATACCGAATGAACTCCTAAAGTACGGAGGACCAGATCTAACCAAACAACTATTAAAACTATTCAAAAAATAATAGAACAAAACAAAATTGCTCAAGAATGGAGATCAAGCATCCTAATACCTCTCTTCAAAAAGGGAGACAAAGCGAAACGGGAAAATTACAGAGAAATTTATTTATTAAACACAACAGTAAAATTAACAACCAAAGTGATAACAAATAAATTGAATGAAATGATAACACTAGCAGAAGATCAACAAGGTTTTAGGTCGGGAAAATCATGCAACGACGCTATATTTATTTATATTTATATTTATTTATTTATAATGCATATATATAAATTAAAAAGCAAAATGCATGGTTACAACAACAAATTTACTAAGATGTAAATTGGAGCTGGAAAGTCAGATAATAGAACAAATGATGAAGTTTAAATATCCAGGCATCACATTATCTAGCTACGGAAAGCTCGAAACCGAGGTGGAAGATCAATTGAATAGAGCAAATAGAGTCGCAAGCTGCCTAAATGAAACAATATGAAGAAATAAAAATATCGGGAAAGAAACGAAAAGCAGAATTTACAAAACAGTTATCAAACCAATAATGGTACACGCGGCAGAAATAAAACCTGATACAGAGAGTACAAAAAGGATGTTAGAAACAGCAGAGATGTAAACACTTAGAAAAATTGATGGAACATCAAGAACTGAGCAAGAAATAGAAGAGTAGAATGGAATGATCATACAAGCCGAATGACAACAAATAGAGTAGTAAAGACGGTAAAGATGATTCCCCAATAGGAAGACGATCAGTAGGAACACCACGAAAACGATGGAATGTCAACTTACTAGAGGCACATTGAAAAACAGACAGAGTCATGTCTATGTTAAAAGAAGAAAAAGAAGGTGTTCTACAAAACATGACCAAATCCTAGTTCAAATTAATGCATACTTTAAAGTTTGTTTTCAAAATGAACTTAATTCCAAAAAAAATTTAATACTTACTCTACTGTGCATGCGTTATGGTTACAACTGCGCTTGAATTGACAGCAAATGGACTCTAAGCTCTGATGTCATAATGGGCAGGGAATTTTCAAAACCTCTGCAAACATTTCTAATTTGTGTGTATTTGTCCCATAAGAAGTTGGTTTTTTAATTGTTTGAAGAATAAATAAGGACTTTTGGTTATGAACATTCATTATGTGCGATTAGTATTCTTTATTGTTCGTAAATTTGTGAGCTAAGAATATCAAAGTATTAAGATATTTACTATGAATGTTCATATTCTAAGGTTATGTTATTGTTTGGTTAAAACTTTAATTATTTTTTTTGTACTTGATTTCGAGGTATTTTGTTGTTGTTTTTATCAGCGTTATTTCAAAACTAATCGTTAAATCATCATCTCAAATCAATTCCAACTATTTCGTTTTCTTAGAAGATCTATATTGACGAGCCAGTCTCTTCGTTGACATTCCAGAATGGTTTTTGCTCTTCTCATTAATCTCTTTGACCCTTGTGCAATAAATGCACGTGGTCTTCCACTTTTTGGGAGATAGAGACATTGTATTCCCCGCTTGCACTTCGCTCTTGTTCTATAAATGGTTCTGTGTGAAATGATTTCATTCAATAAACAATAAACAAAGTAAACAAACTTGTGTTTTCAAAGGCAACTTGATATAATTTTGTTTTTTTGTGCCAAAAGTTTTAGGACATACGTTATGCGATTATTTACTATTCTCAAAGCATTGATTAATATATAATTGTATTAATGCCCCCGTAGACAAATCCTATTGTTGTTATCCTTGCACAAAATCTAAACGTTATTTTTATATAATGTTCTGCGTCATTGAGCGCTCTAGATATTTAGAATGAAAAACAGAAACTCAGTTTTTCTGTATACAGCCCCAAACACAATTTGAAGTTGAGATGCATCTTCACGTTTCTCTTGTCTGTGTGGGACGCCAAGGTCGTCGATAATATGATCTGAGTCTGGCGTCAGTCGGGGATAGTTCTCCCCTAAATTGTATTACTCGCAATATACCAGTTTATTTGTAAACATGGGAAGCTGTATGGAATTATAACGGGGAATGACGCAAATCAGCAAAATATTAAACGACTACGAGCTGTTTTGATGTTAGTATGAGTATTTTTAAAATAATTATTTTAATTTATGTAATTTTTCTATAAAGTCTTTATATGTGGTTTTCAATTTATTCATAATATTTATTTCATAATTCTGGAACCCAGTCCAAAATATGTATTTCAACTTCAATTTTTATTTTACTTCCACTCCTGGTATGTAGAAGAAAATTTATTTTACTATAGGGAACCTTTGTTTTATAATATATTTCTTAACACTTGATAGCACGCTAGAAGTTATAAATGAAGTACAGTGTATATGTTTTAATTCATCTCTCTTTAGAACTAGCTCTGCAGCTAGCGTACAGAAATTTAGTTTTGGATTATCACTATACATTTGACAGCCAATGGTCCACTCTACTGTACAGTATGAGAATTATGAAAATAAATTGCTCTAGTAATGATAAGATAAAAAGATATAATTCATGTGTACTGTACATTTTAAGCGAAAATGTTTGTTTAGCTAGCAGTTATACCTTTAATTAATTAATTAATTAATTAATGCCCATCGTTGCGTTTTCGCAACAGTTGACATAGCACACTATGGCGTCATCTTTTGGAAAATGACATGACTTATTCGGGCAGTAAAAGTTTAGATTTATTTCACAACAGTTTCCTATGTATGTTTTAATGGGAATTGGTCACAAAACTTAGGTTTCTATTAATAGATATCATATTGAAAGTTTGTAATTTTGACTTCTGCGAACACGTGTTTTTAGTAAGTAGTAAGTCGTTTGTGCATAAATTAACTGGATAAAAATTTGGTTTTTGGTAGC
Source organism: Diabrotica balteata (assembly GCA_918026665.1). Lineage (NCBI taxonomy): Eukaryota > Metazoa > Arthropoda > Insecta > Coleoptera > Chrysomelidae > Diabrotica > Diabrotica balteata. The sequence goes on from OU898283.1 coordinate 111,228,062, forward strand.
AACGCATTATTAAATCATTGAAAAAGATATATCTATCAAGTAAGACCTATTATTTTATCTGTGCTAGTTGGTACAAACGGCCAATTATTACTGTTACGTTTTTGCAATACTGAGCATAACACATATTATTAGTACATAAAATCATTTTTGTTCTAGAAGGTGCAAATAAGATAGCAAATCAACTTATCTCGACCAGTTTCGGTCGTACTAGTAATAATAGTTGCCTAAATTTTTTTTACAAATCAAGGGCACATAAAATTATGTCCATACTTGAAGAATCGAACCTTATGGAGTTGTCTTCCGGTGCAGATGTTTTCATAGCAGCCTATGACCCCACTGAATTGACTGATGAAGATAGTGGAGGTGAAGACTATTTCTGTGGAGGAACATACAATAACTAAAAACGATATGTTGGGTGAGGAATTAGAAGCTGTAATTTATCAAAAAGAAGAAAGAATAATCGACGAAAAAATATAAATATATATAATATATATATATATTATATATATTATAATATATATATATATATATATATATATATATATTATATATATATAGAAATTCAAGATATTCAAGCGGCATCTACTAAGATTCGTGCAAAAATTGTAACTCCCCTACCACGGAAATGGATTCAGGGAGATTTACTAGACGAAAATTCCCTGTATTTGGTTATTGAACATAAAAAACTCAATGTATCACATACGCTTCTTCATTTTATTCACTACCACTCACTCCTTTACAGATCTTTAATTTTTTGAATGAAGAGCTTTTAACAAATATTGTAAAGGAGACAGTTCGTTATACTCTTTAAAAGGGTACTACTGTAGAATTTGGAGTAGATGAGTTAAAAGCCTTTATAGGGATTTTACTAATTAGTGCGTACAGCACGAATCCAAGGAGATGCATGTACTGGGAAGAATCTGATAAGGTTAAAAATATACTCATTTTAAGTCCCATGCGTCAAAATTTCTCCGTACCTTGAAAGTATCAGCAAATCATTTACTGAATACACTGTATGGGAAACCAAATCTAGCGTGGATGAGGCCATGATACCATACTATGGGCGTCATGGTATAAAACAACATATAAAAGGAGAGCCCATATACTTTGGCTATAAATCGTGGTGCTGGAATCAGTAATCTGGTTACCTAATAGATTTCAATATTTATCAAGGAGCCAAGGGAAAATCCAATGAATACAAAAAAGAAACTTGGTCTTGGAGGTGGAGCAATATTGCACTTTGCTCAACTTATTTCTAAAATTTAATGCGATAGGTTATGTCTCATTGCGCTTACATTCTGATAATTATTTCACCTCTATGAAACTAATTGATTTTTTTAACATCGAAGGAAATAGATTACGTAGGAACCATACGATCAAATAGAACAGAAAAGTGTCCATTCAGTGAAATGTTTAAAAAATCCATACGTGGAATTTACGAAAATTGATATGACGAGAAAAATAAGGTGCTTTTATTCAGGTGAAATGACAACAACATCGTTACTTTGCTATTACAGAACAGCTTTTAAAATGTTGCCTATTACAGAACAAATATAAGATCCAAGAAGTGGTATTGGCCTTGATTTATCTGGTGTCTTGATGTCCTCGTCTATCATCACTTCAAACTTTGCATCTGAATTCATAACTAAATATTCTGTTTTCTTCATGCTGACTTGTAACCTCCATTTTACATATTATCTGTATAGACGCTTTATCATAAATTCTAGATCATCAGAATCTTGAGCTAAAACGACTTTTGTCATCCGCAAAGTTCAGGGAGAATACTACGTCATTTCCTATGGGGATTCCCATTCCCTGGCAGTGGTTTTTCCAATTTTGGAGGGCTGCCTCAATATATAAATTAAACAGTAAGGTTGACATATTGCATCCTTGTGTTAGTCCTTTAGTTAAATATATATATATATATATATATATATATATATATATATATAAAATATATATATATATATATAAAAGTAATTAAAACTAATTTTAGCTTAATCCCATATAAATAATATTTAAATGAATTAATGGTTTGTGTGCAATATGATGACAATTTTACAAAATTTACCAATGATCATAGCCAAAAAAACATTAGGTACAATTAACAATTGTAGGTTATTACAAAATTCAAGAATCCATGTGTTTGTGCAACCGTGTACGATACCGCGTCAACCAAAAATTTTTATTCCTAATTATTAATATGGTGTATTGGAGATCGTTATAAAAAAGATGTAGCTATTGTTAAAAATACATACCATTGTAAATTCCCCAAATTACAGGATGTCCTTAGATGATCATAAATAGCTACTCTTTTTGTGTTTAAATCGTAATTTATATCAATAGTTTCATTATTTTGATTAACACTGGCGTAATTATCTGGAAAGTAATTTTTAATATGATTTCATTTTTATGGCATAAAATTTATAGAGCAATTTCTTTACGTACCTACTACCGAGTCCATGAATAATGCAAAAAGTCCCTAAAAATAGTTAATTAAGATCATTTCTCTTTTCTTAAAAATGCCATTTCCGTGGCGTAAACTGCCAACCACCATCGCTGTTGTAATGTTTATTTTAATGCATTTACAGTCTTCTAACACTTATTTTAATGAATTTACAATCTTCTAACGGTAACACTAAAAACACAATTAATTTATAACATTTATTTACTGAGCGGTATAAATATATTTTATCGACTCCCTACAATTGTAATCGCTCTTATATATGGTGCGACTATGCTTCCATAAATCTCTCCAAGTTGTTAAGTTATAGATCGAATCGTTCGAATGGCTTCTACACTTCTTATGACATCAGAACATCGTAGAACGTCCTTAGAATGAGGGATCAGTCGCTTAAAAAAGACTTGAGCGTAACAATATTCCGACTTTGAATGCAGGTCATATGTCCCAGAATCTGCAACCTCCTTGTCTTGATGGTTTCTATTATTTCCATTCCCTTATTCATTGTTATCATTACATCTTGTTTGCTAGTTATTCTGTTGAAGTACTCATATGAAAACATGATATTCTAACTGTCAAGTCACTTTTTCTCAAATCTAGTTTGAGACATTTTAATACATTTTTTGTATCTACTGTTTTTTTTTTAGCGCTACAACCCACTATGGGTTTTGATATATTCAGTAATTGCATTCCATTCCCTTTTGTAATTGGCGACTTTTCTCCAATTCCGAACTTCCTTAATCATTGGATTATTCTTGACACACTTTAACCAACACTTTCTAGAGCGTCCTTTTGGTCTATTTTTGGTAATAGTTTGGCCAAGCTAAGGACTTTTATGAGATTTAGCTAACTTTAGTATATCGGCGTGGTTTTCAGTCTTTATATTTTGTATTACTACAGCTGTTTTGGTATAAGGAAGAGTAAGCTGTACCAAGCTAACTAGTTTTTGGGAATACCCATAAGCACCAGACTTTCATATAGTTTTTTTTGTTTATCATGTCAAAGGCTTGTTTAAAATCAATAAATAGTCAGGTTATATCGATGTTGTATTTATGGTTTTTTCTTGCAATTGCCTCAGCATATGTTTGGGATCATTAATGGATCGGTTTGGCCTAAATGTGCACTGATGGTCACTAAAGATCTCTTCCGCACAGGGATTGTTATATAGGAGAGAAGAAAACACTTTGTATGATATTTTTAACAAAATAATTTCTCTATAGTTGGAGCTTTTTTATTTCCTTTCTTGTGAAAGGGTTGTATAAGACCTCATTTCTATTATTCAGGGCTTTCCATAGTGTTGGCCATCCATTTTTTAATAATTCAGCTGTTATTCTGTCAGTACCAAGTGCCTCATTTTGTTAATTGTTGCAATTTGATTTGGAATATCATGTTTTGGTTTGAGCTTCATACGAGAGCAGATTTTTTCCAATTCTTTTTGTGTTAAAAAACGTGTGGTCATAATTCAAAAACTTCAACAAGTAGAACTGTTGTCATTATTTAGAGTCGATATAAAAGCTAATGGGACACTATTAGCCCAAGCAACATGAATTTTATTAGAAATTTTATAAAGAATTTTATTAGAAATTAGAAAAATGGATTTTATTAAAAATTTCACTTACAAATTTCATATTACATATTTCATATTACTTTCAACAACAAACGATTTCAGGATTATTTTGTAGTAGTATTTTACAGGTAAAAACACTAAATATGTATTACAGTAACCAAACACTGAATCAGGTTGTACAAGAACAGCTATTTCTTGAAAATTTTAGGTTATATAATCAAATTGTTGGTTACATAACATAACGAAATATTTAGTAATACGATTATATTTGATTAAAGTAAATTTAGAGGACCAATAGACACCATTAGCACTTTTTTAAATTTCGTGGGACATATGAATCCCCACAGTATAAACGCACAGGCGGTAACTCATATGTTTTACGTTAGGATATACACGTGCTGAATATAGAGTTCAAAAGTAGCGTTAGACAAGCTATTAGAACACAAATTTAGCAGCACACTTTAACGTGTTATTAGAATTGATCGAATACGTGGTAATAGAACATATTTACGAAAGTATCTGATCCGTGCTATTACAAATTTATACATAATGCGCTAAATAATGTATTCTGCTACTTGGGATTAGAATCATTCGGTAGAGCGTGTGCAATAGACTCAGAGTCAATAATATCTAACTCATTTTGTCTAAAAATTCTCATACGTGGTATTATAATGTAGGTAGCGTTATCGATGGTACTATCAAACACTGAGAAATGAATTATAAGAAGTATTATGTTATTTTATTGCTATAGTATTTAATTTTATTGATGTTTGATCTTTTTTAAATTAAACTGAATACAGAAACTTGCCAATCATTTATTCATCAGCTTAATTTCTTATATTTTAAACATTTCGTAAAAAAACAAACAAACAGTAAAGGACATCTGGTATTATACCGAAATGGTTGTTTATCGTAAAAAGCCGGAAAAAAATATGTAAATCACATCCTATAAAATTAAAATGTAATATTAATTTAATTTGACCAAAAATAACAACCCGTATTATAATTTGATACACAAAGGATATTTTCGTTTGCTAATTTAATAATAATAAAGGATATAATACTAAGGTGAACAAAATATTGACAATTCATTAAATACTGAATGTAAAGTATTTCAGAAAAATATATGGATATAAAATAATAGCAAAAAATTATCGTTATACGTCATAGTTACGTCAAAAACGTTGTAAATTAATGGCATACTATTTTGCAGGTAAACTATGTTTGTTGACAAACAAACAACTTCTAACTGCTTCCTCCTTTACTCAAATTATTTTTGATTTAAAGCAAAAAGTAAAACTTTTTCGAAACAAAAATGCAGATTCTTATCCAAATCTGTGCCCTCTACGATTTTCAAAGCAAACATATGATGAATAAATCAACATGGGGAATCTAAAATTGCATTTTATGTCATATCGATTCATCTAAGTAAAAACCTTTCATGAACTGGCTTCTAGTACTCAAAATATCTACCAGACTAGGGCTTCCTACTGAGGCGCCTGAGTCCCTAATTTTTTATTTGTTTTTGTTGAAGACCAACATTTATCCTGGTCTCTGAAGCGGAAGTCAAGAGGCCAGGCAAGCTTTTCACAAGGTCTGTGTGATTTTCACAAATTCTCTGTTTTAAAGATACGTCGATAGCAATTAAAGTAAACTGTATACACAAGCTTAATCAAGCTATTTAAAGCGGTCCTGGGAATAATTAAATTCCACTATGCACCAGCAATTTACCCATATAGTGGAATTTAATTATTCCCAGCAGCACTCTAAATGGCTTGATTAAGCTTGGGTATACAGTTTACTTTAATTGCTATCGACGTATCTTCATCTTTCCTCACTAGAGGTCTCTAGTTTCATACTCTGGTAGTTATTTTCCTGTAATTACCAGAGTATTCGGGGCGTTTTGATTTAGTTTGAGTCTTCTTACAAACTCCTTCTAATGACGGGTAGACCCAGAAACACGTGTCAGAGAGTGGTAAGAGACTCAAAAATTCAATCGAAACGCATTCTTCTTCCTATATTCTTTGTTTTGTTTAAAAATAAATTCGCCACATTATAACAAATGAATAAATGACATCGTTATGATACCTCGTTTAGGCGAAGCGCCTCTTCAAAGTGTGGCAGAGAGTAAATTGGGAAAATAGTAGACATTTATTTGCAAATGTAATTGTTGTGGATGCAGTTTGAAGAGATTAGGGAGACGAGAGGGACTACTAAAAAGAAGTTGTCAGAAATATTAGAGGTTTAGGAAGATTCTTAGCCATGCCGTCATGAGGGGTACCTGTGCATGTTACCAGCTTACTTGTAGCAGTGGCTCTTTTGATTTAGCATTACTGGCTTGCAGCTTGTTAGTATCTGCGGTATCTTAGTGTCGAAATACTCATCAGGAAGCTCTTTTTTACCCAAATTGAGAAGTTTAGTCGGGATGAAAGGAACTTTCTTTAGGAAGAGACTGGTGAGTATATGTCCTAAGTGAGATGATTGGAGGACCTCTTTTGCTCTGATGTTAAAGCTATATATTGTACTTAGGACATATCTCTTACCGAGAGATCGGATTCTACTCTCTATTCTAGATAGAAATATCAGATAGTTGGTGGCTAATGACGACAGATAGTTGGCCCGTCACCTTATGATTTTTCTTGGAATTTTGGAGGCTGTCAGGCAAGACGTAAAGAACCGCCCTGTACTCAATAATTGTCCTTATATAGATTTTGTTTGTGTGAACGAAAGTTTTATGTTGGGTGCTGCCGAATTTACCTTATATCGCTACTAGGAGTCTAGCCCTCTTTAGAGTGAGGTTTAGTTTAGTGTCCAAGTTGAGGCTTCTTTGAAATGGAATACCTTAAATGAACACTGACCTTTGAAATGAAAATCTATATCCGTAGAGCTCTATCAGGTTGCCCTTATCTTCACACCGGGTGATGCCCGGATATCTGAAGAGGATGACTTGTGTTTTTGTTGGGTAAAGAGTAACTCTCCATTTATTGCACCATTTGATGATTTTGTCGAGTTGATCCTGAGATTTGTCGAATACACTTCTATTCCTCAACGTCCCGTCGATAGTGCCTGAGGAAAGTAGTACAGTAGCGTGGACATAGATTAGGATAGTTTCGGAGTGATATGTTGGGCGAGGGAGATCGCTGTTATAAACTGTGTAAAGGATGGGTACTAAAATTAAGCCCTGTGGCACTTCAGCTTGTGAAATGAATAGTGTGTAGAATTTATCGTTGATTTTAATTCAGATGATTCGATTAAAGAGATAGGAGTGTATTGTTTTTAGAAATGTGGGTAGCAGTCCAGAGCGATGGAGTTTTCCTGCATGCCAGGTTTGATTAAAAGCCTTCTGGACGTCTAGGAATATGCCAATGGCTACTTTGTCTTTTTCCCTAATTGTACGTGAAATGAAGGTTACTGCTTCTGTTAATCAATCTTGGGAAGATTGTTATAAAGCAACTCAGTAATAGACATGCATTGATAATGTTGGTCAGCAACGGCATTATACTCTCTACAAGTTTGTTAAGGCATCTCCTTCTGCATTCGTGATTTTTGATATAGGCAGCTCTAGACGAAGATCTCAGAGCATTCTGCCTGGAATATTTGTAGAAATTCCACCAAATTGGGTGTGTCTGCTATTGAGGTCGCCCATTAGTACCACCCTGTCAAGTGATGAAAAGTACTCGATCAGCGGTTCAGAGATTTGGATGTTATTATAACAAAAAAGTCTGGTTAGTTTAATTTCAGATCTTAATTATTTTTGTTACCAAACACTGTCGATAATTATCCACTTTCCCTACTTGCGTCTACCATTAACTTAAATAGATAAATTATGTATTATAATGAATAGTTTATAGCGTGCTGCGCTTTCCAGTATCCAGTCTCCATTTCAGTCTATCGGTCCTGCCTTCTGGACGGAGGTCTCTCTGATATTGTCTTTTGGACTAAATTAAGCCATGTTGTTCTCGGTCGTCCTCATTTTTTTGCTCAGGTTACTGTCAATTCAATATTAACTTACGGTAGGCGATAATCTGTGATTCTCTGTATAAATGTCTATGCCAAAAAAGCTGTTTTGCTGTATTGTTTCTATGATGGTTGGTACTTTCTTGGGAATAGAAGTATACGTTGATACTTTTCTGACACTCAAACATTCTTTAGAGCAATTTCTTTATTTCATTATGACCATTTACATCAATTTATCTCTTTTCTATCTACTTTCCACATTTATTCTCATTTTACTGTCTTTGAAGAGCATGCAAATTGGCTAAATTCTTCTTTAAGTGTCAATTGGTTATTCTCCGTCATAGCCTGCTAGCCAAACTGTATTAAGTCTCACCCATTTTGTGTTGTGAACAAGCTCCTTCTTCTTGTTACATTTGCTTCTATTCTTGTTACATTTTGTCACATAATTTTACTACATTGGAGCTCAATTAGAGTATCAAAGCCCAATGCTTTTCACAATTTTTAGTTTGTACAGCCAGATGCCTCTATCAAGACAGCTACCATCTTTCTCTGATTTTGCTATATTAGGCATTCCCATTTTAGATGGTGATGGGATAAGGCCGAATCCAAGAGTCAAGATAAGATACGAGTGTATCTTTGGCAGTTTCTGTGATTTTATTTTGGAAAATCTGTTTTGGACCAAGACAAGAGGCATATCGAAACAGAAGCCGTCCACCGACTAGATGGACGGATGATATAAAGCATAATACCACGAACTGGGTGCCAGAAGCTCAAGATAAAATTAAGTGAAAAAGTTTACTGAAAACCTACGTTTATCAGTGGACATATATAGGCTAATTGATGGCAAATGAATCCTTTCTTGGGGTGTAATTTTAAAATTTCCCTGTGCATTTTATTGTTAATTAAATCAGGGTTGTAATGCTTTTTAAAAAGATTTTCACTAACTAAACGTTAACGTTATTTCTGTTGTGTTCAGGTCCACTTTCAAGTTCTCTTCCATTTATGTTTATAAAGTTTACGAATACATTCTTAGTGATAAATAAGTATATTATAGGTCGGAGATCTTCGCAGGATCCTACCAAAGAGGCTTCTTGAAAAACAAATCTATCATTGATCACATATCACCCATCAGACAAATACTAGAAAAAACGACGGAGTACGACATAGACTGCCATTACATCTTCGTAGACTTTAAGGCAGCGGACGATACTATTGACAGGTCTTAATTATATTCGGCGATGATCGAATTAGGAATACCAAAGGATTTGGTAGAATTAATTAAAATGACAATGATGAAAGTCGAATGTAAAATGCGCGTACAAGGGATGTTTCATAACCATTTAAAACCAACAGAGGACTGCGCCAGGGAGATGCGCTATCGTGCACGCTGTTCAACCTAGCGTTAGAAAAAGTTATGAGAGATTCGGGAATAAACTTAAAAGGTACGATATATACCCGTAGTATACAAATAATGGCATTCGCTGATGATATCGTCATAATTGGAAGAACCCAAAATGAAGCAGTGGAGGCTTTCACACGTATCAAAAATGCCCCAGAAAACATCAAACTTCTGATTAACATCCAGAAAACTAAATATATGCCGGCCATATCAAGACTTCAACAAAATAACTTAGAGGTGCAACACGAAACGATAGAAATGGTAGAAGAATTATGTTACTTAGGATCACTGGTAGACTACAAAAATAACACATCCAACGAGATAAAAAAAAGAATATGCGTGGCTAACCGCTGTTATTTTGGCCTGGGCCCTCAACTAAGAGCGAGAAGTATGTCAATAGCAACAAAGTGCAAACTTTATAAAACAATAATACGCCCAGTGCTCACATACGGATCGAAAACATGGGCAATAACGACTCGAGATGAAGAGTTACTACGAGTCTTTGAAAGAAAAGTATTGAGGACCATATATGGCGGAGTAAACGAACAGGGTCTGTGGAGAAGGCGATATAACTTTGAACTCTATAGACTTTTTGGTGATGCAGATATTGTGAAGACCATCAAAATAAACCGCCTAAGGTGGGTGGGCCATGTTATGCGGATGGATGAGAGTGATCCCACTAAAATAACTATGCTAAACAGGACGGTCAAAAGAAGAAGAAGGGGGCTACCTAAACTCAGATATCTGGACGATATACAGGAAGATCTGAGGGAGATTGGAGTAAGGGGCTGGAGAAGACAGACACTCGATAGGGAAGGATAAAAGAATGTTTTGAAGCAGGCCAAGGCTCACGAAGGGCTGTAGCGCCAACTGATGATCTTCGCAGGATACCTTAAGCCAATATGTGAGCTTTTCTGGATTCATATTTGATATCATTGATTCCTTTCAGATTTTATCTTCTCCTGATTACTATGAGCTTCGATCTCCAGTGGTCGTACTCAGCTTTTAAAATACCTGCAATGGTATATCGATCACCCACGAGTTAAAATCGTTTGGTATATTTTCCAATTGCTAAAAGAATTGTGGCAAATGATAAAAACGCTGACAATGATATTCCGTAATGTCAAATATTGTGCAATATATTGATAATATATTATGAATATAAATATCACATGGTCTAGCGATCGTTTTACATGGCAGCGATGTTGGTTTAATCGAACCAGTTGACAATTATATGCCATAAACTTCTAAAGTTCCTTATTAACTGGCTGGTATATTAAGTAAATTCGCAAAATTTTATTAGTAATTAAATTGCAAATCTAAATATTAACTATAAATAGTATTAGAAAAGAAACAAATCACAATACCAGTTTTTTAAAGTGTAAGCCAAAAATTCCCAAATACGTATTTGCTTTATTGTTATTGTATAGTATATGTCGAATATATTAGTCAAATATAAAAAAATTATGATAAATGATTGTATTCATCAACAAAAAATTACGCGATATTAGCTGATTGAATTTGTTCCTAGATTTATTTATTTCATTTCGTTTCGTAAATGTCAACTCATTCAATAAATCAATTAATAATACCTAAAAAATATTTCCAGTGTAGAATGTAGAATGTAGAAAATGGGGCGGCCAATAGAGCCTGATACACTGCGACCTTTGCAGATCTATTGTGTTCCCCCCTTATTTTAAAGCACTTCATCTAGCTTGGTCCTCTTAATGAGACTCAACAGCCTTGATAGTGGCCTTTTCATGTAGCCTGGTGCTTCCGGTTTTTCCTCTCCGAGTTCTAGAAACCGCATTCGTGCGAGACCTTCGCAATGGCACAGAACGTGTAGAGCGGTTTCCTCTTCTTCCAGACAGAAACGACAGGTGTCCTCTTCTGTCAGGCCTATGAGACTCAAGTGTCTATTGAGTCTACAGTGCCCAGTGAGCAGACCCACTATCATTCTGACAGTCCTGCGTCTGTGCGAAAGTAAGTCTGCTGTAAATTTAGCCGAATGTTCTTTGATGAACTGTTTATTTCCAGTGTAAACTTTGGTTATTGTTTTATAACTTTACTTTTTAACTCTGTTGTCTTGTTCGAGTCTATTTGACCCAAAAATAATCTATGTCTTATTTTGCAAATTATTACGCGATGTAGCGTTTTGGTGTTGCGTGACTTCATTGCCTAATATCAGGTCGTTCAATTTAATACGAGATAAAAAATCAACTTCCTGAATTTTCTGATAAAAATTAAATTCTTATCCAGAGCCCTTAGCCCTACTTGTCTGTTTATATATAATTTGCATTTGTAATTGCATCATTTTTTCCCGTCAAATGAACCAGTTGACATTGTCGTATGCACCCTTAACATATATTATAGAAATATCGTTCCATTATACTCGTTTTCAGTTAGGCCTATTTGTATGTCTGTAGCTAAGTGTGTTACCTTATCTATGGTGCCAAAACCTTTTTTAAAACCATATTGTGTAATTAAAGAGAGCACAGGTTGTATTTAACCACCATTCCAATCGGTTTTTAATTATTCTTTCGAAAACATTGGTATACATGGCATTAGTGCAATAGGTCTATATCAGTCACATAGGTGGAGGTCTTTGTTTGGTTTGTGAATTGGTATTACAATAGCCTTCCTTCATTCTTCTATACTTTCCCCATTGATCCAGATATCAGAAGAGGATCAGAATGGTATAATCTTTTCAGATTCACTTTCCGTTCTTAAAATTTTAAAATCAAACTCAAACACAACCAATGATATTATTTTTAGCATCTAAGCAATACTTAAACATTTACAAGATCAAAATAAATGTATAAAATTCTTCTGGGTCAAAGCACACGCATGAATAACAAACAATTAAATTGCGGATCAAATTGTCAAAGACAGCATAGTAATGGGGGAACAAATAGATTATGAGTTCATAAAATAAATCATTAAATAAATGGTCATATTTATGGAGTACAGTTTTACAAATCCAACACGTTACACCAGACTTGAAACCAAATTAAGGAGAAAATCTTGGTACAATGAGTACGATTACAGTCTAAAAAGTATAACTACTATCAGCAGAATAAAGTTTGGTCACGCATGATATCCAGCACATTTATTCGTGACAAAATTGGTGACCTAGACCACATATGTTTTGATTGTTTAAAATATAGAGCTCAATCTAATGAGCTTTTCAGAAAACTTTTAAAATTAAACATTGAAAGCTCATATAATATACCGCATCTTCTTGCTTTAGACAGAAAAGAAATTTACGATTGTTTGCTGTCTTTCGTCAGAATAACGAATATACGTACAAATATAACCACCTTTGTTGATACCTGATGACTTTCCTTAATGTATGTACACCTATCTGTCCAAGGCCTACCTTTTATCGTTCATGAAAATGTCCTGATTGGCCCCTGGGCGAGAAGAGTGTAATCCCTGTATAATATTTGTATTGTATCTGTTTTTAAACATTTTTGTCTGGCTGTGTGGGTATTTACCCTAAAGCCAATAACAACAACAAAAAAAAAACCTAATGTTCTACGACTATTAAAATCTGAGTTAGTCGCTTTTTTTAAAAATTCACCGCCGCTTTGTTTATAAACAAAGAAATTTAAAAAAACGTTTAAAAAATTAAGGGTTCAAAATTATTTCTTCTAAAGAAGAAGATGCCCTTTTTATATTATTTGCATCTTCGTTTTTAAAATAGACTTTACAAACTATTGTTTTCTAAATAAAAACGTTGTTGTAAAACATTATTACGTAACTACAAGATAGTAATATAATACACAATAACTATGAATACAAAAATTTTAAAAATAATCACATGGAAAACTTTGTCGTTGATAATAGGTAAGTAATACCAATGAATAATACCTATATTCACTTATCTTGTTTACATAGAAGTTCAGTCTACAATAGAAGAGTTACGGAATGTGTTATTTCTACTAAGTGAGGAAAAATTTGTTGATAAATATTGGTACAATGTTAGACAAGAACTCCTTTATCTTAACTGTTTAGCTCATTATACTACTATATCCATCAAATTATTATTTAATATTAAGAAATCCGGATATGAATGATATTTTCCGTATTTTTGTAATGTATTTTACGATTTTGTATAAAGTACATTGTTTTATTTTGGATGAAGACAAGAACAACAATTTATAATATGGTATGTTACTTTACAGTCCCCACCCATGTCTTAAAAGCTTCAGATATCTGCGAAAAAATGTTCGACTCTTTTTTTAACCAGACTTGACTATCTACTAATACACACATTAAAATAATCTAGGGGACACCTCTATTAATAGCTTTAAATCAATTTTATAGTGGCTTTCCACGATCGGCGATTCTACAGATCATCGCGGATAGCCGATCAGCACGGACGACAACGCACCGCAGACAGTGCTCTTCCTACGGTCCGTGACAGTCTGTGTAGGTCCGTGACAGTAGTGTTTGATTATATCATCAAAAGACCACTCAGGCTTGTAAACATCATTGCCTTCTGTATGTCGACATTAAATAATTATCTCTCTTCTTTTTAATTCTTTAATCGAAATAGTACTATTATTCAATTGATTTTTATTCGGTTCCATATATCGTATGCATCGTTCCGGTTCTTATGCTCTGGCGACGTGGAATTCCATAAACTTGGTTCATTTTGATACAAATTTAAAAAATCAAAAATAACTTCGTTTGTTCATTCCATTTTTTAGCAAAAAAAACTGCAAAACAACTTTGACAACACTACAGACAACTACTCGTGTTAGTGAATGCAAAAACTTCCGACTTGCACTTGTCGTCTGTTAAAACACAGACGCGCTAGGATCGCGTCGCACGAGCATGTACCGCACCTTTGATGTTACCGACTCTAGATGGATACGACGCACCAGCACAGACGTGCCTGTGCTACCACGGACGAGACCTTTCCCACGGTGCGTGGTGCGGGCTGGTTCGCTTACGTCCGCAATATCGCCGACCGTGGGAAGCCGCTATTAGCTGCAAATACAAAAATAAATTTATGTTTTTAACCTTTTTTGTTGTTTTGTTGATTATTGTACAAACTTTGACGGTAATCCTGATATGAATGACTATAAAAAATTTAACAAAACTTCAATATGCGTTTTTTTGTCTATAAGATAGAAGTAATATTTCTTTACTGGTGCCTGCTTTTCAATGTCGATGTGGATTTTTATTTAGTTTGACAATTTTCAATAATGGAGAGACATCATTTAAATCACGAAACGCAGTGGGGTGCTATCGGGATGCTTCAAGCTGGCAGAAGTCAAAGAGACGTTGCTGAGGTCCTCCACACGAACAGAAGTGTCATTAATCGTTTGTGGTTAAGGTGTCAAGAAACTGGTGAGGTTGGCCAACCATATTGAAGACCGTTTTATTAGGTTGCAGGCTTTGCGACATCGCACTATAGCTGCATCACAATTACAAATGAGGTTGCAAGAGACCCATCAGGTATTTGTAAGTGGCCAAACCATTAGAAATACATCATCATCATCATCATTGGCTTTTACCACTCTTTGTGAGTTTTTGTTGCGTTTACTATTGCCTTCCATTGATTCCGATCCTGTGCTATTATTTCCAGGGCCTTACTTCCATCTTCTCCAGGTCTTCCCTGACTGCGTCTTTCCACCTTTTTCTAGGCCTTCCTGTCGATTTTCTACCATCTGGTCTTTCCCAAAACACATTGGTAATCAGTCTGTCGTCATCACTCCGTACCACGTGGCTGCCCATCTTAATCTATTGGCTTTTATGTACCTTACGATGTTTCCTTTCCCGAAGAGAGTCTCTATTTTATTGTTGTATCTGCTCTTCCATTCATTTGTCACGCTGTCCCTGCAAGGACCATATATAATTCGCAGGATTTTGCGTTCCCATACTAATAGCTTATTGATTTCTTTCTTTCTCAATGTCCATGTTTCACTTCCATATGTCACTGCTGGTCGTATTATGGTTTTGTACATTTGGATTTTGGCACGCCTTGAGAGAAGCTTTGACCTCATTAGATGTTGAATGGCAAAGAATGATTTATTCCCCGCCAGTATTCGTATTTCAACCTCCCGTTCTCCTGTGTTTTCACTGGTAATTGTTGCTCCTAGGTATTTGAATTCTTTGACCACCTCAAAATTATGATCGTTTATGGTAATGTTTTGTCTTATTCGCTGTCGTTCCTTTTTTGATACGACCATGTATTTAGTTTTTTCTTCGTTTATTTTCAGGCCTACGCTTAGTGTTGCTTCTTCAAAGTTCGATACTATATCCTTAACTTCCAGTGTTGTCTGTGCTACTGCATCTACATCATCTGCAAATGCGAGAATAATCTTTGCTCCTTTGGCAGTTATGTCTGGTTTGACTCTGGTATAGATTTTTCGCATTGCGTATTCCAATGCTAGGTTAAATAGTAATGGGGACAGCGGGTCTCCCTGTCTGAGCCCGGTGCTTATGCCGAAAGCCTTTGAAGTTTTGCCTCCTATTCTAATTTGTGCAAAGGAATTGTTGACACACATTCGCACAATCATGGTCAGCTTCTTTGGTACGCCTAACTCCATCATTGCACTCCACAGTTTTAAGCGATCTATGGAATCATATGCTTGTTTGAAATCTATGAAGATCTGGTGTACTTCTTTCTTATATTCCCAATATTTTTCTAGCATTTGTCTGATAGTAAATATTTGGTCGATTGTTGATCTTCCAGGCCTAAAGCCGCATTGGTGATCGCCAATAATTTCATCTGTATATGGCAGTAATCGTTTTAGTACAACTGAAGCTAATATCTTATATGTAGTACCGATTAGTGAGATTCCCCTGTAGTTGCCACATGTATCCTTTCTGCCTTTTTTATGTATTGGCACGATAATACAGCCACTTCATTCTTTTGGCATTATTTCTTGTTCCCAGGCTTCTTTCATTAATTGGTGAATTTTAGTTCTAAGTTCATGCCCTCCTTTTTTAATCAGTTCTGCATCAATATTGTCTAGTCCCGGGGATTTGTCATTTTTTAGGATTTCTATCGCCGTGATAATTACTTCTACGCCGTACTTCTATCTCAGCCCTTTGGTACTCACAATTTGCTTTATTTCCCTCCGCGTCTACCTGGACATTAGAAATAGTCTGCATGAAATAGGGTTAAATGGTCGAAGACCTGTGAGAGTGCCTGTGTGATTTGCACCAGATACAAGACGAACAAGAATTTGGAGACAAGAATCTGGCAATGCTGAACGATTGGCCAATCTGCAGGAGATTCATAGACACCAAGACGGCAGTATAATAGTATGGGGTGGCATCACTCTTGGTGTTCAACCTTTTTTCGTACCCTTTGCACAACAATCTGGTCCCCAATTTCAATGAATGCACGACAATGCGCGTCCGCATTCTGCCAGGGTCGTGCGAACATTCGTCGAAGATAATGAAATTGAGGTTTTACCATGGTCTGCACAATCGCCAGATTTAAACACAATTGAGCATATATGGGACATATTGGGCAGACGCATTTTACAACAAAATATTGCGTTTAATACAAGAGGGCAACTGTACGAGGGCCTTTTAACGGAGTGGAACAGAATACCGCAGCAAGACGTTGACCATCTGATTTTTGCCTTACAGATGTAGGACAGTAATCAACAACCGTGGAGGTCATACACTGTACTAACATAACCTAAAAACTACTTTGTTGGGAGTTTAGGGCCAACAATTTAGTTTTTTATTTATTTTTTTTCCAAATTTTTACTTATGGGGTTCTCTTTTAATTTTGTTAAGGGCTATTGCTATAATTCTAAGAAATAATGTTTAGTTTATATTCGAGACACTTTTTTATAACTTTTTATTAAATATATTTAAAATAAATTATTTGAAATCCTTCTGTAATCTCGCATTTTGTTTTTGTCCCCTAGATTATTTTGATGTGTATCAAATTTAGTAAAAGCTCATGTTGTCACCTCGTATAAATCTTACCAAGCTATAAAAATTCAAAATATAACCAAAAAATAAGCAAAAAAAATCGATTTTTGCAGCTTTCACATCAAATTAAAGCATTTAGGTAAATATCAGACCGATATACAGCATGAGAAAGTCCTCATTTTTTCAATGAAAATTTGGAATTTATGTCGAAAGTGTATTATTAAATTGAGTAAGTAAGGCAGGTTTGTATTAATTACATGACAGATTATCGTATCGACATAATTACCTCGACGATTAGAGTAATTGTACTGCATTTTTAAGAATACAGAGTGGTGCATATATCGGCTGTCCAATGGCAAAACGCTAAATTTTTACAACAATGGAGAAATCTTGATTTTTATAAAATGTACAAGCCGTAAGAAATTATTAATTCCATAACAAAACACAGTAATTTCCTTCGCTATGTTTTGTAATTAGTACATACTTAAAAAATACTCAATTTTCAAAACAATAAGTGCTGTTAGTGTGTTTTGCAAAAATAAATTAAAACTATATGATAAAACAATATTTATTTTGATAAAATACAGAATATAAAATACAAACGTACCTTACGTACACGTACAAACGTACATGTAATATAAAATACAAATGTAAAAACTGTGATTAAAAATTAGGAACTAACAAAAAAAAACAAACTGTACTTAAAACAAAAACAAATAATATTACTAAAATGATAAAAGGAACGAACTAGACAAAAACATCGGTTTGGTAACAGCAGAAAACTAAATAATAGAAAAGAAATAAGCAAACGAACCGATATATTTTATTTAAATATTGGAATCTATGACATCCATCTGTTCATGTTCCACCAAGTCTAAAGATGTTTATGAGTCTGGTAGGCTTTGCCAAAAGAACTTTCGGTTTTCCAGCAATAATAGTACCAGGTTTTTAAAATGAGTGCCTTTTTGTCGCTTGAGATTCCACGAATATTTAAAGTTTTGGGCGTAAACGTGCTTGGACAGTGATTTTTTGTATCAAATCTAACTGCTGATAACAGCTTTGTACGTGCTTTCTCTATTCGAACTTTGATTTCTTTGGAGTAATCGTTTGTGTGATTAATTATTGTGCCAAAATAGTGGTATTTTTTAACTTGTTCTAAAGCACTACCGTTAATTGTCAGGCTTTCACCATTATTTTGGGTTTTTGATATCCTCATAAATTTGGTTTTCTTGGTGTTTATTGATAATCCATATTCTTCTTCATACTCAACTATCGTGTTCATTAGCTTTTGGAGGTCTTGGAGGTTGTCTGCTATTATGATAGTATCGTCCGCATATCTAATGTTGTTAATTGGTGTTCCATTGACCTTGATTCCTGCTATTTCTTCCTCAAGAGCTCTTTTCATAATTTCTTCAGAGTATGTATTGAATAGTAGTGGTAACAATACACACCCCTGTCGCACTCCTCTTTTAACTTCGAACTCTTCTGATGTGTGTTCATTAATGCGTATATGTGCCTGCTGTTTATAATATAGATTTTTTATAATTCGAAGGTCATTGTGTTGTAATTGTTTTGCTTTGAGGATGTCCATTAGCTCTTTGTGGCGGACTTTGTCGAAAGCTTTGTTGTAGTCTATGAAACAGACGTACATATCTTGGTTCACATCCAAGCATCTCTGGATTAGTACGTTGAATGCAAAGAGAGCTTCACGGGTACCTACGCCATTACGGAATCCAAATTGAGTTTCTTCAATATCTATATCAAGTGTTTTGTAAATGCTTTTATGAATGATCTTTAAAAACAATTTACGTGTGTGAGACATCAGGCTTATTGTACGGTGCTCGGTGCATTCTCTAGCATTTTTCTTTTTTGGGAAACAAATTAATGTTGAGGTCAACCATTCGTTGAGTATGTCACCTGATTGATAAATTTTATTTAAAAGTTTTAAAAGTACATCAATGTACTCATTTTCTATTATTTTAAGGATATCAATAGGCAGTTGATCCGGCCCCGGGCTTTTTCCGTTTCTGGTGTTCTTTAATGCATACAATATTTCTTCCTTTGCAATTTCTACACTTGTTTCTCTGTCCTCAAAAGACAAGTCTTGTAGGTTTCCTCTTTCGTCGTCGAAGAGCTCTTCCATATACTCTTACCATCGTTTTAGTTTTCGTCAGTCGTTATTATAGTATTTCCATTTTTATCTAGAAGAGTTGTGTTTTGGTTTCTTTTTTGCAGCCCTGCCATTTCTTTAACCTTTTTATGTATGTTGAATAGGTCGTATTTGTTCTGAAGATCCTCTATCTCTTTACATTTTTCTTCATAGTAAGTTTGTTTTGTCCCTCTCTAAAAAAATCCACCGCTACTTGTCTCAAACTAACATCTTTGTGTAGTTTCAAAAATTTACGTAGCCAGCCCTTGCCTGCCATTTTTGAAGTTCTAATTTATTTATTTCAACCAACTCAGACGCTAGACTTCTTCGAGCTCTATGTTCTCTTCTTCCATTTCTGCTGTTAAAGTAATGTTGTTAAACAAAAGAAAAAATACGGTTAATCCGTTATAAAAAAAACCTAGTGTATAAGAGTGCGCGCGCACTCTTACAATATTAATGACAGCGCACTCTTAGAAAAGGAGCATGTTTTAACAAATGCTAGTGCTGCCTCCATCTTGGTGCAAAATTGTAAACAACGCTATGATACATACGATTATTCAAAGTTTATTGCAAGTATGGTAAAATATTACCGCGAAACTCTTACAAAGTACAGTTGTGTACAATATCAAAAATTTTAAAATATAGTAATAAAATCGATGAAACTAATTAAAGATACCTAATAACCTTATTATCGGTGTTTAATTGCCTAAAATGCTCAAGATACATACAATCGCTTCGCTTAATCGGTACGAACTAAAACATGAACTAAAACCATGCCCTGAAATCTTAAATGAATGACGTTGGTTCATTCCCCCATCACTTTAACCCCAGCGAGTTAATAAAGAGAAATGACAGCCTATCTCTCTCACGAAGACTAGCCAATCATAAACTAAATAAAATAATCAAACGAAGCAATGTCAATTCTGTCAAAACAAAAGTAATGACAGATCTTCCGTTTGTTTTTATTATATTTAACTTTAGTTTGCATTTATTCTTAGTAATTTTAATTTAAGTTGGTTATAGTGCGTGCAAGCACTCTTGACCACGGCGCAGTAGATCAAATTTGGTTTAGTCCCCACTTCCGTGCGAAACGCATTGTACTCTGCACTGTATAATTCCACTTACAATAGAACCTTTCTGCCTTTACGTGAATTTGACTCCGCCTTCGCGCAGCTCCATGGTCAAGAGTGCTTGAACTATCTTTACTTAGTTTTTAAAGTTTAGTTTGAGTTATCTATTGTAGCAAAGAAGTTTTTGTGTTGTGCTACTAAAAAAAACTAAACATGGTGAATTATTGTATTGTTGTTTCGTTGTGTACAAATCATGAAAAAATTACAAAAAGGATGGTGATAGTAAGTTGTCAGGAAGCAAAAAATAATAGTATTTAACTTCTGAAAATATGTGTAATAAATATTATGTAATTAGTTTATAACTGTTTATCTTAACAAATAAATATACGTGTATCTAGAAAAAATTGTACATCTTTTATATATTCTTATTTTCCAGTAAATTTTAATTAGTAAGGAAATAGCCCGCAAGAGGCACCAAAGGTTATGTATGTAAGGGTTGTCCATTCGAATTTGCCGCCAAAAGATGATTAGTATTGACCCCAAGCGCAAGGGGTCCTAATGAACGAAATTTATACATTGAGTTGCCTATCTATTTCTACTATTATAGTATTTATCTATGAACTAAAACTTTGTTCCTGTCGACGGCGCACTCCAAAAATCGATGAGTGCTCACTCTTATTGACCACTGCCAATTTATTAGAGTTATTGGATATTAACAAAGTGAATATTTCATTAATCAAGACCCAAAAAAATACCACGAAAAAGGTGGGAGGACGCTGGGACGGTGAAGCGGCAGCGGACGCGCAAAATTTACTTCTTCTTCTTCTTCTTAGCCTTCTGTCGTCCATGTTTGGACATAGGCCTCTCCCAACTCCTTCCATCGGTCTCTATCCTGAGCAACATATTTCCAATTTGTTCCGGCTATTCTTTTAATATCATCAACCCATCTCATCTGTGGTCTTCCTCTTAGTCGTTTACTTTCGTAAGGTCTCCAGTGTTGTATTGTAGTATTCCAACGTTGGTCTTTCTGTCTAGCAGTGTGGCCCTCGAAGCTTCATTTAAGTTTTTGCAATTTTTATTGTTATGTCTTCGACTTTTGTTTTGGATCTTACCCACTCGTTCCTCTTTTTATCTGACAGTCGTATACCTAACATTGCTCTTTCCATTGTTCTTTCTGTTGTGGCTAGTTTATTCATGTTTGCCTTGGTTAGGGTCCAGGTTTGACATCCATATGTCATGATAGGAAGGATGTCATTGGTTGAACACTTTGCTCCTCAAGTATTGGAGTATTTTGCGGTTCTTAAGTATCCAACTAAATTTTCCAAATCCTGCCCATGCTAGTCTTGCTCTTCTAGTAATTTCCGTACTTTGGTTCTCTTTGTCAAGTCTCAGGATTTGGCCTAGGTAGATATATTCCTGGATTTGTTCTATCTCACTGCCGTTTATAGTTATATATCTGGGGTCTTCTGTGTTTGTCATTATTTTTGTTTTTTTTTTTTCATATTCATTTTTAGGCCGACGTATTGGGAGCTTGCTGCTAGTTCCCCCAACATAATTTGCATTCCTCGAATGTGCTCGCTATAATCACTATGTCGTCAGCGAATCTGAGGTGGATTAACTTGTTGCCATTAACGTTAATACCATAGGTTGACCAATTTGTAGTTTTGACAATTTACTAGACGTGAGAATCTGGAGAAGATCGACGCGGAGTTGGAGTCATAGTTTAGAGGAGGCCAAAGTTCGATTTGAGGGAGAAGTCTAATATTAAACAATTTTTAGTAAATAGGTTAAAGTAAACAAGAGAGAGTATTATCACCGAACAACACATTATCGATATTGTAAAGTGGAAAGATGCAATCAATATAATAGAGAAATGAGAAAGGATCAGGACATGTTAAGGTTATCTATAAAATGTAATTGATGGTAGATAGTCAGTTATTATGTAAGACTGGTATTCAGAAATGGAATAAAATTGTAAGTAGAGTATTTAAAAAATTAACTCATAGATATATAATACACCTAATTCCCACATAAAGATATTCATAAATACACTTGGAAACGACCTTCACTCCAACAGAAGTCGATCATAGACTATATAATAATGAGACAGAACTCAAAATTTAAGTGCCAAGACTGCAGAGTAAAAAGAGGGTCTAACTGTGGGACAGACCATTACTTTCTTTTAGCTAATATTTTGTGCCCCTTTAAACAAAACAACAAACATAACACCGAAAGTCAGAGAAACAATACTACGCAGTACAAACGGAGAGATATAAATTGCATCTTTTATTCCAACCAAGTATTAAACATCTTTTTCAATGTAGATTAAAAGGGAACTAAATGAGATGGAAAGAAATATGGATGTAGAACAAGAATACAATAACCTCAAAATGATTATAAAAAAAATTGCTTATGAAGTATTAGGAACAGAGAACAACGACAAAAAATACCACGAACCACCATGGATGACAGAAAACGTAAAAGAAATGATACAAGAAAAGAAAAAATTATATAAAAAATGGCTAACAAATAAAACATCCAGAAATAGAGTATCATATCAAATAAAAAACGGAGAAGTACGCCAGCAAATAAAAGAAGCAAAAAACAATTTCTGGGAACAAAAATGTGTCCAAGTTAAAAATTTAATGGGTGGTTCTCAGACAACGGAAGCATGGAGAACTATCACTAATCTAAAGAAGAACACCCATAACTCATTAAGCAACTTAATTTCTATAGAAAAATGGGAAAATCACTATAAAAATTTACTCCAAGAGTCCAGATTGGAATATATGGGAGAAGAATACAGTATGGAGAGACAAACAAATAGTAACATTAATACTACCAGCAACGAGGTCCGTACTGCGCTAATTAAAATGAAAAACGGGCGATCTTCAGGACCTGGCAATATAGCTGTAGAGCTACTTAAAGCAGGAGGTCCACTCCTAATCGAACGAATAACTTTTCTAATGAATCAATGCTGCCAACAAATTAAAATACCATCGGAATGGAAAACCGCTCACCAAGTGTCCATCTTTAAAAAGGGTAATCGAAAAGATCCTAACTGCTACAGAGGATTGAGTGTCCTACCTACTTTCGGCAGATTGTTTGGAAAGATAATAAATAGAAAAATACAAGATGATGTAGGACATCTAATTAGCGAAGACCAAAGCGGATTTACGCCTGGTAGATCTTGCACTGATTACTTGTTTATACTCCAACAATTAATAGAAAAAAGAATAGCAGTTGGTAACGAAGTACATCTAGCCTTCATCGATCTAGAAAAAGCGTATGATACAGTACCAAGGCCTAAATTGTGGCAAGCTTTACAACAACTCGGCATTAGTCCACACCTTTTAGGAATAATCACAGAAGTATACAGGAATAACACCACTTACCTAAAAATCGGAAATAGACTATCAGAGCCGATAAAAGTAACTAAAGGACTGAGACAAGGATGCAGTATGTCACCTTTACTGTTTAATTTATATATTGAGGCAGCCCTTCAAAATTGGAAAAACCACTGCCAGGGAATGGGAATCCCAATAGGAAATGACGTACTGTTCTCCCTGAACTTTGCGGATGACCAAGTCGTTCTAGCTCAAGATTCTTATGATCTAGAATTTATGATAAAGCGTCTATACAGAGAATATGTAAAATGGGGGTTAAAAGTCAGCATGAAGAAAACGGAATATCTAGTTATTAATTCAGATGCAAGGTTTGAAGTGTTGATAGACGAGGACGTGGAAATCACACAAGTGGAAAAATTTAAATATTTAGGTGCATTCATTGATAAGAACGGCTTGGGTGAAACCGAAATTAAACACGAATTAATCAGGGACGTAAAATTGTAGGATGTTTGAACTTTTTATGGTGGGATCGCAACATTTCCAAAGGAACAAAAAGAGAATAGGGCAAACGATGGTTGAATCAGTTCTTTGTTATGGCTCTGAAATATGGACAATTAATGCAGACAAAAGAAGATTGTTGGCAGTTGAAATGGATTATTTGAGAAGAAGTGCTAGAACATCAAGGCTGGAAAGGAAAACCAATGAATCTATAAGAAATTAGATGAATGCTACAGATACGGTCATAGACAGAATAGAAAGAAGAGGTTTAAAATGGTTTGGACACCTGTTAAGAATGCCTGACGAACGTTGGCCCCAAAAACTTCACAGATGGAAGCCCCCTGGTAGAAGAAAAAGAGGTAGACCTCGACGCTCATGGAATGAAGGTATTAGAAGAGCAATGGAATCGAGAGGTTTGGAGAAGGAGCATGCCTTGGACCGAGAGGATTGGCGGAGGAGGACGGGAATACGGCGATAGCCGTCTCCAAGATGTATTCTATTTACAAATTGGATCCTGTAATATATATAGATATATATATATATATATATATATATATATATATATATATATATATATATATATATATATATATATATATATATAGTATATATCCGGTTTTTTAGGCGTTACGCCCGTCCGGTAGGGATCTATGGAAGAGTATCACCGAGCCGCAAGCCCTTATCTCTTGCCGTACTGCTCCACCATAGGCCGATCAGATCCCAGCATATCCTAGTCTAAGCCGCAGATTCATCTAGAATTTTAAACTGCTGCGTTAGACTTTTTGTTTTCCGTACACCGAGCTGGGGCTCGACCCACATCCACTGAACCATTCGACAGTGAAGCGAATGAGAGGCAGCCGCACAGCCCGCTGAGCTATCTGACCGACTATATATATATATATATATTATATATATATATATATATATATATATATATATATATATATATATATATATATATAATATATATATGTATATATATATATATATTATATATATATATATATATATATATATATATATATATATATATAATACAAATAGACTAAGTGCTGCAGTGCAGTGGCGTTACCCAGTGTGACAGAGAAAACTGACCAATGACTAAATGACCAATGGGAAGGTCACGTCGTCGATAAACTCAGCTCATTAGAAAGAAATGAGGGCACTGCTTATGGTCAGTTTTCTTTGTCGCACCAGGGAAACCAGTATGTATTACAGCGTCAGTCTATGTGTATTATATGTTTAAGAATTAAGTAAGGAATGTGTTTGTTTTTTTAAGGCTAGGATCTATCATGTCATATAATACTTGGAATATTGCGGTAGATATTACTCAAATAGTTGGTGTCAATCTTGTAATTGATAGATAATATAAATCTAACAAAAAAGCCGTGACCAAAGAAAACCAGAAGTTTGGCGCACCCTGTATACATGCTGAAACAGGCATCTTTCGCCAAAATTTTCACAAAAACTGCTATATCAACTTAACAATTTTGATCACAGTTTATTTTCATGGCCATATAACGGATGAGGTCTACCTGATCAATGACGTATATCAAAAAAATGATATAACACACCCAATAACATTTGCAGATTAATAGCTTTTATTTCTTTAAGAACGGAAGCATATTTTATATATGTAACATCACTTCTTGCTTCGACTAACAAGTCAACCATCATTACTGGTCTGCAGAATAATTAATTGATCATTAACACCGTATTGGGACTGATATTCGGCTCCCATTAATCACTAGAATATGTACTGAATGCTAACTTAGACAAAAATATTGTAATCACTGATTTTCTTAATTTTGCGAACAGTTTAAATCATATCTACTTAATTCATCCATTGTTACGACTCAGAAAGAGCAATTAATATAAAATGTAATATAAATAAATTTTCCAAACAGTGACACTAGAGGTATTTAGCAGATCGAATTTGTCTCTGAGACTTCAATTAAAAGATAAATTTTAAAAAATGGTACAGTATGCAGTACTGTAGACTATCGCGGATCTTCATACTATGTTTTCTGTATTTTTTAAATTTAAAACAGTTTTAAAATTAAATAAAGTAATTTTATTATTTATTTATCTGTTATTTTTCATGTAAATGGACTCTTCCAATTGTTTAATGTGACTAATACTTCGTAAAATTTCTGATTTAGAAATCTCTTCTAAAGTATAAATATGAAAGTTTAACTTACAATGTTTTACTAATAACTCTTTTTGTCACACTTTAATACAACTTTTAAACTGATAATTGTAAAAATACGTTATATTTATACGAAATTATTTTAAAAGGAGAAGTGTATAGAATAGAAATTAAAGCCAGAATTCATAATGACAACCTAAACTAAACCTTAACTAATGTTCACATTTAGACTACAGTACACTTTAGTTTCACTCAGTACACTTTTTAGTTAGTACACTCAAAGAAATCCTGGAAGGTAAGAACATCGACACCAGAGACATGCAAATAATATTAAATCTGTACTGGAATCAGCGAGCTAATATAAAGGTAGAAGACCAAACATCGGACGAAATAGAAATACGTAGAAGAGTACGACAGGGTTGTATATTGTCACCGCTTTTGTTTAATATCTACAGCGAACAAATATGCCAAGAAGCTCTTTCACATGCAAACGAAGGGATAATAGTCAATGGAGAAGTTATCAATAATATTCGATATGCTGACGATACTGTGATAATGGCAAGAACAGTGAAAGATCTACAACATCTAGTTGAAAGTATGAATGAGATATGTAATAACTACGGCATAAGGATGAACGTCAAAAAAACCAAATATATGACCTTCAGTAAGAATCCAATTCATGACATCAGTATCCCATGAAACGGTACCCAACTTGACAAAGTAAGCGAATACAAATACTTGGGAACCCTCATTAATGAAATAGGTGACCAAAATCACGAGATAAAAAGACGTGTTGAAACTGTCAGGTCTACCTTTATAAAAATGAAAAAATATTTTGTAATCGTGAATTAGTATTCATCTACGAACTAGAATGTTAAAATGCTATGTATTCAGTACTTTGCTTTACGGTGTTGAGGCATGGACTCTTAAACAGAGGAATATTAAAAATCTTGAAAGCTTTGAGATGTGGTGCTACCGCCGTATACTAAGAATAAGTTGGGTGGATAAAATTACAAATGAAGAGGTAATACGCAGAATAAATAACGATCCAGAAGTTATTATGAATATAAAAAAGAGAAAACTTGAATACTTAGGCCACCTGATGAGGGGACAAAAGTACACGTTCCTACAAAATATAATGCAAGGAAAGATCCAACGACGCAGAAATCCAGGCCGTAGAAGAATGTCCTGGATGAGAAATTTAAGAGAGTGGTTTGGCTGTACCACTAACGAATTATTCAAAACAGCAGTTAATAAAATTAGAATCGCCATAATGATATCCATAATAATCTCCGATAGGAGAGGCACTCAAAGAAGAAGACACTTTAGTTTCTAAAGAGGAAGACCAAAACTTAGGTATCAAGATAACATAAAGGAAAAAATCCATTAAAGCATGGAGAAGAGTTGGCTTTGGCGTTGGAAGAGGCTTTGGCTCATAACCAGCTGTAATGCCACTGATGATGATACTTTAGTTTTACACCCACTTTCATAATACCTACAGCTCTTGATCCCGCTAAGAACTTCCAAATTATCTTTACGGTTTTTTTTTTCACCAAAATTAATACCACCAACTGATATTTCCAACTTTTATTAAACTAATAAATTTACAAAGTTGTCAGTTCCGCCATTCTTAAATCTTCCCTTGTACATTGCCCACTCGGGTAAGTCCATTATGCACATGGGATGAGTCCAATAGTAGTACAGTTTGCAACTACACAATATTACCAGACTGACCGAAAAATCCCTTTATTATGACAAAATGAAAAGTCCTAAACAGCCCTTTTCAATATTAAAAGTAAATTTTGGTGTTTAATGGTAAATTAAAGTAATTTAAAGAGAGATAAAATGCCAATCATCTTCTTCTTTTCTTCTTCCTACTTTATAAATAGGCTTAATGCCTGTTTTACTTCGGTTTTTAGCCTCAAGTGACATTGCCTAACCATGTTTTCCTCGGTTGTCCCAATGATCTTCCATTTGGCCATTTGTGTCTTGCTATTCATACTATTCTATTTTCTGTCATTCTTTCGATGAGTTGATTCAATTCAACTTTTTTTTATTTTGGTCCACGCGTTTATTTCCTCTAAACCACATCTCGCTCGTATTTCCTCACTTCTTACTCTGTCTCTTACTTTGTCTTAGAGTTTAATTTGTTATTTTTCGTAAGACTTTCATTTCTGTTGTTTCCAGCAGTCTTTGTGTATTAGCCCTATCTGCTCTTGTTTCCGCTGTGTACGTTATTATCGGTCTTATTGTTGATTTATATATCCTGGTTTTCGTTTCCGTTGTGAGGTATTTGTTTCTCCAGATTGTGTTGTTGATACATTCTGCTGCTCTCTTTGCCATGTTTACTTGTTTTTGTACTTCTTCTTCCACTTTTCCGTAGCTTGACAGTTTTATTCCCAAGTATTCAGTTTCCATCACTTGTTCTATTATTTTGTTATTTACTACTAGTTTACATCGTCTCGGTTCCGCTGATACCACTATCGTTTTAGTTTTCTCTGTTGAGATCACCATGTTGTATATGAGCGCCGTATCTTCGAATTCTTTAATTAATCTTTGTAGGTTATCTTCATTTTCGGCTGTTATTATGGTGTAATCGGCGTAGCATATTATCCTTATTTCCATTTCTCCAATTTCTTTATGATTTCATCCATTATCAGATTAAATGTTAATGGATTCAACGAATCTTCTTGTCTAATGCCAGTTTCATATTTGATAGGTTGCGATAGTTTTCCTTCACATCTTACCATAGCTATGTTATCTTTATATATACGAGTATTCTCAATGGTTTTTACTAAATCCAGTAATATTTACTTATCATATAATAAATGTATCGCGTCCTGAATTCTCACTCTATCAAACGCTTTCTTCAAATCTATCAGACACATATAGTTTGTTGTATTCCAGCGACTTTTCTTTTATTTGTCTTTATTACAAAAACTGCATCTGTGCCTGATCTTCCTGTCCGAAAGTTGCAGTTTTTGTACAAGGTAATCACCTCTATATTTTAAGAGTTCATTTGGTACTTGATCTTCTCCTTATGAGTTGGTGTTTTTTTAATTTGTTTAGTCCTTCTTTTACATCATTTTCTCAGTTATTTCCTCAGTTATTATATTTGGCGTTTCTGGTAAAAGTTCTTCGTTTTGTATTTTAAACATTTCTGTCAGAAAGGCCACCCATGTATCCTTTTCTATGTGTTCTATTTCAACTAGTTCTTTCATTTCGCTTCTTTGTTGTCTTATGAAGCGCCGTACTTGTTTCTATTGTCTATAGAAATCCATCTCTAGTCCTTTTGTGAATCTTTTATAGTAATCTGAAAGATATTAAGGAACAACAATTAAAAATAAAAATATTAAAAAATAAATTATAATTAAATCAAAAATGTGTTTAAGGAAATTTATAATAGGTAAATATACTGTACAAAAAGTGTTGTGTTTTAATGACTGTGAACTGTAAATCGAGTTCTGCAAAATGTTGTCTAATACATAATTCACAGTATTCTTTCGTCAATCCCACCTCAAAATTGAGTGAAATTGTCTTCTCGGGACTTTCAGACTTTTATTCTCTTCTATAGTTTTGTGGACCTTTTCATTCTTAAATTTTCTTAAATCTTTCCTTATAGCTTTTAATACTTCTTTATTCATTTTTCGTAATGTTTTTTCGTCAATGCTTTTGTTTCCTTTGATTTCTCTTCTAGTTTTTATTAGTTGCTTTGTTTCAATGGTTATTTTTCCGTCTTGGCGTCTTTTAGGGCAACATTTTACTTGGCCTCTCGAATAACTTCTACGATATTTTTGTTTAGGGTATTTACATTATTTACGCATTCATTTTGTTGTAAGATTTTATTGATATTGCCTTGTATTCTTTTAAATTCGTTGGGTCGTTCCATACCGGGTTACTTATTACGCATTAATTCACCCGCTCAACCCACTATAGAAAATCCATCAAAATAGAGAACAAGAATGAGGTAGAAAACTTAAAATGGTGCCATTTACTATTATCTATCCCATGTTCTGCGAAATAATATGTTTAAACAAATCCCATAAAAATCAGAATTTCAACAAAGCAGTAATGCAATTTTAAAAAATCTTTGTAAATATCAGTATTATTATTGTATTACACTGTCATAAACAATCATTGTGTGTGGAAGTTTTAGTTTATTTTATTAATCTATGTTAAGCTTACTTAAGTTCAATGATTCCGTTGTACGCAAATTAAATTTTATTGGCATATTATTCACCATTCTAATGCAAATCCCTGTAAATATATTTTTTTACTTTAAAATATTGTTTTTTGTATTGTTCCCATTTCAGTATTATTTGATATATTGGAGTTTATTGTTAACAAAGTAATAAACAATATTATGATGTATATTTTAAAACATATTTATATTTTTTTTCTTCTTAGTCGTCAACATGTCACAAGATTTTGACAACTTCGTTCAATCAGAGACCTAATGGACGTTTTGTATGTATATGTGAGTACCTATCCTACCTTGTGTCTTGCCAAATTTTCCGTGTATATAGCAGGAACAGTACCTATTGGAGAGACACAAAAATCAATACAGAAAGAACCAAAAAAAACAAAACACGAGGAAATCTTGCCAATGTTAAATTGTTAAATCCTACAAATTTGCAAATCAAAAAAAATAGCACAGAAATTCAAATATTATGTGAATAATTGTCTACCTACCCCTAACATGAAAGACACATTTAAATCATGGCCTTCATTCTCCTTAGGCCCTAATGGCCCTAAACTAAGTAGCTTTCTAGATCAAGCCAGGAGGGCAGAGGGTGCTTAGAATCTGCGAAGTCTAAACCGCCTTAAGGTGCCTTCTCCATTACTGAAGGTTGGCTGTAACTACAGCAAATTGCTCTCTATTTTGAGCTGTTCTTAATATCGAATGTGTGTCCATACCTGTCCAGTCCCTGACATTCTTCAACCAGAAGCATTTTCTTCTTCCTGGACCTCTTCTTCCTTCCACTTTCCCTTCCATTATAAGTCGTAGGAAGTTGTATTTTTCTCATCTGTAAATATTTCCTTGATAACTTATTTTTCTGTTTTTTACAATATTTAGAAGTTCTCTCTCAGTAGCCATTCTTCTAAGCACCTCGTTATTGGTCACGTGCTATATCCAAGAGATCTTCAGCATCCTTCGAAAAACCCACTTTTTGGAATTAGCGTCAGGAAATACATTCTGCTATCGAGGAAACGGACAGAACAGGCAGTATTGGATTTCTAATCAACAAGAAATTGAAACGAAGAGTCGTAGAAATAACTAGTGTCCCGAATAGAGTAGCTAGCTTAACCTTACAACTATCAAAGGGTTACAATATGCAATATATACATTATACGTATGTATTCCCCAACGATTAATCACACTGACAAAGAAATAGAAAAACTCTACAGTAACATAACTGAAGCATTAAGTAATAATAAAAGGTTCTTTAAGTATTTATTATACCACTACCAAAGGACAATTGATGAAAGATTACATGACCAAATCGACAGCTCTCAATTAATGGAAATCATCATTGATAGTACCAAAGAAATTGGAGGCCCGCAACAACAAAATGAACATAAGACAATGAGGAAAAGTATTAAGGAAGGCAGAAGAAACTACAATGAAAGACTGGTCGAAAATGCAATCAAAAACCGAAAAAACTATAACAAAACAAGAAAAGCATTAATCATTGGGAAGAAGCAAATCGTTGCTCCAACAAACGTAAACACCAGAATTACAGACAGAAATTAAATAATACAACTCGTTACTAAATTCTACAGCGAACTATACAAAGGCCCTGTAATACTTGAAGAAGTAATCAGTCCCCAAAAAGATGTACCAGAAATCGTTTTGGAAGAAGTAGGATCGACAATTAGAAAAATGAAAAGTGGTAAAGCAGCTAAAATAGATGGTATAACAATGTACCTGCTTAAAAACGCTGGCAAAAATCCTGGAAAATCTTATAGTATATTTGAAAAATTAGCTGGAGTAAATTCTCAGAATACTAATTTTCGAACCTCGAAATACATAGGCGTGCACATCTTCTAACTAAAACGTAATCTTAAAAGAAAAGTTTGCCTTAAATTTATTTGGATATTTAGAACAAAGAAATTAATCAAATCCAATACTGGTTTAAAATAAAAAAAATACAGATAAAAAGAATAAAAATTCTATTAATTGTGAAACATGCAGTTAATATAAAATAAAAAAAATACAATAAATTATACTGAAACGTAAAGTACATACACAAAAACTGAACGTTTTTATACATTCCTATTAATAATTAATAATATTGGAAATAAAAACGAAAATTATATTAACTATAAAAAAAACAAATAAAAAATAAACAATGAAGTTGACGGCTGATTAATACATTTTTGCCAATGTTCAGTCGTTACTTCGGATGTTTATTTATGAAAAAGATAAGTAACATCTTACAATTGTTCTGAAGCTATTTTCTTGTGGCATTTTAAATTAATTACTATTTAACTGGGAATAAGCCACAATTAAAGATAAAAATACGTTTATTGACGTTTCAATTTCCACTTCGGAAATCGTTCTCAAAATACAAACAGTAAATGAAACAAATTTTGTTTTTTGTTACATAGTGAAAAATTCTTCTAATAATTTAATTTTATCTGACTCATTTATATTGAAAATTCAGACATACATTATGCATTTTAAAGTAGACGACTTTAAAATGATATTGCCAATATTGTTGAGTTGCGCTCCTGGGACGACTTTACTTATAAGATAGTTCATTCGATTACATGAAATCAACTTTAACTTGAGAATATCCGTCAGAAAAAATCATAGCATATAATTCGTCTTTAAAAAGACAAACACATGACATGATGACAGTAAAATTCTCCGAATTGGAAATTAAAACGTCAATAAACGTATTTTTGTCTTTAATTGTGGCTTATTCCCAGTTAAATAGTAATTAACATCTTACAATTTAAAAGTTATATTATTTCGAGCAACGTTACCTTTAACTTCAGCCAGTACTAATTCAATCGGATTTAGCTCGCAATGATACGGTGGTAGGCGAAGTATTTCAATTACTCGTTTTTTGGCTATCTCCTCAACGACATATTTTTCATAATTTTGTTTATTCATTTTAGCAACCTCCAATAATTTTGCTTTTGTCATTGTATCGTCAAAGATTAAATTCTTAGAAGTTAACCACATTGCAATTTCATTTTTCCTCTATTGAGTAGTTGGTAAACGTTCAACTAATCTAGAGTGGTAACGTGCATTGTCCATCACAATAACTGAATATTTAGGTATGAATTCAATCATATGTTCGAAATATTCTTCAAACACGTCTCCGTTTATCTCTTCGTGATAATCACAGGCCTTTTTAATTCAAACAAAAGTAAACCCTCCTTAAGAAATCCATTCATACTACCTATATGTCTAACAACTAATCGTCGACCTTTACCTGTTGGTTCCTTGAAACAGTTGAATATCCTCCTAGAAATACTTGTAGACATGTTTTTATAGTTTGGTCTTTCCAAACTCTCCCTACAGTATGACCTTCATTAACCCATGTTTCGTCTAAATAATAAATGTTCTTATTTTCCGTCTTCATTTTTTTATTTTTCTGAGGTAGTCTCGTCTCCAACATACAATTTTTACGAAATCGATAAGCATTTACTGTCTGCCAGCTTTTTCATACTTAAAGTTTAATTCATGCAAAACTTTCCAAAGTTTGTCTCTACTTTATCTAAAGTTGGTGTTAAAAAAAATAAGTGGACCGTTTTACGAATTGAATTTTTGAAAAATTCATCCACATTCACTTTCGCCAATTTTAGTTTTCCTATTTCGGTTTGGGTGGGGTTATACCAGCTGATTTTTCCCCTTTTAAAATGTTAACTACAGTTGATTTTGAATATCCCATTACTTTAGACAAAATTTCAACTATACTATCAACAATATTGGTGTTGCGAAACGAATGGAGAGGCAGATACAATAACGAGCTAGAGTCTCTATTCGGAAAAAAAAATCTAGTCAGATATATCAAGGCCAAGAGACTCAGATGGGCAGGACGTGTGATACGCACTAACGACGATCGCCTTATAAACAATGTGTTCTGGGAAAGGTCAGATGGAAGAAGGTCTGTAGGGCGGCCTAGAAAAAGGCGGAAAGATGCAGTCAAAGAAGATCTAGAGAAAATGGAAGTGCAACTATGGGAATTACTGGCACAGGACCAACAAACATGGAAGGCAATAGTAAACGTGGCAAAGACTCACGAAGAGTTGTAGCGCCATTGATGATGATGATTATTGAGGATAACATTATTTTCGTTAAGTGATAAATGATTCAACTTTAATTTTTAACTGGTGTATAATCACACGTTAATTCCATATTCTATAAACTCACTATTCACTCTTGCAAAAAACAACTGTGTCAGATCTCTTCACTCGCTTATAATCGACTGAACAAAAATATTCTGATATTAATTAATGACTAATTAAAGACAATTAACCATTTTATTAATCATTGATTTTACAAATAAAATTGAAATTTATACTAAAATAACGTTCACATTTATCGGAAACCATCTTTCGCTAATCGACTTTTTCTATCTAAACTATCAAAAGAATAAAGACTAAATACCTATTTATTTTAAGAGTTTATTTATTTCTTGTTATTTAATGGGTCATTATTATAACGACAAAAATAACCATAAATAAGGTTATTAAAATAAACAGATTTATATAAATATAATATGCTTTGAAAATGATTTAAATATCTAATAAACCGAAACAAATACTGTAATTCCCTTAAAGTACGTCTATGACCAGCCGAATAATCCCTAGCCTACTATTCTAACAATAGCAAGTAACTAAATTTTACGAAAGTCCATGTGACGTGATAAAATTTCTATCTAAATATAAATTCTCATAATCCATAAGGACCATACTGGTGGTCCTGCACACCATTATGGTGCAGTAAGACAATACCTAGATGAGGAATATCGTGGTAGATGGATTGGACGACTAGGTACGATGGAATGGCCAGCTCGGTCACCGAATCTCACACCATTAGATTTTTGTCTGTGGGGATACTTGAAATCTAAAGTTTACGCTAGAGCACCCGACAATATTGACATTTTGAAACAACGAATTGTTGAAGAATGTAGGGCAATTTTCCTCGACACATTTGAACGGAAGTCAGTAGGGAAGTAGATGGAGCACATTTTGAATACTTATTATAAGAACTGGTTGTTAAATATTTATTAATTAAATGAGAAGCTACAATTTTAGTATTTATTTAATTTCATCATCATCATCACTGGCTCGACAACCCTTTTTGGGTCTTGGCCTGTTCAAGGATTCTTCTCCATTCTGACCTGTTTCGTGCTTTTTTTTCAGTTTTTAATTTTTAATGTTGTTATATCATTTTCTATTTGTTCTACGTATCTCAGCTTCGGTCTTCCTCTTGTTCTTTTTCCTACTGGCACTTGTTTGAATATTTTGTTTGGTATTTCGCCTTCTTCCATTCTTTCCACATGTCCAATCCAACGTAGCCTTCCTATTTTAATGAATGTTATGATATCCGGATCCTGGTATATGTTGTATAGTTCAAAGTTATACCTTCTCCGCCAAATCCCGTTTTCTTTTGTGCCCTTTAATATGTGTCGCAAGATTTTTCTTTCAAAGGTGGCTAATAACGTTTCCTCCCTTTTAGAGAGTATCCAGGTTTCTGAACCGTATGTGAGTACCGGTCTTATTAAGGTTTTGTATATTTGGCATTTTGTTTTTCTGGAGATGTTATCTGATCTTAGTTGCCTAATTAAGCCATGGTAACATTTATTGGCAATAAATATTCTCCTCTTCACTTCCTCTGCAACGTTGTTATTAGACGTAACTAGGGATCCTAAGTATGTAAAGTTTTTTACCGCCTCAATGTTGTATTCTTCTATTGTTAAATTTGGCAGCTGCCTTATTTGTGCGTTTTTATTTGCAGGCATATATTTTGTTTTTGTCTGATTGATTTTAAGACCACTATTTTTTGCAGCTCGTTCTATTTGAGTGAATGCCTCTACCATTTCTCTTCTTGATCTTGCGATTATGTCAACATCATCTGCAAATGCTAGTACTTGCACGCTTTTATTAATTATTGTTCCTCGGGTATTAACTGTTGTGTCTCTTATTATTTTTTCAAGTATGATGTTGAATAATATGCATGATAGAGCGTCTCCCTGGCGTATTCCCTTCTTCACATCTATTGTTTCCGTTAATTCGTTTTGTATCCGGATTTTACTTTCTACTTTTAGTGTTTCTTTTATCAATTCTATTAGCTGTGTTGGTATATTAAATTCTTTCATTGCTTTTGTTAGGAATTCTCGGTTTATATTGTCATATGCGCTTTCGAAGTCTATGAAGAGATGATGTGTGTCGATGTTATATTCACTTGTTTTTTCAAGGATCTGTCGCAGAACAAATATCTGGTCTATTGTTGACTTCTGTCTACAGAAGCCACATTGGTATTTGCCAACTATTTTTTCAGCGTATGGTCTAAGTCTTTCATACATTACGTTAGACATTATTTTGTATGCCGGATTCAACAGCGTGATTCCACGGTAGTTTTCACATTCTAACTGGTTTCCTTTTTTATGTAGTAGTACAATAATGCCGCTATTCCACTCCTTTGGTAGCTGTTTATTCAACCATATCTTTCTTATCAGCTCATGTATGGCTTTAAGTAATGCGTCTCCTCCTTCTTTCAGTAGCTCCGATGATATTTGATCCGATCCCGGTGATTTATTGTTCTTTAATTTGTCCACTGCTGTTCTAATCTCTGCTATTGTTGGTGGACTCTTTTCTCTGTTGTCTGCTTGGTCTAATGGTATATCAGGGTTCATCTCCGTCCTATTCACCCCAAGCTTTTCCTTAAAATGTTCTGTCCATCTTCTAAGTATCTCTTGCTGTTCTGTCAATATATTACCCTCCTTATCTTTACACATCGTTGTTCTCGGTTTGAACTCTTTTCTGCTTTTGTTGAGTTTCTGGTAAAATTTTCTTGTCTCTGTTGGTTTACTTAGTTCTTGTAGTTCTTGAAGTTCTTTGTTGATATATTCTCTCTTCTTTCTTCGGTGAATTTTCTTTTCTTCTTTACGTAGTTGTTTATATTCTTCCTCTGCTTGTCGGGTTCTGTGCCTCTGTTGCATCTGTAGATATGCTCTGTTTTATTTAATTTATTCATCTTATTTATTTAATTTATTCATCAAAATTAGCTTAAACTCAAACAAAATTATTATAACTAAATAGGTATTTTCAATACTTTTCAAACGAGGTATCACTTGCCATAAGGTCCCGTTTAAAATTATCTGCCACAGTGGCGCCTTAACGTCATCTGTCACTATTAAGTCACTTTTATGACTAGTTGAGAAGCCTACATCTGTTTACCTATTATTACC
The DNA here is from genome assembly GCA_918026665.1 of Diabrotica balteata. Classification (NCBI taxonomy): domain Eukaryota; kingdom Metazoa; phylum Arthropoda; class Insecta; order Coleoptera; family Chrysomelidae; genus Diabrotica; species Diabrotica balteata. Next base: position 111,266,002 of record OU898283.1, read on the forward strand.
TTCCTCCACATTTCTCTATTATAACAATAACCGTTGATTTTTATTCATAAGTTATAAATAAATAAAAATGTCCTTGTGTTTTTTTCTAACAACATACATTTTTTTCGAAACGGACAAAGCGGAAAGACAATATTGCTAAATATAACAATATTTAAATGGAATGAATTAATGACACAAATATTGATTCAGCACTTTTACGCAAATATGGCGAAAAATTGTACTGTATAATATACTTGGTTTTAATATCCTTTATCTGAATAATTTTTACCCCTTTGCTATACACAACGTCTTAAATATATTTTAATATTATTAAGTTGTTTACTGACATGATGTAGCTTTTATCAATATATAAAAATTTATCTACACATTGTATAATTCTGGAAGTTTTAGTGTATTTATTAAGACGTTAATTGTCACAGCCATTTGATAATTATTTTGTTTGTATACCGCTTTAAATGCTGAAGTTAAAAATCTCTTATTAAAATTCAAAGAAAGCTTTAGCTATAAAACCTTTTTAAATCATAACAATCTTTCCACTTGTCGGCAATAATTTTTATATTTTATCGCCATCACTTCAATTTATTTTCTTTATTTTAACGCGTAAGTGGTGTAATAAAAATTGATGAGGTTCTTACAGTTGACTAAGACTCTGAGGGCTGAACGGTCGATGTTTCCGTGGCGTAGTATATTTTAATTTTGTGTATGTATAGATTGATGCTTATAAGTGATAATTTTGTTACATCATTTTTTAAAAGCACGCGATATGTTTTGTTGGGAACTGGCAAATATAGATTTTCAATAATTTTGAAGTTTAATTTTGCAATATACGAACCGTGTATTTTATACGCAAATTCGGGTAGAATTGCGTTGGTACACACTTGACATATTTGGCGACCGTGACAGGACTGTTTCCACAAAATTAATCGTGGTTGTATACGAGGTGTAACAAAATTGAATTGACGATCACCGGACAAACTTTATCGCCTGTAACTTTCGGTAAACGTGTGTGGTTTTGACCAAGTTTGCAGAGAAAAATGGATCAAAAGAAGAAACATCGCAAAGTGCTCCGTAGCACCTTCACGAGGACGGCGAATGAAATGGATAAGCTTTTGTCGGCGCCGGAGGGTGAGATACGGTCAATTAAAGTTTCCTTGGATCTATTACGCCAAAAAATTGAAGACCTAAGGAAAAGTGATGAAGAAATCTACGGTCTATTACTAAGTGAAGACGCTAGTGAAGAAGACCTTTTAGCAGAAATTGAGTGTAGTGACAACTATAGCAAGAAGTTTTTGGATCTCAGTATGCAGTTCGAAGACCGTATGCAGTCAATAGTGACAGGTGCATTAGAAGGTGAGGTAGCTTCTGGGATATCTGATGATAGGAGTAGTTTAGACAGCAGACGCGGTAAGCGAAAATTTAAATTACCTACATTAGAGTTCAAAAAATTCGACGGGAATATTAAAAACTGGTTGCCTTTTTGGTCACAATTTCAAAAAGTTCATCATGATCCTGACATAGATCCGAACGACAAGGTCGAATATTTGATTCAAGCTACTATACCGGGTAGTAGAGCTAGGCAACTAGTGGATAGTTTTCCCGCCACTGGAAGTAATTATGATGCTATGATTGACTGTCTTATTTCGCGTTTCGGTCGGGATGACTTGCAGATCGAAGTTTATGTACGGAAATTACTTAAATTAGTAATAAATAATACTGCGTCTGGCAATAAATTAGATCTATCCTTGTTATACGACAAATTAGAGACTCAGTTGAGGGTTCTGGAAACACTCGGTATTAAGTCGGATAAATACGCGGCTATGTTATTTCCTTTAGTTGAATCCTGTCTACCTTCAGATTTATTAAGAGTTTGGCAACGATTGCCAGAAAGTATCGGATCACAAGCGTCACTTAATTCTGCCGGCATCGCAAGCATCGAAAATCGACTTCAGAGTTTAATGTTGTTCTTGAAAAAGGAAGTTGACAATGAGCAGCACCTTTCTTTAGCAGTCGAGAATTTTCATTTGCATGCTGCTAAAACCGAAGATTTTAAATCTACAGGCCCAAAAACAAGGAGACACGAGGAAAACAAGCACAAGTCTCCTTCCGCGATGGGTTTAGTTAATTCTCACACTATCTATAAATGTGTTTTTTGTCAGAATTCGCATGAAAGCAGCCACTGTTTTAAAGCACAGAAATTAACTTATGACCAAAGGAAAAATATTTTGACAGAAAAAGGCGCGTGTTTTCGTTGTTTGAAAATTGGACATCAGTCTCGAAAATGTCGCAGTCAATTAAGTTGTTTAATTTGCTCTAAATCGCATGTACCTTTAATGTGCACTGAACTTTCAAGACACCGGGTAAAGCAGGATACAGAAGAGCAGAAAGAAAACGATGGCATTACCGTACCAAGAATTGAACAGACGCTCGCTAATAGTGCTAGTACGAATGTTTTTTTGCAAACTCTGCGTATTGAAATAAACTATTTAGACAAGTCGCGAGTTGTACGTGCTCTTATAGATACCGGATCGCAAAAAACGTACATTTTGAAATCTACAGCTAAACTTTTGGGTTATCCTAGTAAACGACAGATTAATCTAGTACATGGATTGTTTGGAGGAAACCAATTAGCGCAAAAACATGATTGCTATGATGTTAGAGTGTTTCATAACAATTATAGTTATACATTTGAGGCACTAGATCAAAACGTTATATGTAGCGACGTCTCTTCCATATTTAATGGTCCCTGGATAGAAGAACTTGGTATGTTTAATATAAAACTATCGGACTTGGGTGATGCGTCTCCTATAGAGATTTTAATAGGTGCTGATATTGCTGGAAAACTCTATACTGGGAGGAGGCACATATTGGAAAGTGGATTGGTAGCTGTAGAAACATTATTAGGTTGGACTTTAATGGGCAAGATACCTTTAGGTCAACGGGACAATAATACCACATCGGTTGTATCACTTTTTGTTAAAAATGCTTCAGTTAGTAATCTTTGGGAGCTAGACGTTTTGGGCATTGGTGATCCAACTGAAAGGAAGTCAAGTGAAGAAACTGCGCTAGCAGCCAGGAAACTTTTCTTTGAAACAGTGTCATCGGATTCTAGTGGACGATATGAAGTGAGACTCCCATGGCTGGAAGGACATCCAGCATTGCCGAGCAACTACCAAATTGCAAAAAGGAGACTCGAGAGCACATTTAAGAAAATAACGAAAGACGGATATCTTGAAGCCTACGACCAAATATTTAAGGATTGGTTGGACGAAGGTATAATTGAAGAAATATCCGAGGAGCAGCCTAGCCAAGAATGTCATTATTTACCCCATAGACCGATAATTAAGCCAAATAGCTTATCTACAAAAATCAGACCGGTCTTTGATGCTTCGGCCAAAGAAAAACACAGACCTTCTTTAAATCAGTGTCTTGAAAAGGGGGTTAACCTGATTGAATTGATTCCAGCTATTTTGTTGAGATTTAGACAAAAGGAAATTGGTGTAATCTCCGATATTCGGAAAGCATTTTTGCAAATTGGCCTGCATAAAGCTGACAGGGATTTTCTTCGCTTTCTCTGGATAGATAAAACTGGAAAAGAAAGGATTTACCGTCACTGTCGAGTTGTATTTGGAATAAGTAGTAGTCCATTTTTATTGGCAGCTACACTGGACTATCATTTGTCGCAGATGTTAGAAAAATGCTCTTCGGCACGGCTTAATGTTTCAGAAGACACAATTACAAATTTATCCAATAGTTTTTACGTTGATAATTGTGTTACCAGTGTAAGAAATGAGCAGGAACTAAGAACTTTTATAGAAGAGTCAAACATAATAATGAGTGAAGGCAAATTTGACCTCAGAGGGTGGGAGTATACTGGCCAAATACAGGATGAAAACCTTGCAGCTTCAACTCAGGTGTTGGGAATAAAGTGGAATAAGAGTGACGACACTCTATTTCTGAATAAAGAGAATGGATATGCAGATCAACTCTTCGATAAACCCGTAACTAAAAGAATGATACTCTCGCAAGCTCAGCAAGTGTTTGACCCTATTGGGTATACCTGTCCGGCAACGCTGACTCCAAAATTGTTATTACAAAAAACGTGGAACCAGCATCTGACTTGGGATGCGCAGGTTGATTCTACAATAGAAACGCAATTTCGGAATTGGGTCAAAGAGCTGCCGTATTTAGCAGCTATTAAAATTCCTCGGTGGATACATGCAGGGCCTAGAGAAGCTGAACAATTTACTTTGCATACATTTTGTGACGCGAGCAAAGATGCATATTCAGCAGCGATATTTTTAAGAGGTGTCCGGAACGGACAAGTATTTGTTCATATTTTAGCAGCCAAATCAAGGGTGGCACCATTAAAGGCTTTATCAATACCCCGCCTTGAATTGATGGCTGCACTCATTGCCGTTCGATTATACACTACAGTTAGGGATAGTCTTGATATTGAATTGGACGAATATTTCTGGAGCGATTCAACAACCGTACTATCTTGGATAAAGAGAACGGAGGAATGGACTACATTCGTTTGGAATCGTGTGACAGAGATTCGCAGATCCTCAAGTACTGAAAAATGGCGTCACGTTCCTGGTAAATTAAATCCGGCTGACCTTCCTTCCAGAGGTTGCTCCGCTAAGCAACTGTTGGAATCCAAATGGTGGGAGGGTCCGAAATGGCTTCATCACGATTCAGCGTCTTGGCCTCGAGAAGATATTAACTGTGATGAAGAAGAAATAAATAAGGAGAAGAAAAGAAAACTAGTTACAGCTCTAATAAATAGGGGGCAAATTATTATGACCTCGAATGATTGGCACTTTGATTACTTCTCTCAATATTTGAAAACGTTGCGAATGTTCGCATGGATTCGTCGTTTTATTCATAATACAAAGAATAGGGACGATAAACGCGCGGGGGAGTTAACCTTAGAGGAAGTTGACAAAGCCGAAGTATTTGTGCTTAAAGTGATACAGCAAGAGTCATTTACGAACGAAAAAGACAATAGATTATCGGGAATGAACGCTTTTAAGGATGAGCATGGACTAATTCGCTTACAGTCGCGTATTAGTAATAGAAATGACCTAGGGTATTTTCGGTTTCCTATAGTTTTACCGGCAAAACATTTTTTAGTGAATAGGTTGTTATTCCGGGAACATGTTAAGTCGTGTCATATTGGAACTCAAGGACTCACGAGTATCGTGCGCGAACGATATTGGATTTTAGGTGGTCGACGGGCGATAAAATCAGCCATCATTAAGTGTGTCGTCTGCAAAAGGCATAATGCGAAGCCATTCGGGGCAAGTGCTCCGCCGTTACCAGTAGATCGCGTCCGGGACGCGGTAGCATTCGAAACGACGGGCGTAGATTTTGCGGGACCGCTTTACCTAGCCACCGGAGGAAAAGCATGGATATGTCTTTTTACGTGTGCCGTATATCGTGCTGTACATGTCGAACTTTGCACCTCGTTGTCAGTCGCCTGCTTCATGCAGGTTCTAAGACGTTTTATTGCCAGACGTGGTCGTCCGAAGACTATATACAGTGATAATGGAACTAACTTTGTCGGAACTGAGAACGCGTTTTCTCGAGTAGACTTTCAAAAAATAGCTGAGAACAGTATTAATGAGCGTATCTACCCCATGGAGTGCCCAGAAGATTTTTCTCAGATGCTAGGCAATGACCGAACGGACAACACGGGAGAGACCGAAGACAGAGGATCTCGTTTAAGTTTATGTGAAGGCGCGGAAGTGAGTGCCTCCGAAAACAACGCGGAAACGGGAGTGTCTGAAAGCAGAGTACCCGAAACGAAAAAAAAATTGTTACGCGAAGTGGGCGCAGCGTCAAAACTCCTGTGCGATACGTTAACGAGTAGATTTAGTTTTTGCTTAATTATATTTCGAATTTTGTCTGTTATGGTTTTATGTTATTTGCTGTAGTTTTGTTTACTTTTGTGCCAATATTAATATTGTGAGCCATGTTTACTTTTGTAAAATGCCTCAGGTGGGAGGATGTCACAGCCATTTGATAATTATTTTGTTTGTATACCGCTTTAAATGCTGAAGTTAAAAATCTCTTATTAAAATTCAAAGAAAGCTTTAGCTATAAAACCTTTTTAAATCATAACAATCTTTCCACTTGTCGGCAATAATTTTTATATTTTATCGCCATCACTTCAATTTATTTTCTTTATTTTAACGCGTAAGTGGTGTAATAAAAATTGATGAGGTTCTTACAGTTGACTAAGACTCTGAGGGCTGAACGGTCGATGTTTCCGTGGCGTAGTATATTTTAATTTTGTGTATGTATAGATTGATGCTTATAAGTGATAATTTTGTTACATCATTTTTTAAAAGCACGCGATATGTTTTGTTGGGAACTGGCAAATATAGATTTTCAATAATTTTGAAGTTTAATTTTGCAATATACGAACCGTGTATTTTATACGCAAATTCGGGTAGAATTGCGTTGGTACACACTTGACATTAATTGCTTGGTTGAATCATAAAAATAATCCACTTGTTCAAAATATCTGATTTTATTACTACGTTTCAAATTACTTTACGTAATACCCATAATAAAGACAACTATAAATTTTTTTAAGAAAGAAACTCCAAACAGTGACTCTCTATAACTTGCGCAACGAATGATAAGTGGAAGTAAGCTATAACTCAATCGGGACAGTAAGGAAATAATATAATATACAATTAAACAATTTTTATTATGATATATTTAAAAATCTAAAGTTTTATCGGTTTTAGGCTACTTATTTAGCTATTTAAAATGTTAAAACTTAGTTACTCATTAGTCCAACAATAATAAATTGATTAATTACTTCTCTCTACTCCTACAACGCGGGTGGATTTACGTTCACAATCTACTTCACCTGCTGCAGTACATTATTAGTTCCCTGACCGTTCAATAGGACCTTGAAGAAGATATATGTGCAGAAAATTGAAAGCAATTGAGCTGTGGCTTAATCGGAGAATACTCAAGATTCCGTGGACTGACCGAGTCACAAATGAGGAAGTTCTCAGAAGATTGAAGAAGATACCGAGAGAAACTGACCACCATCAAATCTCGAAAGCTACAATACTTCGGACACATGCGAAATGAATACTCCAGATATGCCCTCCTATAAGCCATTTTACAAGGAAAAATATTTGAAAAGCAAGTTCTAGGAAGAAAAAGATTATCCTAGATAAAAATACAACATCTGTGCAGCATAATGCACAGATCATTAGAGACTTTTTTTTAAACCTATTCTCTATCCTTCCATTGTTGGATATAGGTCTCCCCCAGTTCTCTCCATCTTTCCCTATCTTGAGCTGTTCTCTGCCATGTGGGACCTCCTTGTTTCCTGATGTCATCTTTCCACCTCATCTGTGGTCTGCCTCTTGATTTCTTTGCATTGTATGGACGCCACTTTCCGATGGCATTGTTTCATCGTCCGTCTTGGAGACGTTCATTGTGTCCAGCCCATTTCCATTTCAGTTTTGCTACTTGTTCTATCGCGTCTACTGTCTTTGTTCTGGTTCAAATCCACTGGTTACGTTTTCTAACTTTAAGTGATACACCCAACCTTTGTCTCTCCGTCGCTCTTTGTGCCTTCCTTATCCTATCCAAATTGTACTGTGTAAATGTCCATGTCTGTGCTCCGTAGGTGAGCACCGGTATTATACAAGAGTTATATACCTTGCTTCGTAAGTATAGAGGGATTGTTTGATTTTTTAGAACGTAAGAAAGTTTGTCGAACGCTGCCCATCCCATTCTTATTCGTCTCGATATTTCGGCTGTTTGATTTTCTCTGTTAGCTCTGATTGCTTGTCCTAGATAGATGTACTCATTTACCTGTTCTATTTTTTCTGTTTGTATTTTTATTGCCTCTTGGTCTTCCGTGTTTGTCATTACTTTTGTTTTGTTGAAGTTAATTTTTAGGCCTTTTTGCAGTGATTTTTCAAGAAGTTCATTCAGCATTAATTCCAGTTCTTGTCGTTCCGAGGAGATCAGAAGTATATCATCCGCATATCTAAGGTGATTTAGGTATTTTCTGTTAATACATATTCCTCTGTTTTCCCAATCTGTTGATTTTATTATGTCTTCGAGGGTCAAGGTAAACAGTTTAGGTGAAATTATATCGCCTTGTCGGACTCCTCGTTTAACTTTTATATTATCCGTTATTAATTTGCCAGAATTACGGTCATGGTTGCGTTTTGGTAAATATCATGTATCAATTGTCGGTATCTTGAATCTATTCTACTATTGACAGAGTAAATATCATGTATCAACCGCCCAGTGTTCAATGATGTCGAAAGCCTTTTCATAATCTACGAATGCTAAGTACAGCGGAAGGTTGTATTAATTGGTTTTTTCAATTAAGATTTTAAGCGCATGTAGATGGTCGATTGTGCTGTATCCTTTCCTAAATCCGGCCTGTTCCACTGGTTGGTAGTTATCAAGTTTATAGGTTAGTCGGTTGTTTATTATTCTTGTGAAGGTTTTATATAGTTGTGACAAAAGGAAATAGGACGGTAGTTGTTTAGGTCTGTTTGGTCTCCTTTCTTATGTATTAAGATTGTGTTGGCATTTCTCCATTGTTTAGGTATTTTACCTTCAAACAGACATTTGTTGAACAGTATTTTTAGCATTTTTCTTATCGTGTCTCCTCCTTCTTTTAGCAGTTCCGTCAGTATTTTGTCCTCACTGGCCGTTTTATTTCTTTTCATGTCGTTTATGAATTTTTCGATTTCATCTTCAGTTATTTCTGGTAATACCTCTGAGCCAACATTTGAGTCTGAGCCAATATTTTCCTCGAGAGATTCTGTTTAGATGATAATGTTGGGTCATTTTTAGAACTGTATAGGTCTGTGTAATATCTTTCTGTGATTTTTACTATTTCTCCTAGATCTCTTTCTTCATTGTTCTCAGCTTTAAGCATGATTCGTTTTCTTCGTCCTATATTTGTCTTCATTGTTTTTAAACTTTTGTTCTGCTCTATGATTTTCTTAATGCGATCTTCCTGGTATTCCTTTAAATCTTCCTTTATCCGTTTTCTTATGATTTTGTTCAGTTCGGTAAACTCCACTGTATTTCTTTTGTTATCATTCAGTAGTTGTCGTCGTTTTTTTAGCATATCTTGTGATTTAGCGCTAATTTTTTGTTGTTTTCTAAATCTTCAGGCCTGCTTCTAGTAGTTCTGTTGTTATTTTTATCGTTTAATTCGTCTAGTTGCAAACCCTTTAGCTGTGATATGTCACTTCTTTTTAGCTGGTTTATGTATTTTTCTTTGGACTCTTTAAGAAGTTCTGTATCTATCTCTTTTTTAAATGGTTTAAATTTTTGTCTGTCTGTTGTGGCGTTAATTTTGATTTTGGCTCTAACAATTATGTGATCACTTCCTACGGAAATCATGTTTATGACCGTAACGTCTTGTACTATGTTCCTTTCTTTGGATAGGATAGGAGATTTAGATAGTCTCATTAGAGACTATTTAGCTTTATTTTTACCTCAACGTGTAAATAATACACAAGGTACAATAAAATGGCCCCCTCGGTCACCCGACTTAGCTCTCCTATTTTTTTATTTTTGGGATATGCTTAAGACCAATTTGTACAGGCATAAATTCGAACGGGCCACCAACGGGAGCAACTGAAATAAAAGATTATCGAACTTAGCCCAAATATATTAGCAAATGAACTCAACGCCGTGAGAAAGGCGTTGTATAATAGATTTGGTTTCTGTTTAGCACAAGGCGGTGGTTTGTTTGAACATTTAATTCGCTAAGATTTTATTTAGTTTAAAATTTATTATGGTTTGTAGTTACTTTTAATTTAAGCAGTAGTGTTGCAATTATTTTTTAATTTATTTCATTGTTATAGAACTAATTTTATTTTCACACTTGCTACTTCCAAAAATTCTAAACAAAAAATAATAAAAAGATATTATTTGGAAAATACCAACTAATATCTTATTTTTAATTAAAAGCCGTAAGTTTTCGCCCATTTTAATCTTAATTGAGTACATACTCCGCTGAACAATCAGTAAATATTAAAGTATAATTTACTTTGTGGTAAAGTATAATTTTTAAATGCGGCGATGCCGTTTAATATTTTTCTGAAGCTTTTTTCTTCTAGCATCGTAATACAATGTACTAGTTATATTTGGAATAAGCTAGAATTTGGGTAAAGCAATCGTGAATACGTATTTCTGGCTATTTGGTCATCAGTACGGTGCAGCTAAGTTAATAAAGGAGCAAATTAACTTGGAAAAGGATCTACAGGAGCCATGCGACCAATTGTGGCAGTACTATTTCTGCATTCAAGCCTGGTGACTCTGCAATACAGCCAGGAGAAAGCTAGAGCCACCTGAATAAAGGATCACTCAGGAGCAATGTGACCAATTGTGGCTGAGGATTGTGGCCTCAGTCACTAAGGATTCCACTATCTGAGGAAAGAAACGCCAAATGTTTTAAACATACAAAGGAAGTTAATTATTGCGAAAACTAGTACAATATCTTCTTCTTTTTGTTCCTCGTTATAAGCAATTCTGCTTGTTCATTGGCGGATTAAGACCTCTATGTAAGGTTATCACTGCATCTTTTGCGCGGTCGTCTTATACTTCTGCCGATTGGTGACTTATGTCTTGCTATTTTGACGATACGGGTCTCCCCTATTCTGCACATGTGGTTATTCCATTCTTTTTTCTATTTAGTGTCCACATGTTTATACACTGTGTGTTATATTTTCTTCTAATGTCTTCTTTTTCTTTCGATCTCTCAGCGTATTTCCTGTAATTCTTCCCAGTATTCTCATCTCTGCCGTTTCCTATATAGTGTCGTTAAGGCATCCTGCCAGTCTATTTGCTTTCTGTACTTAATCTCTCACTTCTTTGTCTCCATAGCTAGACGGTGTAACTTCCAGGTATTTTATTTTCATTACTTGATAAATACTGAAGGCAACCGTAAATACGTATTTCTTATTATTTGGAGATCATCAATAAGTACGTTAGTTAGTAATTTTCAAATTTCTTTTGCTGTGTCAATAAGAATCTAAAAAATTCGTTTCAGTTTCGTTTTGTCTTTTCCGAGTAGCATCACATTACCTGTCATGCTTAACACTGCTGGCTTGGATATTAGTATCCCACTTCTGGTAATGCTTCTTCCCATCATGATTTTTTTTCTCATAAAAAATTAAAAAGTGTTGTAGTTGTAAGGAATCCGTTGACTTAAACCCTTTTTTATTGTAACTTAAACCTCTTGTTACTTTTAAAATTTCAAAATATGTTGCCTTAAAGATTTTTCATCATTTAAAAAATACAGTTCTTTAGATTATTTTTTCGTATTAATTATGCAACCAATAATACCTTGCAACTACTACTCACCGCTTCATTCGTCATTTCAACTGTCTATTATTATGATGCCTATATTTAAACCAATTATTACAACAGTAAGGTAATAGCTTTGTTTTCATTTAAAAAAAAAATATTTTTAAAACATATTTTTAATGAGAATTGTTAAAAATTCGTCTAATGAAGAAGATAACCAGTTAAATTTCGAAATATAATAGTAGCTAACGAAGTTCAAGTAATGTTCAAAAATAGAAAATAAATTTACTAAAAAATACAGAGACGATTAGGAGGTCCGATGCACAGTAGAATTACAAAACGAAGAACGAAAAGTGGTTATCAAAATAATTTAATTTAAGCCAGGAGTGGTATTAGTAGACCATTCCTGGATTATGGAGTAGACCATTTCGGACGAATTTAAAAAATACTTATTTAATATCGTTGTTGAACGCAACCAATAACAGTTCAAATAACTTAACTTTTTGCAAATTGTTTTCAATGTAGTTTTTCGTCTTCTTCTTCTTCCTTCTTGTATGTAGGCTCTAAAGCCTGTTTCTTCTTCATAATTAGCCTCCTAAATTGTTTAAATTATCGCACATCTTTTTCTTGGACTGCCAATACTTCTTCGTCCATTTGGTGGCTATTCGTACTATTCTATTCTCTGCCATTCCACTCCTGTTTCCGTTTTGTCACCCATCCATTTATGTCTCCTATATTGCATGTTCTTTTTATGGTTTCGTTTCTTTCCCTATCCAACAGACTTTTCGCTGATCGTATTTTCATTTTTATTGTTTCTAGTTGTCGTCTCGTTTTAGATGTTTCGGGTCTTATCTCCGCCGTGTAATCTTCTGTCTCAGCGAATGATGCGGCGTTGTCTGCATAACATAATATTTGGATTTCTTTGTTCCCATTCTGTAACCATAAGCTTTACGTACTGCTATTTTGTCCATTATTATATTAAAGAGAAGTGGGCTTAACGAGTCACCAAGTCTGACTCCGATTTGTACTGGTATACTCTGTATTAGTTTTCCATTTATCATTGTCTGTATTCGATTATGAAAGTAGATGTTTTTGATGGTTTGTATAGTATTGATTGATGTGTTTCTTTTATACAGTAGGTGTAAGACGTCTTTGACTTAGATGCGATCGAAAGCCTTTGTCAGGTCTATAAAATATAGATATGTTGGTTTATTGTACTCCATGGCCTTTTCTGTATTTTGTCTTATGTGTTAATTATTTTGCTGGTATGTTATTGTATTGCTTCAATTCTGCCATTTCTTTCCGTTTTTTTTATGAATCTCCGTATTTGTTTTTGTGTTTTTTCTTCTTCTAATGTCTATGTTTTTATTTATCAGTTCTTCTATTATCTTTTGGTCTTTGTTATTGTAAGAAATAATATTCCATGTTGCTAATCGGATTGTGTAGTTTGATGTAGTTTTTGATATGACAAAAAAATGGTCATTAACATTAGCAAAACATAGGCGTAACAGAGTTAATATGAAAATTAAAATTATGGATGCCTGAATTCTCCAGCGAAATTATCAATTTTAAATTAAGGGTTTGTGGTACTGGAAGCGAAAGAATTGAAATGACAGTAGACAAATTTATTTAATCATTTTTGAAAAAATGGCGTAGAAGTATATTACTATGTTGGTATATTGATAAACAATTCGTAACAGGTTAGAAGTTTTAGATAAATAATAAGATTGAACAGTATCAAAAAATACTTTTTTTGCAAATAATTCTGCCTCTTATTTCCTTTGAGAAATCTTCAAAATGTATTCAAAATTTCTACTATTACTATTTGCTTGATGAATTATGATACATACTGACTGTAGCATTGCATTCATGGAACAATCTTTTCTTCATACCCAACAGTTTTTAGTGACGATGACGTATCAAAATTGTATTAAATTTATTTATAAATATATTTTTTTTATTATTGAGTTAATGTCTCGACAACTAAGATCATTGGCATGGTACAGTCAGGTACCTAGTGTAGTGTGTGTGTGTGTGTGTGTGTGTGTGTGTGTGTGTGTGTGTATGTGTGTGCGTGTGTGTGTGTAGAGTAATTGTCTTGATACTTAGCAAAGTCGATGTCATTGTCTTTGCTAAGAGACGCTAATTGTATCCGAACGTCTGCGGTCCCTCCGTGAGTATCGATCGCACAAGGATAGAAATTATCTTTCATTTATTAATTTTTAATAAACGAAAATTTCTCCACCCAGGTGAGATTCGAACTCACGACCTTAAAGTATAAATATATTGATTTTCATGGAAAATTGTTTAAAGAATTGATAATAAATATTTCATTTTGCTTTGTGTTTCCGAGTGTAAGTAGCTACGCTCGAGTAACTGATAAATACGTTTTTCCATAATGTAAAAATTATTGATTCATGATTCCACTTGCGCAGATAAAAAACTGCTAATTTTCTTATCAAACCGAATAATTTATCTATTAATGACAGACCGTCAGTAACAACACACAAATTAAAACAAATAGCTCATTACCTATTATGTTGAATGAATACCTAGTTATTAGTTTACATTGTAGGAACTTAATACAGAGGCTGATTAAACACATGTTAGTTTATTTGTTCTACATTGCAGGAAAAGTGCATTTTTATTAAATTTAGAGCCATATATTGGAATTAAAAACTAAGTTTTATATTCAAAAAAGTACTTTTACACTGTCAGAATCACTAAATCCGCTAATTTTTGCTTTCCTTTTTTGAGTTATGTCTGGACCATCTCTAACAAGAATCCAAAAGTATTGGACAACCATAAAAGGACTGCAAAGTCCAATTGTCAACTGTTTTATTTTCTAAAACATTTGTTTTAGTACCAGTCATTTCAAGCATCCTTTTAATACCGTAAAATGGAGTGTATAGCAACGGTTTTTTGTCGTTTGATTACAACAGCTACTCTAAACTCATAGTTGTTTATTTTGGACTCAGACAGAGGCCTTCTTTAAGTCAACGAATCAAAATTTATTTTATAATAAATTAATTTCGCCTATAATGCCCTATGATATCTCGTATGTAACTATACGTTTATTAATAATGAAGATACTCTGTACTAATGTAGGTACTACTACTCTTTTTGTAGTCGCCATGTTTGTTTTTCTGCCTTAATAAAATCGTTATACCCTATTCTTTCATTTCATGCATCACACGATCTCATCAGACCAGTAACGACGGAGATATGATATAACGCCTTTTTGGCAATGCTACCATGTTTGTTTTTTCTATTTCAAAATAGTTGCTATTCATTCTCCTTTCCAATGGTGTATCATACGTCAAGATCTGACAATTTGTTGCGCTTCCACCAATAAAAGAGCTAAAAATAGTCAAAATGAATCTTAGCGATTTCTAATGGGACGTTACATGGAAAATGAGGCCGTACCCGTATTGCCCTATTTTAAATGATATAAAAAACCGAATGTATTAGCCTCCAAAAGTGAATACATGACATCCATAATCACATTTCGTAAAATAATAGATCTGCCCGCTAAGCGGATGCGCGTACGGTTTAAGCCGTGGAGAACAAAAGCCAAAGTGTCCTAAAGTGGCTACCTATCTACTATTACTATTTTATATAAGTATATCAATTTTTATTGAATCCTTCAAGTGAAAACTTTGACAAATGATTCCTTTAAAACTGTGATTGCAAATGAATCCTCTTCAGAAAAACTCTCCTTCCATTCTGCATCACTATCATGGAGTGAATAATCAGACTCTTTATAAGTTGCTTCATAATGATCTTTAACAAATTTGTTCATCATCATCATATAACGGGGGTTCTACGGCGATTGCCGCTTTCCGCATTTCAGCCTCCATCTTTTCCTATCTCTCCAATCTCCCTCTTCTGAGCCTCTAGATTGCATTGTTTTTGTAATTTCTCTTCTCTAGGAATTTGGTGGTCTTGCCCTTTTCCTTTTTTCTGGCGGAACATACATTAAGGCTTTCTTTGGCCACCGCTCCTCCTCCATTCTTATCACGTGACCATACCATTGTAATTGCCTTCCTTGTATTCTATCTGAAAGAATATCTCTAATTCCTGTACGGTTTCGTATTTTCTCATTCCTGATTCTTTCCATTCTCGATACTCAAAATGACCTCGACAAATTTGTTGCCTTTTTAAAGTGATGGTCTTTGAGCTTTTATTCGCGTCGCTAGGTCTTGCTGTAAACTCATCCTTGTCATTAGAAATATCTGCTTAAAAATCTACAACTTCGGTGCTTTTGCCGGAAAGGACCGATACTTTGTTTCTTTTTATCTTGTCTTTGGTTTGTCAGCTTCTTCTTCTTCTTCTGGTTCCTATCCGTTTCGGATGTTGGAAATCATATTGGCAATCATAACCTTGCTCGCTGCGGCTCGAAACAGCTCCGTTGAGGTTTTCTTAAACCATGTTCTTAAATTCCGCAGCCATGATATTCTCCTTCTACCGGGCCCTCGCTTACCTTTGACTTTACCTTGCAATATAGACTGTAGCATGGAGTAATGGTGCTGATTTCTCATAACGTGTCCCAGATATTGCAATTTTATGCGTTTGATCGTAAACACAATCTCTGGTTCCTTCTTCATTTTTCCTAGAACTTCCTTGTTCGTGATCCTTGCTGTCCATGGTATTCTCAGCATTCTTCTATAAAGCCACATCTCAAATGCTTCAAGTTTTTTAATAGTGACGTCTGTAAGCGTCCATACCTCCGCAACGTACAACAACACAGAGAAAACATAGCATCTCAAATGACTCATTTTTGTATCAAGGGATATGTTGTGACTTTTGAAGATGGTGCTCATTTTGTTAAAGACCGCGATGATCACCGCACCGATGTCAGCTTACATGTACTATTTGAAGCTGACATCTAAGTATTTAGTGGCATCTTCCATTCATTGTTAACTTTAAAATTTTTTAATGAAGTGAGCTTCCCTAAAACTTGGGCAGTGGAATAATGCCACATTTTTCGAAACCAGGAATAACATTTTGACTACTTGAAATTCCCTGGACAGATCACACAACAAATGTCGAAGTATTAAATCGAATGGACAAAGAACGAGATTTGCTGCCAATAATAAAAAATGAAAAACTGCTTATCTGGGTCATATATTTCGAAATTCCAAGTACCAGTTTTTAAAGCTTATTATCGAAGGGAAGATAGAAGGAAAACGACGCATTGGAAGAAAGAAATACTCATGGCTTAAAAACATAAGGAATTGGACAAACCTCGATGCCCATGCATTTTTTAGAGCCACACAAGATCGAGAGGAGTCTGCCAGAATTGTCGCCAACATCCACTAATTGGATAGGGCACCATAAGAAGAAGAAGGAACAATATTAATTTGTATTAATGGCACATATAGCTCTTTAAGAAGAGTTTGAAATCGATCTTTTAGCAAAAAGGCTACATTTCTTGCTGGTCTTGTTTTCATTTAAGAAGAATGGACCTTCAAGGCTGTTTAACTACAATCTTGAAAGCAATAAGAATTAAACCATCCTGACTTTATTCGGTTGTATCTGGAGTTTGGTGTCCCCCTAACTCTTCAGCTGTCATAGATATGCTGGACTTTATATACCACATATGGAGAGAGAATGGAATGGTTCTAACGCCAGCAGTAGCAAAGATAGCTGATACAGAAGCTTTTGTGGAGTTCTTCTTCAAGTTCCACTCCTATCGGAGATTGGAAATCATTCTGGCAATTATAATTTTATTGGTTACTCGCCTGAATAGTTCAATTGAACTGCATCCAAACCACTCACGGAGATTGCGTAGCCACGAGATTTTACGTCTTCCTACGCTTCTTCTACCTTTGATTTTACCCTGCATTATATTCCTTAGTAGTTCGTACTTTTCACCTCTCATGATGTGCCCCAAGTATTCCAATTTCCTGATCTTTATGGAATTTAAAACTTCGCATTGTTTTCCTAGTTGTTCGAGAACTTGTTCGTTTGTTTTGCGATCCATCCATGATATTTTCAAAATGCGTCGGTAACACCACATTTCGAATGCTTCCAGGTTTTTAATGTTGGATTTTTTAAGTGTCCAAGCTTCAACTCCATACAAAAGGGTAGAGAAAATATAACATCGAAGCATTCTTATCCGGAGCGATATATTGATATCGCGATTACAAAAAAGTTTTCTCATTCTATTAAAAGTTGACCGCGCAATTTCAATGCGGCATCTTATTTCTTTTGTCTGATCAGTATCTTCTGTGATCCATGCTCCAAGTATTTGTACGAAGATATTTGTTCAATTTCTGTATTATCTAGTACTAGCTTTGTGGAGTACATTGTGCTTTTTTTGTGGAGTACATTCTTACAATTACTCAGAGCAATAACATAGTTATTATAGAAATTTTTGGATGAAATACAAACCGTACAACTTTAAAATCGCATAAAAAGAGACCTTACAGTATTCTTCTTTTTCTTAGAGTGCCGCCTCACTACGGAGGTTGGCAATTATAATGGTTATTTTTATATTTGAACTTGCTGCTTTAAACAAATCAATCGATCTGCATTGATACCAATCACGTAGATTCTTCAACCATGAGTTCTGCCTTCGGCCAACAGATCTTCTTCCTTGAATCTTTCCCTATACCGTACAGTATATGTATATTTAATGGAGGGTTGAGGTTAATTGAGTATACAGTTGATTGAAAGCCAAGTGTACTGTGTTCAACAGTTCATTATATTTGGCAAATTTTCAATTTACCAAATGGTAAAATACAATCTGATAATAATTTGTTATTTTATATCGTACTTAATTGAGATTAACGGCAGTGTGATTTTTAATAACATGAAGTACGATGGTTTATGGATGCAATGCAAGGCCAAATGACATACCGACTGTGGACAAGTTTGACATAGACAATGAGTTTTACATACCAAAAATAGTATGGTTAAGTCGATTTTATTTAGTCAATGCATTTTGGCTGCTGTTGAGACAAAGACATAACATTAAAAAACCCAATAATACAATTAGCATAATTGATTATAATGTTATCACTGTATAATTGTTGGAAACGTAAACAATAACCATTTACATAAGAAGCTAGTGTTGTATTAATGGGACTTTGAAAATTAACTGGAATGAAATAATTCTGTGTTATAGCTAAAAAAAATCGACGTAATTCTACAAACTTAAATTATTTCTAATACATTCATAATCACTTTTTCTTTTATCTTCTTGTTTTCTATGTAAGATTTCATTATTATGACATTAACCATAACATTAAGAGGCGGAAATGTGTGATATGCATTTTAATGTTCAAAATATCCTTATGCCTGAGACTCCTTCTTCTTCTTATTGCTTTTCTTCTTATACAAGGGTCGGCATAAGTCAGGCAACAAATTAAGAGTGCATTAAGTGCATTAAGAGAAAAAATGCAGCGTCAATATTAATTTATTCCACTAGGAAACTAAGTTCCTGTAGCTGGCTGTATACCATATATCACAAAAAATTGTTTAAAATCCTTTATAAAAGGTATATAAAAAATGCCCCAAACGGCTATTACAAGCGCATTGCAAAACGTTTTCGGATTGATAAATCCATCATCAGTGCAAACGGTTGTACATGCTAGTAGCCACCAAAATATATGGGTCAAAACCCTTTAAATGTTTTAAATTTGTAGTTGTTTTACATTATTAATAGTTATAATTTGTGATGTTTAAGTTACCGTTGGATAGGTAACATGGCGGCGTATGACTCTACATAAGTAAAATGGTCCTGAGACGAAGTGTCTACAGAGGACCTGTTAATAACAACTGATCAAAATGACATTGTTGACATGTTAGGACGGATGTTGTGTCATAGCAGTCAGTGTAACTTACGGTAGTTGTCTAAAAATGACAGATGTCAGCCTTATATTTAAAATTGAACTGTCACCCAGTGTTTTATCTGTGCTCACTGATGAATTGATGATGACTCTACTAAGAATCATCCGGTTGATATAATAGTACGATTGATTTTGTCTACATGGCTTTCTCCCTGACCTGCTCTCCCTGTACAATAATGGCTTTACGATTTGGCGTAAAAATTGGAAAATAACAGAGATAAAATGAATTATTGTGCACTTCTTTCTTTATATTAAGATAATGGGTTTTTTCATTTCAGAATGTACATATATCCTTAGTGATTTCAGTATAAGTTATGAATTTTTTGTAAAATTTGTATCAATTCGCCATGTTTGATATGTTCAAAAAGCCCTTCTTTCGTCAAAGAAATCAGCGTATAGCTTTCTTGCAGATATTATTTATCCATTTTAAACCCAAATTACGGAATAAAGATGCGAAAGACTTCGATTGATCATGGAAGAAAAAATCAAGGGGAAAAGGTCAATAGGAAGACGACAAAATTCTTGGTTCAAAGACCTGAAACGTTAACTCAGCACAAAATCGACCAAGGCCTTCAGAGCCGCTATATCGCGGTAGCTGTAGCTAATTGTATCGCTAATCTTTGAAGTGAGACATCGCAATAAGAAGAAGAAACCCAAAAGTGCCAAATTATTTTTAAATATGACCGATGATGGTCTGATAATATGAGCATATCTTTAAATATGATGAAATATGATGGCTCATTTATACCGTCGATAGTGACGTAGTTTGGGTGGAGGTTGGCGTAGGGGTTGGTGCCAACATTACTAACGGCGGGATTTTGGATTGGAAGGCAGAGCGGACGATATTTTCTTTATGAGAGGTCTCCATGTCTCCATCTCTTTAATTGAAACAATTTGGTCTTTTGGACCAATAATTCTTGGTTTATAGAAACGTACGGGGGCTATAGTTGTGGAATTTTCAAAATTAATTTTGTATCCTGTATGAAGATGATGTTGACCTAGAGCTGAAATTGAATCGGAATTACGAACCGAAATGGAATGTTCGTAAATTATATTTTGGATTCTACGATTTGTTTGATCTATAAAGATCGGGGACAGTGCACAAGGAATTTCAAAACTCCATGTTGTTCATTTATTCATTTGTTCATCCACTCTGGATTTAACAATTTTGTGGGTTTTGTTAGTGACACCCTTGATGTAAAAAAGAAAGCTTTCGTATTTAAAGCATTTATTGATGTAAAGAAGAAAAACCGATTCTATTTGTAAAAGAACTTAAATATTATAAAATTATGAGAATTCACTATATCTCTATAATTAATTAAAAATAACATAGTAAAGTTTTTTTCTCATATCCTTGGAAAATTTCTTTGAATATCTAAGTACATTGCATTGCTTAAGGTCAGCTAACGACCTTTCAATGTAATTGATTTCCCTACAAAGAAGTCAATCTCGGATTGCTGATTACCCATAAATGTCTATAACAATTGTTCCTAATTAGTGATGGTATAGTATTTATAAAACTGTTATTTTATAGCTGTTTTATTTTGCCATAAAATTCTTAACTAATTTTCTAGAGATAATTAGAGGAAAATAAAAAACGAGGAGTAGAGAAGAATGTTAGCTGAAAAAGGAGAAAAAATTTCTGAGAAAAGGAGTTTCTGAGATTATCAAAATTACCAAGCAAAATTAAAGGATGAGCAAAAAATTTCAGGTGCTACAATGGCAAAAATAATTGAAAATATCTTCTCTTTCTTCTTTATTTAAATCTTTTGGCCCATTCGTGGTATTCTCTAATATTAATTGCTAGTGTATCTTTCAGAACTACTTGTATCAATATATTTCTATCACAATTTTTTTTATTTCAAATCCCTTATAAAAGGTATATAGTAAAATACCCAAACGGGCTATATTACAATTACATTACAGAACGTTTTCGGAATGTTAATTCCATCATCAGTGTAACCTGAAAGTATATACCCACTTTAATTTAAAAAAATGTAAAATTTAAAATGTTGACTAAGATTAATGCAAAATGTAATTAATACTTACGAAGTATACATGCTATGAGCCACTAAAAGATGTATGTTCACCTACTTAACCACATATCATCACCTTTTCATACTGTTTTTACTACACCTTATTTTACTCATCCACTTTTCCTCAGGGTTTGGTTTCGGATCTCTGGAGACTTCAGCCTCTTGTAGAGTCTTTTCCCTTTTCAAAATAATATTGAAACATCAGATATATTTAGTAAATTTAACAGAGCCACCTAAAACACAACTACTCTTGCAGTTTTTACATATCCTTACAATACACACCAAAAGCCTACTAACTTCATCTACCTACTTAAACTCAAACTTATAACTCATCCTTTTTATATTTCTCAGGTACCAAATGTTCCTTTTAACATAGGTATCAATTTCTCCGAGTGGTCAAAAACTTAAGTACAACTTAATTCAGCATGATTTTTGTATTTTCAGCTTGTCCTGTGGTGTCGTATGTTTATTGTTCCGGATCATTTCTCTAAAGTATTCCGTTATAGCCGCAGATTTATTAGTTTGATGTTTAAGTTCATGTAAGGGGCCATGACGCGTAGAAATTTGGACACCCCAAATATTTTAATAACATCACTGACGCAATGCTTTTGCTCGATTACGATTTTACATAGCAAAACATAGTAGTACTTAGCCAACGTTTTCGTTGCTGGTATATTCGTCAATAAGTGACAGTAATCCCCAACAGAAGCTACAAAAGTCAGCTAGAGTCTTCTTCTTCTTTAAGTTCCATCTTCTATCGAAGGTTGGAAATCATCATGGCTATGCGGACTCTGTTGACTGCCGCTCAAAAAGTTCTGCACTACTGCATTCAAACCATTCCCTTAAGTTCTTAAGCCAGGATATTCTTCGTCTTCCCACATTTCGCTTACCTCGGATTTTGCCCTGCATAATAAGTTGTAATAATGCGTATTTTTGCCCTCTCATCACATGTCCCAAGTACTCAATGTTTTCGTCTTTTAATAGTTAATATTATTTCCGCCTCATTTCTATCCTTCTAGTTACTTCCATGTTTGACATTCTTTGAATCCATGATGTTCGTAGGATTCTTCTGTAACACCAAAATTCAAACGCGGTCAACTTATTCAGATGAACTTGTTTTAGTGTCCAAGCTTCCAAATTATAAAGTAGAGTAGAGAACACGTAACATCGAAGCATTCTCAGGCCTAGTTCTAACTTATATTCCGACAACAAAGAAACTTTTTAAGTTTAATTAATGATGTACGTGCTATTTCAATACGTGTCTTAATTTCTTTGGTTTGGTCTACATCTAATGTTATCCATGTTCCTAAGTATTTATAGTTATTAATACTCTGAATTGCAGTATCTTCAATAGTCAATTGGATATTTGCATGTGCAGATTTAGTCATGATCATGCATTTAGTTTTCTTTAAATTTATCTTCAGTCCGTACTCATGACAGCGTTCATTAAGGCATTGCATTACGTTCTGTAAATCATTGTTGTTATCCGTAATTATTACTGTATCGTCTGCAAAACGTAAGTTATTCAAAACTTCTCCATTGATAGATATACCTTCTATTGAGTCTGAGAGCGCTTCTTAAAAATACCGCTTCACTGTAGACATTGAAAAGTAGTGGGGACAGCACGGAACCCTGGCGGACTCCTCTCTGTATTTTGATATTTTCGGTGTACTGGCTGTCAACTGTTACCTTGGCAGTTTGATTCCAATATAAATTAGATATAATTGTCAGATCACGACTGTCAATATTTTTGCTTTTTAATATATCTACAAGCTTTTTATGTTGAACTTTATCAAATGCGTTTTCAAAGTCTACAAAACATAAGTACATATGATTTATGTCCATGCATCTCTGAGCCAGCACATTCAAGCCGAACAAAGCATCTCTTGTACTCATACCATTTCTAAAGCCAAATTGTGTGTCACTAATCTCATATTCAAGAGTTTTAACAATTCTGCTGTGAATTATTTTCAAAAAGTGTGTGACTCATTAAAGCTATTGTTCTGTGGTCTGAGCAAGTTGTTGAACTTGGTTTTTTGGGAATTGCTACAAGGTTGATTGCAGCTATTATCTGGGGATTGTGGCAGTCTGATATATTAGATTAAAGAGTTCAACCATTACATCAATAACATCTTCATCGATGAGTTTTAATAATTCGATGGGCACCTCATCTGATCCAGTAGCTTTACCCTCTTTTGCGTTTTGATGGCATAGATGACTTCTTCTCTTAATATTGGTGGTCCGGTATCCTCGGTGATTTCTAATGACAGTTCTTCTCTTTCATCATTAAATAGTTGTTGAATGTAATTGGTCCAGTGAATATAATCTCTCCTTCATATCAGTAATAATATCCCCTTTATCATTTTTAAGGATATTCGTTTTTGTACGCTTTCTAGAACGTGTCATTTCTTTGATTTTTTTGTGTAAATTAAAGCTATCGTACTTTTTATCCAGATCTTCTATTTCCTTGCATCTGTCGGAGAGCCACCTCTCTTTTGCCTCTCGAATTTTCTTTCTGATGTTTCTCTGAATTTCTTTGTATTTTTTCAGGTCTTTTTTTATGTGTTCTTCATTTTTCCATGAGTTCAAGAATTTCTACTGTCATCCAATGTTTTGTTTTTTCTTTAAGTGGTTTGGGGGTTTCTTTTCCAACTGACACAAGGGCATGTTGAATTTTTCCCCATTTTTGGTCAATAGTTAGAGTTTCTGCATTATCTTCTTTGACTTTCATTAAGCTCTCGTTTATTTTAAATATGGTTTCCACATATGTGTTGTATTGTTTGAGACGTCTTGTATCTATGATTTTCTTGATGCTAGGGCTGTTGACCTTCTTTAGTTTCACTTTCAACGACAAAACAACCGGGTTGTGGTCGGAGGATATGTCCGCACCTGGATAAGTTTAACAGCTAGAGTCACTGTTATATAACGTGAAATTAGTAAATCAGAAATCAAGAGGAAATTTCCTGAGTAACAAAGTTTTAATGCAGAAGAAATCTAGAAAAATGTAGAAAATATCATCATCAATACTCTAGTAGATCTAACACTAGAGCAGTGTTTTTCAATTTGTGAGTTGCAACCCCCAGGGGGTCGCGAAGCCTTACTCGAGGGGTAGTCAACTGAAAGAAAAATTGAGGTGCTGATACAAAACAACACAATTTTAGTGAAAAAGATCAAATCATTTTCTAATTGGAGTAAATTCCATTTTAAGCATACCATTAGCAGCTAAATCTAAAAGACATTTCATTTCTTTCATTTCCATGGTGACATTAGCCAAATCCATTGGTCTGTTGCATTAACAACAATCTTTTGAACACATGGAAAAGACTGAACCATATTGTTTTGCGAAAAGGCTCACTACAAATGAAGTTTTGCGTGAAATGCTTTTACTTAATCTTTAGCTGTCATAATATTTTCGTCTCTTCCGTAAAAGTTCTTGCTCAAATTGTTAAGGTGACTAAAAAAATCTGCCAAAAATTATAATTTCAACAGCCAAATAGTGTCGGAAAAACGATAAGCATATTCAGATTTTGCATCTTGTAAGAACATTAACAATCCAACTCTCAGTTTCAGATCTCTTGCTGATCTCTTTCCATTAGATAGCCTCAACCTGACCTCTGTGTAATAAAGGAGATCTTGATAAAGCGAGCCCATATCTTCAAAAACAATTCTGAATAGTTGGATTTGCAAAGCTGTTGTGCTTCAAGAAGTCAATCGTTTTAAGCTTATCAGCGTAGTTTAGCAACTTTACATATCCCGACAGAAAATAGTCTGGTGGTGTTAAGTCGAACGATCTTGGTGGCCAATTCACGGGTCCAAAATGTAAAACTATGCGGTTACCAAACGTTTTTTGCGGTTACCAAATAAAGAAGTCAGTAATTACGACTCTATAGCGCTTACCGTTGACAGTAACATTCTGGCCAGAATCGTTTTTGAAGAAGTACGGATCAATGATTCCACCAGCCCACAAAGCACACCAAACAGTCAGGTTTTGTGAATGTAATGGTTTCTCAACATACATTTGAGGATTATCTGTACTCCTAATACTGCATAACCATTCAAGCAAAAGTGAGCTTCATCGCTAAGCAAAATTCGCTTAATAAAATCAGGATCAATTGCAATCTCGTTTTGGACCTATTCACAGAATCTACGCTGTGCTAGGGATCGTGCACCTTCAATTCTTGCACGAGTTAGATTTTGAAAGCACACAAACCAAGATCTTTCCTCAAAATCTTCCATAAAGTGGGTGGGCAAATATTCAACTGTTGTACACGATGGTGATGCTGTGATTGGGATCTTCCTCTATGCTACGCTCTACATCAGCAACAACTTCTTCTGTGCGCACTGTACGACGTCTCTGTGGATATGTCTTATGGGACCATTGTTCAGGCGTTAGTCTATTCATGCTGAAATACCAAACCAAACTAAACATAAATCACTTGACAGCTGTCAAAATGGCCTCCAGTTAAAAAAATGTTGCCAACTTATATTTCTATACCTCTAAAAAACACCTTTTATTAAGGCTTACCGGAATATGACCTTCTATGGTGACTCTGTTATTAGAAGCGACGAATTTCTGCTTTATTGCAAAACATATTGAAATTTGTTTCACAAGCGTAACCGTTTTGGTTTTTCTTCGTATTGGCAATTTGTATATACCTGCACAAGCAAAAACACGAAATTTAGTCAACCTAAACTTTTTTTTAATAAAACTCCAACAGGATTCTTATAATTATTGCTATCTGATCATTCACTATGATCAATAAACAATAGGCTCTAATACATTATAGTACTAGTAGATAACGTGTACACGTTAGCCGCACTTTGCTCTGCTTTTTCAATTTCCTCACTTATAGCACTAACTCAAGCGACTTCGTTCTCTTAAGTCTTCTTACATGGTTGGCGTTGTCTAGGAGTTTGATGGCCTCGACATTCACGTGGTTGAAGAGCCTTTGTTCATGACTCTCGGCAAACTTACCTACTGTCTGGATAACCGTATCCATTTGGAGGTCTCGATAAAGATCACAGTTTCTGAAGTATCATGGAGCGTTAACGATGTTACTTAATAATTTATTCTGATATCGTTGTATAATTTGGATGTTACTTTTTTTGTACAGCCTCATGGCTGTATCCCATATGTCCATATCGGTTTAAGGACTTGCTTATACAATAACAATATGTTAAGTAGACAGAGTGGATTTTCCCCATCAACCAGTACAACTTTCTGAACTTAATTTCTAATTCCTCCTTTTTTTTTTCTTAATATGTGCTTTCCAAGTAGCTTGGAATCTGATGTCATACCCAAATATTTTACCGTATTTTCATAAGGTATTTGGTTTCTATTTATACTAACTGGGATATGTTGTTCTCTTTTCTTAGTAAAATTGACATAAACAAATTTTGTTTCATTCAATTTGATACGCCATCGCCTGGTCCAGATGTTAATTTGTTCAACAGAGTTCTGTAGCATGGTTGCTGCAACTTCGTGGTTTTGTCCGACTGCTAGATTGCATGTGTCATCTGCAAATGTCGCAATTGTGTTAGGTTCTAATGATGGAATATCGCTAGTATAGAGCAGGTATAGCACTGGCCCCAGGACACCTCCTTGTAGAACTCCAGCTTTACCTTCTCTTAATTCTGAATAAGCTTCCTCATATTTAAGTCAAAAAGTATCTGTCTAATATATATGATTCTAGTAGTTCAGAATATTGTTTTGATAAGTAGCATCTCATTTTATGATATAATCCGTCATGACACACTTTGTCAAAAGCCTGCGCTACATGGAAAAAAATTGCGGAACAGACTTTTCCTTCTTCTATAGTTTTTTCTACTATATATGTTAGTCCAATATAAAAATGCCACAAGAAAGTAGTTTCTGAACCATATTAATGCCTAATCATATTCGTAGAAAAGAATTTACTATCCACATTTGTAGTACGAAGTAGAAGAGTGTAAAAAACACGCAAGAAATATTGAAATTTGTGTGACAAGTAAAGTAACCGTTATGGACTTTGATAAGTCACATTAATAATTATTATTTAAATAAATCTAAATGTATCTATGCAAATGGCAAAATTTCTTTTTATAATTATATAAACATGGCATCTATTTTTCAAGTAATTTTCTTCTCCGTTGAGCATTTTCTTTTCTTTCGAACAATTTCTTTTTCTCTTTTCTTGTTTAAACAGTACGTTGAGAGTTTCTCAGAGGCTCTTGATAAAGAGTAGGTGGAAATAGAGTAGTCAACATAAAAATGCCACAAAAAGTAATTTCAGAGCCATATTAATGCTTATCGTGTCCGCAGAATAACAGTTACTATTCATATTCGTAGTACTTTAGTTAAGCGCATCTCTAACTATTCTTAAAATCGATAAATCTCTAATTCTAACACTTCAAAAAACCAGATCATAATTACCAATATTGTGCATGCTCTAGTGGACCGTGAAAGTGAATTTCCATAAAAAATATGCTGTAATTAAGTTATTGAAATTCTTATTACAAATCTACAATGTTAATTAGCGCTCAGCTGAAGGCGTTGTATTTCTTCGTTACATAAGATTTTGGCCAGTTTTGTCACACAATCCGTTTTTTTAGCACCGGTAATGCCATACTTACACGGATTTTTGCAATCGGCTAATATTTGAAAGTACCTACGCAATACGCAATGTCAAAAATTAATACCTTGTAATTAAATAAACTATTAGACTTAATGAGTATTATAGATTAGAATTTAGAACAAGACATAACAGACATTTATACGGCATAAAAAATTTGGTATTTATGTTTAGTTTTAGTTAATGAGAGGAGAAGGAGCTAGTTCAAGTTGTCAAATGTCATTTAATTGTTGAGGGTATGTATAGCGTCAAGTTTATGTTGTTAAGCTGTTAAACAAAATGATATCCACAACATAGTTTGATGTCTTAAAGCTAAAAGATAATTGCCTAGAATTCTCCCCGTCCAAGAGATGCAATTTAGAGAGCAGAGATTACCACAAAAAATATGTAGGTACCAATAAACTTGCTTTAAATTTATTGTCATGAAGGACTATCCTGGTTGATGTAATTTTTTGGATTTTCGAATTTCATTATTGTATTTCCGTTGGAAAACCAAAGTAAATACATAAGGAATGTTTGGAAAATAATTATAACATAGTTATATGTATAACAGATAATAAAAGCTTTTGGACAAAAAGACACAGTAAGGGAGGAACGAGGAAAGTAGGAAGACGTAAAACTTCGTGGCAACGCAATCACCGTGAATAATTTGAATACAGTTCAATTGAACTATTCAGGCTATTAGATTAATCAATATGTATATAGTATATGTCGACAACAACAAGCCGACATAAATAACACCAAAGAATTCTTTGATAAAGTCAGACTACTCACACACTAATTTAAGCAGAAATATTGGTCTATCAAAGCTAATGAAGGCAATGTACAGACGGATTTGGACAAGGTTATAGATGTTTGGAGGGCTTATTATAATTCTTTATACACCAATAGAGATCAAATGCCCGTGGACACCCCGTATATATCTGGACGTAGTGCCTCCACTTGCTGCTCTCCTTCAATATGGACAAATCACTCTTTTCGCAGACACCGAGAATACAGTCTTTGAATTTGGACCTAACATACTTTTTTCCGAGTTTGAATTTGCTCTGAAAAGAGTCAAGTGATGCAGTCTGCAGTTAGGTTTAGAACACAACTAAGAAAAGTATTATAATTGTCAATCGCCAATTGTCATATTAGCGTCTATATTTTGATTTTGTTAGTGTTAGTTTGTAAATTACAAAACGAATCACCTACCTCAGTGATCTACGTTTTAAATGTTCCTGGCGGTGTTCAAATAGTATTTTGCAGATTAATAAATAATCAGTTAAATATGGTTTTTTCACAATAAATGTTGTATCCTACAATGTACTAATTCGTCATTAATTAGACATACCTTTCCAAATCCACGATGAAGACATTACACGATTTAGGAAGTGGCTTAGTGTTATAAATAATCCTAATTTAGATATGATGAATGCTAGTACAGTTTATAAAACAAAAACGAATCTGCCACAGGACACTTTGAAGATAAGTTTGTTTCTCCATGGAGTCATAAATTGTATAAAAATGCAATTCCTAGCTTACATTTGTATGGTGAGTCCAATAAAATATTTGATATTAGAGAACAAATAACTGATTGATGAACTTAAATCTGCAACTTCTTTCCTTGAGTTCCGTAAAAGAACAAAAATCCTATCTATCTGAAAGATCATATTATTCAGTAGAAGAGTTTCTTAACGAATAGTGTTATGTACAAGTAACTAAACAATTTGTATAAATATATATTTGAGTATCACATGCAGAAACTTGTATTAAAATGTATTAGTTCGTAAGGATTTATTATGCAATTTATTTAAATTTTGCAATACATTGTGTATTTTATTATTTTTATTTTGTGATATTGACGATTTATGTAATTTCAGTAAATTTTAAATTGCTATTTTTCTGACTTTTTTGTAAGCTTTTCCTTAAAATTGTACAATTTTCAGTGATAATAGCATATTTTTATTCTATATTAAATTACAAAATTGTTTTACAAGTATTAAATAAATAAATAATTTACATTTTGTTTTATTTTTCCTAAATTGTATTGTGTATATTTGAAATTAAAAATGTCATGCATTTTTTTTTTCAAATATACCAAATTATATTTAAAAATTTTAAACTTTATTTAAATTTTCCCACCAAAATTAAAATTGAATTTCCCGCGTAATTTCTCGCTTGAATTAGTTCCGATACTAATCTTATGGAGCGCTGAATTTCATATCCAACTAAAGTATTGTCGTGGAACATCTAAGGAGGTAGGTGATCTGTGCTTTCTATCAGTTAGCAATAGACTCCAACACAGATCAGAGGTAATGTAAGTCGATAAAACCTCACCAACTAAAGGGGGTCATATAAGATGCCCTAGTTTCATTTTTAATATTACACAATTCAAGAGTCTATTGCATTTACCTGAATAAATAACATGAAGATTATTTTTTAAATCAAGATGTCCATCGAATGTTTTTTTATGTGGCCACACAATGTTTTTTAACAACTTTTTATGTAAGTAGTAAAAACCAACTTGTTCTTTTTGTATATTCAAATTTTAACTTTCTTGTTTTTAATATTGGTATTTTTACTCTCTCTTTTAGTAAACTGATGATGGAATGATACAATTCCGAAAAGATCTTCTTTATAATAAAAAATTTTAAGCTTTTAATAAGCGCTTTTTTTATACCTTATTACACACGAACACCACGTGCTTTGTATTCAACAGGTATACTAGCCACTCCTGGATATCTCCACTTCATGGTTTGTTCCAGTTTCACTTTTTTTTAGAGATATTTATACGTTTTATTGATTATTCAAAGGACTTTGATAATGTTAGATGGTATATACTGACGACAATTGATGTACCCAAGCACTTGAATCATCTTATTAGCAAACTGTGTCAAGATAACCTGGCATATATTCGAATGGGTGGATGCATATCTGACGAATGCGCTTTGGAGAAGGGAGAACGTCAAGGATGCATTTTATCTCTCTTATTTAACATACATACAGAGTTCATAATGCGCAGAGTTTTGCATGGTTGGGAGGGAGGATAAACCTAAGCAGTGACAATATATAACTTGCGTTTCGCAAAGTTTTAGCCTCTATTCTATAAAATAAATTACTAATTTATTAAAAAAATTCGAGATAGAAAGTTCGGATTCATGATTAACTACACCAAAACTAAAATTATGGGTTTTGATCTTCAACAAAACTTTCCTGAAGCCCAAACTATTGCAGGGTGAAAATAGATACTCTGTCATATATCTTAGTGCTCTGGTTAACAACACATACAGTTATGAACTTGAAATTCTAAGAATAACTAGCTAGAGACACCAACATCACTAACACCAGAGGTGACGACAAATGAAGAAATAAATATTGAGGAGGAAGAGGTAAAGAAAGCATTAGGGAAATTATTAAAAGGGAAAAAAAATAGGCGTATTAAACTCACTACTCTGGTCAAAAACTGGTTCTAAACAGCATTCTTAAAAGCGTTGCACTTTATGGATGCGAAACCTGACAACTCGCTAAGGGGACGGAACAAGAACTCCTTGTTCTGGAAATTCATTTTTGGCGCAGATCAGGAGGTATATCGAGAATGATGCACGTAATAAATGAAAAAATAAGATAAATCATGGACAGAACAACCACCGTTATATAAGAAATACAGCAAAAATAGCTTATTTGATACGGTCATGTACAAACAATGACAGACCATCTCCTACCGACGATTATATTGGATTGGCAGCCACGTAAGTGAAAAAAAAAAACGAGTAGGATCGAAAACAACATGACTTTATGGATTCCAAAAGGCAATGTCCGAGAGAGACTGCGAAACGGAAAGCTCACTATGCTATAAACCAGACAATATAATAATATATGTGTAAATTCTTTAAAACCTTCTTCTTCACCTTCCATTATATTGTAACCACAGTATTTTGCCTACCACAGGGGGCATTAATACAGGGGATAGAAAATTGGTGGAAGAAACTATTGGAGGTGGAGATAAGGCAAGCAAAATAATCGCTGCTTGTGCGAACGGCACTCAGGGTTTGGTAGGAGAGCTGGAGTCGTGGATAAGTAATAGATAAGGGGGTGGACAGGGCAACTACAAAAAAATGAAATAAAGGGGGTACTTATCTCTTGGGATAAACAAAATAAAAATAAACAAAAAACACCTCAAGGAATTTAATATAGGGCGCCACTTGAGGTGCCTAATTATACCTATTACAACCACTAGTTGCAACTAGGAAAATAATTAGAAAACATCAAAAACATATCTTTTTCAAATAAGGATTAAAAAAAAAGGTTAGTTTAAAAAAGAAATAAAATGTTAAGAAAAAAAAATTCAACATTTATTTTTGTGTCACCACAAACAGTTATAAAATGGAGAAATACAAAATACAAAACTTACGTGTCATCCGCTTACATAATCCAGGAGTTGGAGATACTACATAAAACTACTAAATTTATATGGAGGTTAACCTTGTTTAAAAATAAAACTAACTAATAGTCAAAAAAAATAATAAAAAACGAGCTGTCATAAGTTAACATTAAATTTCAAAAAAACTAAACACACAAATTGACAGCTCAACTCAAAACCTAAAATTTACAATTTTAAATATAACAATTTTTAAATTTCAACGAAAGCAATTATTTAATTTAAAACAAATTGTCTGTCTTTACTTTAAATCTTGAACACAAAATTTTACCTGAATTTTTCACTAACAAAATGTACTAGAATTTGTGGAACCAGACGCCACTGGAATATCCGAAACTATAACTGGAACTGAGGGCTTTACTCTCTGTGCAATGAACACAACTATCTATCTCCATATCTCCATATCTCGAACAAATATATCTCCATACTGCCAAAAGCCTTGGATGATAACCAGGGAGAAACAAAACGAGGATGGAAACGACGATTTTTCCAATCGTCACTCAAACATTTACTGAACCATTAACTTCAGACCGCTACACATTTTCTATGAAAAGGGGCAAAAACAGAAAATTTTACAAACTCGACATGAATTTGGACATAACGCTGAACCGCTCTTGATCGCGGCTCCAACGAGAGTAAAGAAATTAAAAATTTGTTCGCTTAACTTGAAAATAAACAAACTGCTGAAATAGCAAAACCAACAAAACGGCGTACATATCCTTTTGCGACGCATTTGAAATTATAACGTGGCTTCCAATAGGCATCAAAATAAAATGCCGAACATCTTTAAAATAAATAAACAACTCTCAAATGGTTTTATTACTTGGCAACGCTAAAATGATGGAAACACTTTTCGTTGATACGAACTAACAAACACGATAAAAATTCTTCGTTTTATTTTTTAAACATATATAAGGCGATTTCCATATATTTTATTATACGAGGAGCTTTCAATATACTTCAAAGAATCAATGAAATTGAAAATGCTACAATATTTATAAATTATTTTGTAAAATGCTTTAATTATTTAAACAATTAGTTAATTCAACAATTAGTCAAAGAATAGATCTAGATGAAAAGAGGCTGTGCTCAGGTTTTCTTCTTAGGGTGCCTGTCCGTTCCGAACGTTGGAGATCATTCTGGCTATGATGACTTGTTGGTGCTATATGGAATATGTGTTGAGGTCTCTATACATGCTCAGGTTAGAGCCGGAGATTCTTCTTCGTCCTGGGGCCCTTTTCCTTCAATTTTACCTTGCAAAATGCATGTGCTCAGTAAAATATAAAAAATGCTACGTGATAAGAAACGATAAATACATTTTTTAGTATATAGCGCAAGATAAATTAAAAGAAAGAAGTGGGTCAGGTAGACAACGAATCTCGTTGCTGAAAAATATAATACGGTGGACCGACAAAAACATCATTCGAACTGTTCAGAGCCGTTGTAAACAAACTTATGAGTGCTAAAAAGGCCACCAACGTCATTACGATATTTAACTAATTTATTATAATCTAATTTCTATAATGATCAAACAACGAGAACATACTCTATTTTTTTATTACTCTGCCCTGTATAGTATAAAACTTATCTGTTAGTTTTTTATAACTTACTTTTTTCGATGTTCTACCATAAATATCTGCATCATTTAATGTTTATCTTTTAAGAGGAGACCGGAATGTTAAAATATTGATAAAACACATAAACAAAATATTTCCACTTTTTGTCAACAACAATTACAGTTCTAATCTTTCAGTTTCTTAAATTTAGTAATAGTTATGTTGTGGCTTACTCAAGTTATCACAGTTTAAGTACCTCTTTGAAAGGTTAGGTTAATGCTTTTATTTTTGTTGGTATATCTTAAAGTTTGGTATAATGATTAACCCAGGTATGTATTTTAAAATAACATTACTGTATAATATGTGCTATTAACAGTTTTAAAAGTATAGTTGTATCTTTATCTTTACTAGAAACGTACTGATTCTAGCAGTAATTTATGTACTAATAGAATTTGAGTAGAAAATCCAGCAGATCTTGTTTTAAAAGTGCCTATTTGTGGCAGCCCAGTTGTTCTTATATTTTTTCGATAACAAAATAAATTCTTTATTTATTTATTCCTGCCGTTTTTGAAGAAATATATTTTAATTTAGACTATCTCCTTCTTTGTACTGCCGGTCTAAATGTTCATTGAGCATAAACGGTTCTGCATTCAAAACAGGATCTGCTGTTATCTCCGTATTCAAATGTCTTGCAAAATATTGCAGTAAACTGCTTATGTTAACATCTTTCCCAATGGCCGAACTTCCAAACTTATACAATCCAACAGCCTTCCAAAATTCTTTTGAATTTGTTGTATTTCTTAAACTCAACGCAGCATTCTTATAAAATTCTTTCTTTTTAAAGTCACAAAGGTACTTGTATTCCTATTTAATGTCCCTTTATATGTTCGTTGCATAAGTCGAGCTAATTTTTCTAGATACCCTGAGATATAACATTACTTGCTTTTTTCTTTCTTGCGCCCTCACCATCAAACCATTGATGGCTTTGTTTACACTCCTTCTTTGCCATAAAAAGCTTACATTCTCCTTTGTGTGCTGACTTTTTTATACATTGTTGTAGTAACTCTAAAATTACTTTGGTTCATCAGTCCACTCATTCATCCTATTAATTTCACAAGGCATTATTTCTTTGTATTTTTCCGAATCAGTGTGGGTAAAAGTAATTTTAGGAAGCAGTGACAAAACTTGACTAGTTGATCTCTGACCGTCATCGTTGAAGTTCAACCCCACTATTAGAGGTATATGGTCAGAATAATATTCACAACCTATAAAAAAATTATCTACTAAATTTAACATCTTAATATACATGCAAAATCTATGACAGAACTGCCTAACGGCCCTAAGAATGTATCCTCCCCCTCTATATCTCCTTTTGTTCTGCCATTCAAAATAACCAAAAAATTGTCACATAGCCCAATTACCTTTTGCCTATAATGATTAATCAACTTATCTTTGCAAACTCTCCTTTAACGCAGGTTTCTCCTTCTGTATACCCCATCTTTATCAAGCTCATCACCTAGAATCCCTTCCTCCCCCAACCTTGCATTAAAATCATCTACAACTAAACTATTTTCAACATTCTGATCTAAATTTTCTACTAAAACCCTTTCAACGTTTTCAAAACACTCCCCCCAGTACTTTCCCAGCCTCAGATACACTGGAATAATGCTTACTCTTTCATCAGCTACTTTTATGTCTATAATCATTTGACCATCTACTTCCCTCAACTTATGTTGTATCTTATGATTAACACCACACAACCACCCTCCAGTCTCTCTACCAAAATTGGAAAATTTTACAGCTGCCTGTGGATATAACTTCCACACTGGAATCCACCTTCCACACTGGAAGCAAGCAAGCCAGCTTGCTTTCTTGGCTGTGCAGAATCTAATACATTTGTTAATCTGTTGTTGATGATTTTTGTGAATATCTTTTATAAGTATAAGTATAAGATTGGTAGTAGCCTTATAGGTATAAAGCTTTTAATATCCTCTTTACTACCTCTCTTATGCATAGGAACTATATTTGCAGTATTTCAATAGTCTGGTATGTATCTTGATCTTAGGCATTTGGTAAATATATCTGCCAAGATTTTCCAGGTTTTTTTGCCAGCGCATTTAAGCACTCTATTCTATGCCATCTATTCTAGCTGCTTTACCGCTTTTCATTTTTCTAATTTTATCTAATAATAAACTTATAGGTGCTGATATAATAACCTAGGACTTCTACAAGGGTCAGTTTTGATCCCTTTATTATTTAATCTATACACATCTGATTTACACAATGTCTCCCTAGTAAATAACAGTTTTAATATAATACAATACGCTGATGATGATTATCTTATATATTTATCTTCCAAAACATACGATAAGTGCATATAAATTTTGGGAAACATGGACGACTACTCCAATAGCTGGTTTAAAGAAAATGGGTTCGAAATAGCATTAAGTAAATCTAGTATATGTATTTTCACGAGGCGTAATCTTCCAAAAATAGACAAGTTAACAGTGAACAGTCGGGAATATAATTTATGTTCTTCAATTAAATACTTAGAGATGATTCTTGACCGTAAATTAACTTGGAAGTTACACATTAACTCCATGTTAAATAGATGTATATATATACTATATATTATATATATATATATATATATATATATATATTATATATTTATATATATAAGCTTCTTGAACTCCTAAGTGGAGCATAGAGCTTCAGTGAAAACGCGCCATCGGGTTCTATTTTGCGCTAAGGCCTTCACCTCATTCCACGACTTTCCTTGTTTTCTTATCTCGTCCATGATGGATCTTCTCCAAGTTTGTACTGGGCGACCTTTTTTTCGTTTTCCTTGGGATTCCACTCTAGGGCAGTCTTTGCAATACTGGAGTTATTTTTTCGGAGTGTGTGACCGATCCAACCCCACTTTCTGGACTTTATTTCATTTACTACCCTCTTTTGTTTAATCAGGTGTAGTAAATCTTCGTTTCTGATGATGTTAGGCCAGAAAATACGAACAATTCTTCGTAGACATTTATTAACAAAGACCTGCAGTTTGTCTGTAAGTGTTTTTGTCGCTTTCCAGGTTTCACATCCGTAAAGTAGTACAGACATGACATTTGACTGGAATATGCGGATCTTTGTTCTCGTAGTGTAGTCTCCAGACCTCCAAACAGGGTTGAGCATGCTGAAAGCTTGTTGCGCTTTTCGTATCCTCATACGAATATCGTCTTCTGTACCTCCGCTTTCTGTTATGACACTTCCAAGATACGTAAAGTTTTCCACATTTTCAGTCTCCATGTTATTAATGGTGAATAGCGTGTTGTTTCTTGCATTTATTCTCATGGATTTGGTTTTACCAATATTGATTTTCAAATAAATAGATGTAATAAGGGATTAAATTTCCTTAAACCAATTTCTAAAACTTGGTGAGGAGCCGATGTAGAAACTGCGTTACTTTTTTATCGATCGAAGATAGGATCAATCATAAATTATGGATGTGTTTTGTATGATTTAGCAGCTAAGTATATCTTGGGGAAAATAGACGTGTTTCAAAATACAATATTACGTGTTTGCCTAGGTACTATGAAATCAAGTTCAACCAATTCATTATATGTTGAAGCACTATAATTTCCACTCAAATATAGAAGAGAATATCTTCAAAAATGTCTGATTAATATTTGTCACACTAACCTCTATCTTTAATGCAGTATTAGTAAACTTAATAATGCAGATTTAAGAAATAAATATTGGATCCACAAAAACTCTCTTCCATTTTGTGGCGCTTTTAGAAATCTGTCAAATTGCGATTACACCAACTCATACACATATGATAATTCAAACTTTGAAGAATTTTATTCTTTTTTGCAAACTATTACGTTAATTAAACCAAGAAACCATATAAATAGTGCAATCAGCTACAATATTTTAAGGAATTTATTAGAAAACTGGCCAGCATCAACAGTTATTTATACAGACGCATCAAAGTCTTCTCTTGGCACTAGATGCGCTTTTTATATTCCTTCAAAAAGTATAGAAAACATGTTTACTCGAGATCATATTTTTCAGTCTTTACTGAGGAAGACATAACAATGTATGAAGCATTAAAGTATTTTAAGAATTCCAATGAAAATTCCGCAATAATTGCATCTGATTCTTTGTCGATTCTTATGGCTATTAAGACTATATCTTTTCCTAGCAAAAGCACAAATAGTTACATCCTTCTAATCAAAAAAATTATTTTTGAATTACATCAGGGACAAAGAACAGTTAGATTTTTGTGGATTAAAGCTCACATAGGGCTTGAGCATAATGAATATGTAGATATATTAGCTAAGAAAGCCATTGATTCTGGTGCGAAAACAGATTATAAGCTCTGCATACCAGATGTATTTGTAAAAATCAAGAATATTGTAAACAATCAGTGGAAACAAGAATATTATGGATATAGTCAACATTCTAAATCACAAAATGCACTCCTACAACCCCCAATTCCGAGTGAATTTTTATTTAAAAATTACTCTGTTCCACGAAGATACATTACGTCTATTATCAGAATGAGATCAGGACACGCATGTTATACGGCTCGTCTGGCAAAACTTAAAATTGTAAATTCCAATTTATGCGAAGTTTGTCAAAGCAGAATTAAACCACATTCTCTTTAAATGTACAAAATATATACAACAAACTGACGAATTAATAAAAAATAAACACAAAATGCTTCCACTCATTACAAAATTGTATATAACTACTTAACAGACTTTATTTCGAAAAGTAACCTCAATTTGTAAGCAAAGTTAAAAAAATAGTAACCTTTGTTTTATCCAATTTGTTTTAAACCATTGTACTTTCATTGAAAATTCATTGTACTTTCTTATATCTCTTACTTAATACTTTTTCTTATTGTCTTACAAAAGTCTGTGTATTCTATTCTCTGATACTACTTACTTCCATTTCTTTTCTTTGGTTTAGCATTATTTTCTTTTATTAGATAGTTTGATATGGATGATAAGAATACTCTTTGTACTACGAACAACTAAATTCATCCAACTATAAACGAATTATTTGTTTTTTTGTCTGTATAATTCGAGATTATAAGCTTTTTATGGAAAATGACTCGTAATTCTGAAAAAATTTGCGAGAAATATATAAAACCATTAACCCTACAAAATTATTTAATTTGTTAAACACTTTCATAAGATCGTGCTTAAATTGTATATATTTTATGGTGTGTTTATTTTAAAAATAATTATAAAACTGATTTTAATCATCATTAAATTTTAAAAATAATTGATAATAAGTAATAATCATCTTGACAACTGTTGGTTACTTCAATTAGTTTGTTATTATATTATACATAATCATAAATAAGTTTTATTTGATTTAAGTTAATAACTAAAAAGCATTATACAATATTTTAATGTCATTTATAATATGATTGTTATTTGTAACAAATATGCATGATAAATTGGTAAAAAAATTAAATACACATTAAGACATCTAAAATAAATTATTACTTGTGATTAGCTCCGATTTATAAATATTCATGTAGATAAAAAATTTTTATTTAAAAAATTTCCTTTATAAAAGGTATAGTAATTCCACTGATGATGGAAGAGTTATTCCGAAAACGTTCTGTGATGTAGCCCGATAGGGTTTTTTATTAATATACCTTTCATAAAGGTATCCAAAACAAATTGTTGTCACTGAAAGAAGAAAAAACATCAACGCCAGAATTGACCATAGACCAGAAATGGCAAAATATAAGCGGAAACTATAGGAAAAGAAAGGAATAACAAGAAGAAAAACCAGTAGTTTGACCAGGAGTGCGAACAAAGCTTGCATAAGAAAGCAATCAAGAGGCTAGAGTTACTAACACACCCTACAGACGAGAACAGTAAAGACTACAACAGAGTAAGGACTCAAACGAGAAGATTTTTGAGAAGAAAAAAGAAACAGTCCCTAGAAGCCTGAATACAAAAAACTGGGGAGGAACATAGAACCGGTCAGTCTAGACAGTTTTATAAGGACCTAAAAACAATGAAGAGCAACACGACCAACAGCTTAAGATTTATAAAAGATGCGAAGAAAATGTCGGTGAAATGCAATTCGGATTCCGCAATTCCATGGGTACACGTGAAGCACTTTTTACCTTACAAGTCCTACTTCAGAGATGCCACGATGTCAGTTGTGATGTCTATATTTGTTTTATTGACTACGCCAAGGCATTTGACCGTTGTCAGCACCAGAAGATGGTCATCGCCCTACAAAGAGTAGGATTGGATGAGAAGAACATTCGGATCATTATGAATTTATACTGGAACCAGCGTGCTTATCATGAACCAGCTAAAGATCATGCGAGGAGTAAGGCAAGGATGTGTGCTATTGCCGACTCTTTTCAATATATACTCTGAGGAGATTTTTACTGAAGCCCTCACAAACCTAGAGATGGAAATCCGAGTGAACAGTGAATACATCAATAATATCCGCTACGCCGCATGACACTGTGTTACTAGCAACCAGCCTAAAACGATCTGCGGGCCTTACTAGACCGAGTGCGAATTGTGAGCGTAACATACGGACTGAACCTTAATATTAAGAAAACTAAATTCATGGTTGTCAGCCGTACAAATTTAAATCCCGTGGCACTAATGGCAGGTAGCGAAGAGATCCAGAGAGTCGACAGATTCACTTAGCTCGGAACTACCCTCAACTCACAATGGGACTACGCTCAAGAGATTAGATCCAGAATTGAAATGGCACGGTCTACATTTATTAAGTTGAGATCCTTGCTGTGCTGCAGTGATCTCAGTTTGGGAACCAAGATGCGGATAGTGAGGTGCTACGTTCTTCCAGTGTTACTATATGGAGTTAAAGCCTGGACACTGAAGCAAGCCACTGAAGCCTTCACAATCCGTCACAATCCGTCACAATCAGCACACTCGTAAATTGTGTTTTTTTCAAATTTAATCCATACAACATATTCTACATCGTTTTCTGTCACGTACTGGTTATATTTCAATATTGTTAATGGTCTGACAACATTCCATCCTCTCTTGGTTGTATGTTCAGTCAAAGTATTGACCAGTATTGACAAATTCAGAAAATCCTTTTTCCCTCCTCGTAGATTCGCCACTGACTACCCAACGCTGTAGCTACTCTTCATATAATTTGCATTATCTTATCAAAAAAAACCAAGCATTTGCAAGAAAATTGCACTTTCATATAAAAAAACGAGTTATTTATCTCGTACTTTTTTTAAGCAAGACGCAATATTTAATTACTTAATATTATTATTAATATTAGAAAATAATATTAGAAGCTTTAATAATATTACCAATATTAAAAACTTTAATATATTATACATTATAATATTAATATGAATGAGTAGAAACGATTACATTTACATTTGGCAAATTGTAACTCCAGTCGACTAGTTCACGAACTTCCAAATACGATTGCGCGAAGCCGTGGAATTTGTACCAAACTCTCGGTCTGTAGATCCTTGTGGATGATCTCCTGAGGGGGGTTAAAACTACTGGAAGGTCTCCCCCCGTTCTCCGGTTACGCCACTGCCTGGTTTAGTGCCGAGTGTTCGGACTGCGGAAGTGTAGTAGGTTTTCGAAACGGACCCTCATGGAATAATAATTGTTGACCTAGTAAATAGTACCTCCAAGTGTTTGTTTCTCTCAACGCAATATTAAGTAGGAGGCAAGCCAGTATAGCCCCCTTGTCTGATCTCTATCAAAAGTTCTAGAATTCTGTCCGTGTATCCTAAAACTTGCTTTTAAGTTAGTCATAGGATTAAGATTAAGACATAGATTAAGTCATAGGCCTGTTTAAAATCAAATCAATATATTATGAAGGTGAATGTCGTGTTCCCAAAATTTATTTGAATTTTGTAAATTAGCTCGTTATTTGTAAATTAAGTAAATAATCCCGCTTTTTCCTTGAAGTTTCAAATACAGGAAATCATGTTGCAGTTTATTTCTGTTTAGTTGGTTTTTGTTTCTTTCTAAAGAAGAATTTATAAAAAAATGTTTTAGAAATAATAATCCTAAATGTTTTAGTTTATTAGATATAAACCAAAGTTGTAAATTCCTTCAAGCAATATACATATTACCTATTCTTTATTAAATCGTGAGTACTTAACATTTTTATAACATATAATTACACAAGTCCTTAATTCCAGTAGCATAAAGATGAAGAATGTCAATATTTAATAGTAATTTCAATTACATTATGTAAATGATTTTTAAGAGATTAGAATCGCCTTGACGTAAGGAGTGAATATATTAAAGAATTTGAAAATTATGTTGGTTAGCACTGTAAAATTTATAAAAAAATTAAGAATTGTTATAAACAATTAAACGTATCTTGAAAAGGAATTGACATAGGATCTTGAATTTGTAAATAAAAGAACTAAAATATATTGCTTTTTGCATAAAAACGATAATTTTCACAAAAGTAATTTTCCACTTCATTATTTTCTTGACGCTCAATAACAAATGGAACTTCCACTCTCACACTTTAACATTAAAGAAGTAAAACAGATAATATAAAAATAAGATAAAACCCAATAAAGCGCAGGGATACGACCTCATTACAGGAAAGGTCCTTCAAGAACTAACCCATGATTGCTACAGAATAATCACTATGATCTTCAATACTATGTTAAATCCGCACTAACTTCTCTTTGCAATGGAATTTTGGCACAGATTATACTCATTTAAAAACCTGGTAAAGAGTAACTAACATTCACAATCGCCGATCGCTTTAATCGTTGTTTCTGAGAGAACGGTTCATTATACATAAAAAATTCCTATAAACTTTTTTGTTTAAAATTACCTTGGCTACATTTTTTATTTGAAACATTTTTTCTATAACGTACAGATTCTTTGTAAATCAATATTTTTTCGCGATTTTCCCCCTCTACGTGAGTGGTTTTAAGAGAAAAACAAGTGATAAGAGTGGTAAACTTTTTTGCATGTTTTTAGTGTCCTAAAATTGACATTTTCAACAAAGCTTGTTCGTATGATTTTTAGTGGCATTTTCGTGTGTGACGACTGGAATATTATATTAGGTTAGAAATAAATTGCACAATATTATATTCGAAATAGATTATAGTAAGAATTAGACAGGTATATAAGAAAGCAAATCTTTTAATTGCAATTTTTACAGTTAAATATTTTATAGTTATATATTTTAGCATGTTTTCTTTTGTTGCAGTTTTCCTTATACCACAACGGTACATATTAGGAATAATGGGATTCCTGGCAGTTGTAAACGCCTACTCGCTTGAGAGTCTCACTTAACATCGCTATCACTGAAATGGTAGCCCCAAGTTCTTCCAGCTTCTATGATCCCGACTCGTGTCCATCAGAAAACGCCAATAAATCACACAACTCAGTAACGGTAAGCAAATTAATAATAGTAAGTAAAAAGTGTGCTCTAACTTAAATGTATACAGTTAATGGCAGTTTACAAAACTTAAAATTAGAATCAAATCATGGACGAATAGTATTTATTTATTGTTTTCGGGGTGACTCCATGTTTTTATTGCTTTTAAGTCTATCTATTTATTTACTCTCGTCAATAAGGTGGAAAAGTGGCTATTTAAGTTCTACAAAAACTTCAAAGGGGGTCTACCCCAAATTTCTCAAGGACACAAAGTGTATTGCTAAGTGAATAAACTAAGTTTAACATGTCTACCATAATAAGTAGACTTCGGCAAATATGCATATTGCATATTTTGCATATTGTGCATATTTTATGCAAATATTTCATATTTTGGCATATTTGTATAAAAGTTTGCATAAAGTGCATAAAAGTTCAGATTTTTATACTGTATTTGAAAATTTTTAAACATACCAATTTATTTCAATTCTTGTATAAAATTTTGTAGTCATTTTAATCAAGAAATGATCTAAGTACGTAATCTCTACAGGTACAAAACATTTACAATTTCAAAGAAGATCAATTTAAGTAGCCCTCAACATTCTTAGAAAGTCTCGGTCACTGAGGCATTCAGTTATTGGATAATCGCTAAGGGTTCGCTCATTTGCATTTTATGATCTAATCCCCAAATCTATCTACAATTTATTGTATCTTAACAGCAGGTAAACGGCTAATAGTTTTGTTCCTAATTTAGGGATTTTCCAAAATCTCCCAGTTTATTGAATTAGGTACCTAAACATTTCTAATTTGATGCTCAGATTTGTAAATCATTTTTGTTTTGATATTCAAAGCGTAAACACTCGTTGTGCGTAACAAAAAGGAAGATTGTGATTTTATAATGCCTAAAACAACCAGTGCTTCAACTTGGATTAAACCTTATAAAGAGCTGTCTATGGATATGGGAAAAATCTACTGTTTAGTCTGTGGCAAAATTGTAAGTATCTAATATTTTCTATTAAATATCTAATATTTCATACATACAGGGTGTTTCCAAATGACACTTACAACGTTTGACTGTAGATACTTCTCGAAAAATTGAACAAAACGATATAGTTAATGAGGGGTCAAACTTATTTACTTTTCGAGATACAGGGTGTTAAAA
This sequence comes from Diabrotica balteata, assembly GCA_918026665.1. Lineage (NCBI taxonomy): Eukaryota > Metazoa > Arthropoda > Insecta > Coleoptera > Chrysomelidae > Diabrotica > Diabrotica balteata. Next base: position 111,310,355 of record OU898283.1, read on the forward strand.
TTAAAAAAAATTAAATTCTTTTAGTTAATAACAACAATAACTTTAAAACCAATAAACGTATTTACTTGAAATTTAGTACTCGTAGGTTGTTTTTAAATGAAAAATAGCTTCCTTTAGTGAGAAAAAAATGTCCATGGTACAATACAATGGTGTGTATTTAGAAAAATTTTTCACCTTTACTTTTTTTTATGAAGTCAGCTATTCTAAAACACAATTATTTTTATTGTAATTGAATTAACAAAAAAAAAACTTTTGTTGAATTTTAAAATAAGTTATATGATGTACTAATGGTTAGTAACAAAAACTAATTTGTGGATTAATACTGCATTTAAAACACTTAGCGAGTGTTTTTTTTTCTCAAACCAGTTATTTGATTAACCAAAAACACCTTGTATATTTTTATATTTTAAAGGTTGGGTTAAAATAAAGGTTTTTATTTTTATTTATAGATAGCATGTGAGAAGAAATTTCAGATAGACCAACATGTGAGAACTGCTTCACACATTGCAAAAAAAGGAAAAATAGGAGGAAAACATCAAACTTCAATGGCTAAATGTTTCCAATCTACTTCAAAAAAATTAGATGAGCAAGAAACTTTTAATGAAGACTTGTGTCGCGCATTAGTGTCTGCAAACATACCGCTTTCAAAATTAGCAAATGTAAATTTTAGTTCGTTTCTAAAAAAATATTGAAAACTTAATGTTCCAAGTAGATCGGTCTCTAAGAAGAAATAATGTGAACGGGCTATACTCGTCGGTATTAATTAATATTAAGGAAGAAATTGCAGATAATTATTTTTACATATCTGTAGACGAAACCACTGATTCCTCAGGAAAGTATATTGCTCATTTATTGATTGATGTTCTTAAAGAAGATACCTTACCAAAATCTCATCTTATTTCATGCCAGCAACTTGAGAAAACAAATGCTTTAACAAATTCGCGTTTTATACAAGAAACATTAGCAACTTTTTTTCTTCCGACAACTATTCCTTCTAATAAATTACTGCTTATTTTATCGGATGCTGCTCCTTATATGGTGAAAGCAGGACAAAATTTAAAAATATTTTTCCCAGATTTAATACATGTTACTTGTGTAGCGCATGGATTAAACAGAGTTGCAGATGAAATACGAAAAAAGTTTCCTCTTGTAAATACCATGATATCCAGTGTCAAAAAAGTATTTCTTAAATCTCCTATAAGAATTCAACTTTATAAAGAAATGCTACCTAACGTTTAACAGATGAAAGTTCCTAATCTCTTTTGGATTCTAAACAAACTTTTCAGAGTAACTTGCTTCAACAAGAACTTTCATTTATAAAATCAAATTTTAGTTTTGTTCAAAAAACAATTACTCAGTTAGAATCACCAAAACTGTCATTGTTCGAAAGTACAGCATTAATAAAAGAATTTGCGTCATGTTATCGGAACGTTAGAGGTAATATTGGAAAAGATATTTTAAAAAAATTTGAAGCTACTATGGAAAAAATAAAGATTACCATATTCTTTCTGAAGTAGTCAGTGTTCTAGCTGGAAATATTTCGGAAACAATTAATTTAGAACCAAATGTTTTGGTTAGTTTGAAAAATGCTCCCGTTATATCAGTTGATGTTGAACGAAGTTTTTCCATATATAAATATATGTACTCAGACAGAAGCCACAAGTTTTTGTTAGAAAATTTTGAACACCACTTGGTCATTTATTGTTACCATAATTCTAAATAAGTTTATTCATACTTAAAAATGATGTAGTTACTTAAAATAAATGTAAATCTTAATGAATAGTAGGAAATATTTAGTTATGTACCTACACTTTTTTTTAATAAAATTGTTTTTTTACGATTTTTTTATTTATTTGTATACATATTTTGTAAAATATTTGCATATTTTCGGGTAAACACGTGCATATTTATGCGCATATTTTCTACATTTTTATTTGCATATTTACCGAAGTCTAATAATAAGTATACCACTTCGCAATTGATTTTCAGTTTATTTTAGAACCAAGATCTTCTCTACGACTGGGACGAAACAACGAAAGGACTTATACTCAGCTCCTTCTTCTGGGGCTACGTAGTGACCCATTTACCAGGCGGCGTGCTGGCTGAAAAGTTTGGAGGGAAGTATTCTCTGGGTCTCGGAATATTATCTACTGCTGTTTTTACTCTCATAACACCTTGGGTTATCCGATCTACTAATGGAAACTGGAAAATTTTGGTGGCTTTGAGGGTCATCATGGGACTTGGAGAGGTAAGGCGGTGAATTTAATTAGTAGACTTCATTGGTCATTCGACGCCATTGATTTTATTTTAACATAAATAATTTCAATTTTTAGGGAACAACCTATCCAGCACTCAATGCTCTTCTGGCAAAGTGGGTACCGCTTCATGAGAGAGGCAAAATCGGTACATTAGTTTATGCAGGCAGTCAAATTGGTAAGTAAAACTAACTTAAAAAGTAAAAAGAGAATTTATTTAAATATTTGAACATAAATATTTTTGTTATATCAAGAATACTATTGTCGGTCTTTATTTCAGGTACTATTGTGAGCAACAGTATCAGCGGAGCTTTGATCAATGCAACTAGAGACTGGTCTTCAGTGTTTTATGTATTTGGAGCAGCTGGAGTGATCTGGTATATACTTTGGCAATTACTGTGCTATTCGGAACCAGAGTCGCATCCGTTCATCAGTGACGACGAACGAACTTACCTCAAAAAGGAATTGGGTAAATATTCATATTCACATCGTCCATACAGATATTAAAATACTTTCTAATTCTAAACTTTTACTAATATTTTATCTCATACTTTAATAAAACTTTTACCTAACTTTTCTTAGGCTGTAGTAGGGTCCAGTTCTTCTCGTATACAAATAAATTTTCTGATCAGCAGTGTAATAGGTAATTATTTTGATATAAATCGACATATTAATATTTTATTAAAATCTTACACGATATTTAAGGTGTATCATTAGGGTGCTACGAATATTCACTATCTATAGATCCTAAGAAGACCGAGACGGTCCTCTTGACCAGAAAAAGAAGAATCGCGGGCTTAATACCCACAAGAATAATAAATTACAGTCTAAATCTTTCTGACGAGATGAAATATCTTGGTATTACCCTTGACAGGAAGTTAACATGGATCTCCCAGCTAGATGGTAAAACTAAGAGAGCATATATTGCCTATGAGCAGTGTCGACGAACGGTCGGACGCACCTAGGCCTTTCGCCCAGGTTGATCACCTGGATCTATACTGCTGTCATTAGGCCAATACTAACTTACAGAGCTATTGCTTGGATAACAAACTAAACCATATTCCACGGATGGTTTGCCTAAATATAACGTGAAATGAAAATAACACAAACTACTACAATTGAGTTACTTATTGATATCACCCCTCTAGACATATATGTCAAAGATGTGGAGCTGATGACAATGATGCGACTGCGCTCAGCAGGTGCAAACTTCGATGTAGGAATGGGGCAATTGAGAACTTGTTTCTAGCGGGGAGTACTAGATGCGCTACCCCTGCTACAGGCGGACTGCTACTCAATTAAATAAAAGTTTGTTTTTAACAAACCCTACAAAATCAAAACAAGACAGTATAGGGTGTCAAACGTTGTAAATGCGTATTTACCTCAGGATACGGGATATAGTCCAAATCACTGAACCTAAGAATAAAAAGGGGTATGGGCAAAAATACCAGCGTAGTTCAGATAGAACTGGCTTGTATGTACATAGCAGCAAAAGAGATAACCCAAAAGTATAGCCGGGAAAACTATAATAATCTGCACAGATCGCAAACAAGCGCTATTAACCTTGAGTAGTCCACGTGCCACATCAGGGTTAATAATGGAGTGTCACGAGTCACTAACTCAATTTTAGGATGGTAATAACATCATCCTGAGGTAGGTTAAAGAACACAATAGGAATAAAGGCAACCGTATTGCTGATCAATTAGCTAGAAAGGCGGCAGGCCTAAAACAAGGACCTGCAGGTTTTTTTCGTTGGTCAACTACAACAATCCCGGAAGTTGTCAAAGGTCACTCCCACACGAAACCGTGAAAATATGGAAGAATGGCAAGGATGTATACTTGTAAAGGTAATACTAAGTAACCTTGAAAAGTTAGCATCAAAGAAGTATTTGGGAATGACCAGGAAAAACCTACGCTTGACAGTTGGTTTCCTCTGACAAGATGGGCAATGAGCTAAGAACGACAGCTCCCTGGGAGGAAGCACAATGAATTAAATGTGACGTAATTGGTGTGGGACTTAACTTGTCCTTTCTACTCTACAGATACATAAGGTGTAACATTTCTTCTTTTTTTATTAGAGTCGAAAAATCAGCTGATTCTTTAGTTGATTGAGGCACAGAATAATAAACAATCAGAATGCCCACTCTCCATGGAAAATTAAGTACGCGCAGACATTCCGCCATGTTTAAGAGGGAACCAGTGTTGTTTATGTGGTGTGCATAGACAAAATTAACCCGGTTTAATTGACTTACGGCAACCATAGACATAATATACAATTATATTAACATTGTTAAATATAATAACATAAATATAATAGAATGAAACATAAATATAAACAATTGCATAACCTCACAAATCATATGTATGTATCCTTCTAAAACATGACGCGTGTGCTGAAAAACTTCAAAGGCGGCATCTGAGGGTGGGCATTCTGATTGTTTATTATTCTGTGATTGAGGTAAACAGAGGCTTGATTAGACTTTTTATATAAATATAAAATTATAAAATACCTAACGGTTACCACTGCGTTACTGACGAAGTGAAATCGATATAAAAATTATAAATCGATAAAAATTAGGATCAGCACTGGATCTTCATAACTGGAGCTTACAATGATTTAGTTTTACAAAGCTGTACACGTGAGATTTTTATATGCCCTTATGTCCTTTCTAATATAACAGGGCATATAAAATCTAACATAAGGGTATATAAAAATGAGAAAATCTCGCAGACAATCGAGCACAACAAGAGCATGAAGATATTAAGAAGGAAATTGACGAACAGCAGAAAAGAAATCATCAGACTTAAGGGAAAGAATGGCAAACTAACGTCCAACAGAAACGAAATGCTAGAGATAGTAGAAGACTTCTATAAAACACTATACACAAATAAATTGGACTTAAACCCGACAGAACATACAGAACAAAAAATTATGAATCAAGGTTCAGAAGATATTCCCGACATATCAACGCCTGAAATTTACCATGCTCTAAAGAAAATGAAAAAAAAAACAAAGCACCAGGAGAAGATGGAGTAGTGGCGGATGCGCTAAAAATCGGAGGCTCTGCTCTCATCAGGACAATCAAGCAGCTCTTCAATATATGCTTAGAAAACCAAGCAATACCAGCTGAATGGAATAATTCTATAACGCTCCTCATGCATAAGAAAGGAGATCAAACAGACCTCGAAAACTATAGGCCAATCAGTCTTCTAAGTCACCTGTATAAATTATTTGCTCGAATTATCACTGCCAGAATTGAGAACAAACTAGAAACATGCCAACCAAGAGAACAGGCAGGTTTCCGCCCTGGGTATGGTACAAATGACCATCTAACTTGTCTAAAGGCCCTAATTGAAAAAACTATAGAGTACAACCGGCCATTAGTTCTAGTATTTGTTGACTATAAAAAAGCCTTCGACACTATCGAGATGGTAGCTATCTTAAGAGCTTTGAGAGATTGTAGAATCGACTACGATATACCAGCATTATTCAACATATATATGCAAATGCCACAACAGCAATAAACCTCCACACCCCTACTCAAAAAATAAAACTAAAAAGGGGAGTTAGACAAGGAGACAACATGTCACCAAAACTATTCAATGCCGTAATGCAGCATGCATTCCAGATGTTAGAATGGGAAAACAGAGGTTTGAGTGTCGATGGCGAAAGGCTGAACCACCTACGATTTGCAAATGACATAGTTCTAATAACCGACGACCTAAAGGAGGCCAACGATATGCTACAAGATTTACGAGTCTCCCAAAAAGTAGGGCTGGAAATAAACTTTGCGAAAACTAAAATGATGACCAACTTAGTACCTAGTGGACCATTGAAACTAGAAAACTGGCATATTGAAACGGTTGACAAATATATATATATATATATATATATATATATATATATAATATATATATATATATATATATATATATATATATATATCTGGGCCACGAAATACAAATAAGTAGAGACAACCAAACATGCGAATTATCTAGAAGAATAGCTTTAGGATGGGCAGCCTATGGCAAGCTAAAAGACGTGTTTAAGGAAAACATCCCAATAAAGCTAAAGAGAAAAGCATTTAACCAGTGCGTACTTCCGGTGCTCACTTATGGAGCTGAAACACTGACATTGACTAAAGCATCAGTAAAAAAGTTACAAGTAGCACAACGAAAAATGGAAAGATCTATGCTTGGCGTAACTTTGAGAGACCGAATACGAAATGATGAGATACGGCGAAGAACTGGAGTGGAAGACGTCATAAAACGGATTACGAAGTTGAAGTGGAAATAGTCAGGACACGTCGCAAGACAGAGAGACAACAGATGGACAAAGAAGATTTTAGAATGGCGGCCAAGGGCAGACAAGCGAAATCGTGGAAGACCACCTACCAGATGGACGGACGACATTAAAAGAATAGGGACAAACTGGATCGCAGCTGCACAGGACAGAGAAGAGTGAAGACATCTTAAGAGGCCTATGTTCGACAGTGGACAAATTTGGCTGTGTAATGATGATGATGATGACACTGAGATTTGGTTCGAGGATTTGAAGCTGTTCGGTGCATAGAGGAAGCCTTTCGAAATAGAAATTTTCCTACATTTGACAAGCTGTAGTTAAATAAACAACTTGATAAAAATTAAATACGTATAATAAAAGAATTATAGTTAAAGAGACATTAATGAAAAGAAGTGAATCATTTAAATTATTAACAAAATTATAAAATCTTTCTGTTTTTTTTTTTAAGAAAATGTGTCGGAGGAAAAAAGAAAAATCCCATGGAAGGACATCTTTACCTCTCCACCATTGTTAGCACTAGTAGCTGCCCAGATAGGCCACGATTGGGGATTCTTCACTATGGTCACTGATCTACCAACCTATATGAGCGATGTCCTGAAATTCAATGTTAAAGAGAATGGAATTTGGACTTCCGTACCCTACATGGTCATGTGGCTGGTGTCCATGGGATCTGGATGGTTATGTGACTGGTTAGTGTCTGCAGGTTATATGAAGATTACTTTTGCGAGAAAGTTCTTCACTTCAATAGGTAAGTTAAGAAAAGAATTTAAAAGATTATAAAGGATCTAGTAACTAAATCATAAATTGTTGTTACAGCTTCTGTCGGTCCAGCAATCTTCATCATGGCTGCATCATATTCCGGATGTGATCGCTACCTAACAGTCGCGATGTTTACAGTCGCTATGGGTTTTATGGGTCCCTTCTATTGCGGAATGAAAGTTAACGCCTTAGATCTGGCCCCCAATTATGCTGGAACATTAATGGCTATTGTAAATGGAATTGGTGCATTTACTGGAATTATTGCACCCTATCTAGCAGGAGCTTTAACAGAAGACGTAAGTTACAATTAGATGGCTTTCAACCTTTTATTGGCATTAAAATTTTTGTCATGTCATTTTTAAAATCTGAAATAATTTAAAAATAAATTAATTTTACACCAAAAAATGACAATTAGGATTTCATTTCACGGAAAAGACTTTCCGTGAAAAGAATTTCACATTCAGGGCTTCTTAATCAGTCGCTCTGATGAATCTTGTAAAGACAAAATACTTATAATCGAATTGTAGAAGCACTATACGTTAAATCAAATCTTAACTGTCTTTTCTATATATTTATTCACTTGTATTTGGAGAATTAGAAGCCAGTTGATGAAAGTTTCTTGCTTAGATGAATCGATATGATGGGGAATGCTATTTTAGATTCCCCATGTCGGTGCATTCATCCCCTGTTTGCTTTGTAAACTGTAGAAGCCACAGATTTGGGTGAGAATCTAAATTTTGGTTTCGAACAAGTACAAATCTCCGGATTTTTACCTTTTGTTTCAATCTTAAATCGTTTATTATTTTTCTAGCACACTTTGAAACAATGGCGTACAGTTTTCTGGATAACATTCGCTATCTTCATGGCAACAAACATCATCTACTGTCTTTTCGGTAGTGGCGAAGAACAAGATTGGAACGATCCAGCTAAACGTAAACAGCAGGAACTAGATTCGAAATATGGCAGTATCGCAAACAAGACTTCTAAGCCAGAAAGTTCACTCGAAAACTCAACAGTTTGATGTAATTGTATTTATTTTAATTTTGTAACTAAGCCAGAGATGGATCTCACGAAAAAGAAAACCTAGGTGTACAAATATGATATGTAGTGTTAGATATTTCTCTCTGGTAGAATTTTTTTACTTAACTGGTACAAAAATAACGTGCATGAGCTAAAAGAGTCCCTGATAAGTATATGAAGATCGTTAGAGATCTTTATAAGGGTGTAATAACTATTGTTAGGACATCTGTAATAGAGACTGATATATTTCACTTGATAGTAGGATTGTATCAGGGCTCACTACTTAGTCCTTATCTATTTCCTTTAGGTTCAGTGAATCAGATTACAAGAAAACTACAGGGCAACATTTCTTGGTGCTTTTGATGTAGTATTATTATGTAATTTTAAAAAATATTTATAGCAAAGATTGAAACATTAGAGATAAGTTCCCGAAGAAACAACTACCATTTAAAGATGGAGTTACTACTATAAATATTTGTACAGTAAAGTGGTTGAAAAGTAACAGTTCCAACTATTTAAGATCGGTATTACAGAGTAATGAGAAAGTAAAGGAAAATTCATGCCGTGGAGTTATAATAGAATCAAGAAGGAATGGAAGGAGGTAAGTGATGTGTTCTGTGATAGAAAAATTATAATGAAACTGAAAATAAAATTCTGTGAAACTGCCACAAGACCAACTGTGATATATGAAACTAAATGTTAAGTAGGCAGTTATAAAGAAAGAAGAACAACGTATTCATGTAGCCGATTGGCACCGAAAAGTTGCTGGATGCAATTTCCTGGAAAGAGTAGGAAAACCAAAGAAGATGTGGTGGGAAACATTTAGACAAATTCTGACTGCGAAGGAGTTAGCAGATATATTGGCATGACTCAAGACGGAAACGTATGAAGAACTGAAGAGAATTGTGACTGAGTCCTTACATATTCCTCCCTTCATATAAAAATCATCACGACCTCACAAATATGGCTCCTGCGCATGTTGAATATGTGCGGCAATATCTAGCGGCCTATCGATGTTGTTATTTTTGACATTTTTTTATTTGATGTAGTACAAAATCTAATACACTGCAAGATCACTACGTTCATAATGTAGTTAATCAAATTCACATTTTTACATATATTAAGAGTAGAAGAATACACTGATAACAGGTTGCTAGTTAAAAATTGGCCGAAAATATTTTTAATTCAGTTAATAGTATTTAGTTTTTGAACAAAAATTTTATTTCGTTCATTTCTTTTTTAAATATTTAAATAAAATACGCTGCACATGACGTATATGCATGTTTTTTTTATATAAAATTAAAGCTATTTTTTTTTAATATGATGATATAGGGTTGCCTAGGAAAAATTGATCACAAATTAGGATTGCCAGCCGTTAAAAACGCGAGGTATTAAAGGTAAAGTAAAATAGAGTTAGCGGTCATTTAACCGTGATAATCCGCAGTCGAGGATTTGGAACAAAATTACAAACTAGCGTCTGAAATAAAAACTTTTGCTGAACCGGCATGAACCACATTAAATATATTTCCATAATAACCACCTGGTTCACATACACTTCTATTGTTGTCATCTAGCTATAACATCATTTTATATCTTCTAGAAAAAATCCGCGTTTCGTCTAAAAATACAACTTCACGTGGATATGTACTATTTCTGTTTTCCATGTATTTACGATATGAATTCTTTCAGTTAAAGCTCTTTGATGACCTTCTTTTTTAAATTTAAAGCCTAAATCTTTTAATATTCTACTCAAAGAGGTTTTACTTATATATTAATTTCTTTAGCCTAGCAACGCTTCATGGGTTACATGTTTCTCTAGAAAGGTTTTTATTTTAATAAATTAATACCTATTAATAATATTAAATTAATACTTTTAATAAATGTAACATGTTAAATCCTTGTCGTAATTCTCAACAGACAGTTGGTCAGAACCTCACAGCGTTGCCAAAACATTAGAATAGTTAGTAAGTGAGGAATTTTTAAAATGTTAACTATTTGTCAAGTTATTATATTAACAGTAAATACACTTAGTTTTAAGACTACTGCAACACACTAAAATTCATAAGAAAACATTTTAATTCAAAATTATTTATTTTAAATTTACCTCTTTTAGAGCATTAATAGTAAAAACGTCCCGCCATTATTTCTTGTTCCAAATAATCTATCTTATATGAAAGCTTATCAGCTTTCTACAGACTATTTAGTTGTTTTGGCATAGCACAATCACAATACACAAGCTATAAATCTAAATTTAATAAATACTTTACAATTTTTTAATATAAGTATAATATATTATGATTAAATTGTGTAAGAAATCAAAATACAAACAAAATTCTTACTCTAAAAAAGCGGCAACACTTTAAACAATTTTTCCACACGTTGAACTGTCATTGAAATTTGAAGTATTCTTCAAGCGTACCAGTTGCGTACAATTGTCCAATCTATTTAACTAAAATTATTATTTTGTCGAATATTATACTTAAAATTTATATTATTAATAATAACAAATGTTTTTGGTTATTTATTCAATATAATTTTAAAATTTTCAATATAATCATGATTACAGTTTTCTGATTATTATACCATGTTGACGCCTATGAAAGATCGAGCAGTTCCGTATGGGTTTCGTATTATTAGCTGTGTTAGGAAAATTTGAACTCTAATTAAGGTTGACGTTCTAGAAATTTTAAATATAAGTGACGTCACTTTATATAAATTGTGACGTGCAACGATATTACTTTGAAAAATGGTATACTTACCATCCTGGTACATATTATATATTGTATTTCGGATTGCCATGTCATTGCCCTCAGGTATTTCAGTAGTTTTCGTTTTTAAACGAGGTCTGTTTTTTCCGGAGAAGATAAAACAGGATCTTTTTCTTTTCTTTTTCCTATATTGTATACTGTATTGCTCACCAATTTAAATACAACTGCTACCCTCTATTCAAATTGAATTTTTTGTTATTAGCAATCAAAACACAAATAAAGTTCTGTAAGCTAATTTGCTGGTTGCGGTGCAAGGGGCTCCTATTGGCGTGGTGAGGTCTTCTTCAGTGACAAGACCACTTTAACCGTTTTTCAGGTCAGCTGGCCAGTTCCTTTTGAGTCTCCTATTGGCTTGGTGTTTTAGCAGAGGTTGGAGTAAGGGGTTACTATGTGATTCCAGTGCTTGATAGGGCATCGTGCTGTATTTATTGATTACATCCTGTATAAACGGGATTGTCGGTCAGATAGCTCAGCGGGCTGTGCGGCTGCCTCTCATTCGCTTCACTGTCGAATGGTTCAGTGGATGTGGGTTCGAGCCCCAGCTCGGTGTACTGAAAACAAAAAGTCTAACGCAGCAGTTTAAAATTCTAGATGAATCTGCGGCTTAGACTAGGATATGCTGGGATCTGATCGGCCTATGGTGGAGCAGTACGGCAAGAGATAAGGGCTTGCGGCTTGGTGATACTCCTCCATAGATCCCTACCGGACGGGCGTAACGCCTAAAAAACCAGATATATATATATATAATATATATATATATATATTATATATATATATATATATATATATATATATATATATATATATATATATAAGATGGTGGTATTCTTGACTGTTGATTTAAATATAAGTTATGATTTTTGAGGATGCAGTCAGTTTATTTGGCCCACAAGACAAAGAAAAACTCTTTGACTTACTGTCAAGCTTTCGAATTTTATTTAATTCTTTTTCAAGACATCAAGACTAGTAAGTAAGAAAATTAACAATTTTAACTAGTTAATTTATATTTCTTTTTATAGATGTCTTGAAAAAGAATTAAATAAAATTCGAAGGCTTGACAGTAAGTCAAAGAGTTTTCTTTGTCTTGTGGGCCAAATAAACTGACTGCATCCTCAAAAATCATAACTTATATATAATATATATATATATATATATATATATATATATATATATATATATATATACGGGATTCTTAGGTCTTCATGCAGTGTTAGGTTTGGCACATACCAAGGTGCATCAGTTATCGTTCGGACTATTTTTGATTGGCATCTTTGAATTACAGCTATGTTTGACTTGCTCGCACATCCCCAGAGTTGGATTTCATACGTCCAGACAGGTTTTATGACGGTTTTGTATACAAGGATTTTGTTTTTAAGGCTCAGTTTCGATTTCCTGCCTACTAAACAGTTTAGATCTTTCATTCTTAGGTCAGTTTGTTTCCGCTTCTTAAGAATGTGTTCTTTCCAGGTGAGTTTTGAGTTAAGATGTATTCCTAGATATTTAGTGCTAGAGGATTGGAGAAGTTGAATATTATTAAGTGAAACTGGGAGACACACAAAGAGAGTTCATTAGTGGAGGGTAGATCTGCTATGTATAGCACGTATAATATTGGTCCAAGAACGCTGCCCTGTGGAACACCAGATTTTATAGGAAAATTATTGGAATTACTTTCATTCACTCTTGTTCGGAATTATCTCCCACTCAGATAGGATTTTAACAGTTCCAGGTACGTGATGGGTAAATATTTCTTAATTTTGAAAATCAAGCCTGTATGCCAAACCTTATCAAAGGCTTGACTAACATCTAGAAAAGCAGCTGTGCAGTAGTATTTGCTTTTCATTGCAGAATTTATGGAGTGTACTATTCTATGAACCTGCTGTATTGTCGCGTGTTTTTTTCTAAAGCCAAATTGGTGGTTGGGTATCAATTCCATTGTATTGGGGTCTGAGATAATTTTTTGTAACAGTAACCTTTCAAGTATTTTGGATACGACTGGTAATAGACTAATTGGTCTATATGATGAAACCGCTAGCTTTCATTTACTTTATCTTTGATTCCTGGCATTTTAAACAGTTAGCAACCTAAATTTGCGAAAAGTTTTTTAGTTACCTACATTATATCATCGTATTAAGAAAAAACTTTAGCGTATTAAGAAAAAGCTTTAATTTGATATAAAAAACATGCATATTGGTCATGAGCAGCGTATTTTATTTAAAAGACAAATGGACGAAATTTTTGTTCAAAAATTTATTACCATTAATTGAATTAAAACCATTTGCGGGCCCTTTTTAACTGGCAACCTGTTATACATGTATTCTCATATTCTTAAATGTACGTAAAAATGTAAGCTTAGTTAACTACGTTATGAACGTAGTGATCTTGCAGTGGTATCTCGTATTATAAGGTTATCCCAGACAGAAATATCTAAGCGTTATTTGCAAATTCCTAATACTGAATGTGTTTTGTTATTTGTAGTTCCTTTATCGATATTTCTATAGTTAAAAGACTTTCTACGTCTGATCTCATGATAGCGATCAGTCATAGAGTATAGTTTTGGCTATGAGTTGTGCTTTTACTATAACTTTACCACCGTATGAGATCTTCTCTGGTGTAATAACTTGTGAGTCAACTGTGATAGTATAAATTTTATTATTTTAATTATAAATATTAAAACTGTTCTATTCAACGTTGTGTACAAACGAATTCGATGAAATTTTTATGGTTTAGTATTTATATTATTGTCCAGACCCATTTCCTTTAGACTTAAAAGAAATAACGAACTTATGAATAATTTAAAATTGTTATTTAATAAAAATACGATTTTTAAAATGCCTATAATCTCTTCACAGCCAAGTAAAGGCGAGCCTAAATCATTACACTAGAACAAATCCTGAACTTCTGAGGAAAGAGAGGGTAGGCGTAATTATATGGAATGGACTGATGCCTAAACCGGCACCAGGAGGGTTACCAGGTCTTATTTTATTTGTTCAGTAGATTGAGAATAATGGATATATATCAATAAATAGATTTTTTTTTATTTATAATTTTTGAACATGATTTTATCATTACATATTTTTTTATAGTAGGTCGATAGTGTTTCAGTAAACTGAAGCTGAAATCAGTAAATATACTAAAAAATCAGTAGATCTGGTAACCCTACGAGAGGTATCTAGTAATGAGCAACGTATATTCACCAAAACATGGCGGTCAGGCTGGTCACATCTAAACTGGACTCACTTTGCGAGGTTTTATTAAATGAGCGTTACCTGTCCTCTCTCTTTCCTTGTCTAAGCTTCAGTCAGTGAATATGCTGTCTGAAAGATGATCCATTTTGAGCGCTTTTTCTTGACTGTGAATAAATTATAAATACCTCCACAAAATAAGCTAAACTGATAGTAGGAGTATTACGTAAGTTTTACATTTGTCCTTTTGCAAATGCAAAGCCACTTCCAACATTAAAATCTATAAACAACAACATATTTGCCTAACTCATCGCAGGTATTAAATAGTTTCCGGTAATTTGGAGTTTCCCTTAATACAGTCCTTCTTCTCTTCGAATGTACAGGGTGTCCCAAAGTGGTATGTTTTGCAGGGTATGCCGAAGATAAGATATCGTGACTTCTTTTTTCGTTAAAGTAACGATTGCCCAATCAAATCATTAATAGCTACCTACATTAGCGAGATACATTTTTGTTTAAAATTATCTCAGTATATGTGTCTCGATAATGTTGGTAGCTATTGATGAGTTGAGTGAGCAATCGTTCCTATAACAAAAAAAGAAGTCATGACATCTTAAATACTTTTTTCTACCTCATCTAGTTTTCGGTACATCATGCAAATCATACTAATTTGGGACACCGTGTACAATATTTCATTATTCTAGGCTTGTTCAATTCAAATCCATCTTTGGTGCCGAAAAAATTTATTGGAAATATATTTACAAATAGTTTACACTACAATTAAGACACATATCTCATTGTTTCACCAACCGTTGTATTGTATACACTGCTTAAAGAATTTTTGTGGCTGTTGCTCAAAGAATTCGTTTACTGCATTTGTACTTTTCCTCCGACTTAAATCCTTTTTCAGTGATCCAACTACGTGAATATCGCAAGGTAATAAATCTAGACTATCGGGTGGATGCTCTAGTACTCTTCATTTTTTCGTTGTAGATTTTCTTTAACGCCACATGGAAGCTTCCCTGTCTTATTGCTTGATGGAGCTTGTTCAAAATTTCATTTGCAATGTAGGTTTTGTAAACTCTATAAGCAGGGATCCAAAAAATGTGAACATAATCTTAACTGCGGAAGGTTGAACTTTAAACTGATACATCAGAATTTCAGTTGAGTTTTTGTTTCAAATCTAATCTGACCAAAATGGATTTCAATTGATCAGGCCTTAGTATTTATATTCATCGAACTACTCTATATATCACTCTCTCACTTACTTTATGAAATATAAAACAATAGTAAAGATATCATCATATATTGCGTACAAACAAAGAACTCGTTTAAAAGTAGTCATTATCTTTCATTCTGAACTGCTTAGCTATTGGCACTCTTTTCAAATAATCTATTCAGCCTATAGATGGTCGTCATCCACCAGTTCTATCGGTGCTTGATTGTCATTGAAATATATTCTTTGTCCACCTGATATCCTTTATTCTTTCTACAGAGCCTAACCTAATTCTACTTTAGTTTGGCAATTAGTTCGATGTGGTCGCATATTTGGATTCTTCGGTGTCATTCCTCGTTTTTAATTAATTCCTGATATTGATTCTGACTATTGTTTTTTTTTGTTTTTCTCTGGTAGATTCTCGATTAAAATATTTTATTCCGTACGTCATAATTGGCAACACACATTGGTCAAAAGACACATTACTCTTGCATATGTGCCCAATTTCTCCATATGCTGCCCAACCGAGGGACATTCTACTGTTGAATTCGATTGTCTGATATGCCCCAGGTGTGTTTATTTGTCGAATATATCTAATTTCGATTTAGCTACAGTTATGCATTCGCAAAATCAGATTTTAACGAGGTTTATTTCCAAACTTAATTTGTTAATTTTTTTCTGGAAGCACATTTTCCATTTATTTATTATATCCATTCCATAATTAGTTATCTCTGTATAAAAAAATTCTACTCTGTTCCTACACAGATCAAGTGATTCACTGTTTTATGCTTTCTGTAACAGAGTATACAATTAAGTCGCTATGATAAAGACTCATCTATGGCGCAAGTCCAGTGTCCAGTAAGAAAGCCTGCTGTGATTCTAAGCTGATATGTTCTGCTTGTTTTCCGCAGTGTGCTTTACAATTTCTACAGTGTCTCGAAAAAATTATTTGCAATAAGTCATAAAGAAGATTTTTATAATTTATATAATACAAAAATTGTTTTCGGATAACTAATATTAATGAAAACTTACGTTTGTATACATATATCATAACATTTTATAGTGAACCAACGACAATGGATTAGCATACACTGATCCGCAAAAAGTCAGCTACGCTGAAATATTTCAAAATAGTTCTTCATTTTGAAGTGGACAGTTTCATGACAATGAGGAATGACTGGAAAACCTCGATAACTTTAACTAATAAAATTTTCGCTTCTTTCGAAGACTGTTCATAACTTTTTTTATTAATACTTAGAATAAGTTGTACCACAGAATAAGAAACAATCAGAATGTCCACTCTCAGATGCCGCCTTTTAAGTTTTTCAGCACGAGATCGCCATGTTTTAGACGGAAACATAGACTCGAATTGAGAAATTTCTGACAAGCTATGGCAGAACTGTAATTTACATTTTTAGAAATTAATAATTTAGTACATTTGAAATAATTTATTCTATTCTTCAACTAAAAGTACGAATAAAAAGGTGCATATTATGTCTATAGTTGCCGTAAATAAATTAAACCGAGTTAATTTATCTATGTACACCAGATAAAATGTCACTGAACTGCACTGGTTCCGTTTAAAACATGGCTGATTCCGTCTGCGCGAACGAGATGCGTGTACTTATTTTTTTAAGCAGCGTGGGCATTCTGATTGTTTATTATTCTGTGGTTGTACTATTAAAGTCTGTGTCAGACGGTCAAATATTTGAATAAACTGACGTAATGACGTCATAATTACAGTTTGTTCAAATTTTAAAAATCTACCTTCACACGATCATTCAGATTTAGATCACACAATGAAATTAACTGTCTTTTTTGCTTATTTATTTTGCTTGTACTTTATTTACGAGTGAAATTATTCTTATCCACAAAGAAAATAAAAAGGCAGAAAGGATTTCTTATAATAATGTGAATCCCTTGCACCATATAAACCATAGATGTATACAGGGTGTCCAGAAACTATCCTAACAAACGAAAACCGCAGATTGCTCAGATAATTTTAAGACGATTTAACCCAATTCATCTAGCCCGAAAATGCTTCCTAAGGGAGCTAGAGCTCTTTTAAGATGTCGCCTTGTAAGTGATATTTTTAAAAAACCCCAGAACGCTTCTATTTAGAAAAATGAAAATTTCCTTTTTGGGTAGGTCAACGGGTATTTTAACGCATAACTTTTTTGTCTGTAATTTTTAAGCATTGGTAATACTAGATTATTAAATTTTCAGGTATTCTAGTACTAAAAGGTACTCTTACTGTAAGTCTGTAGGATACACCGTTTTCGAGAAAAATCGATTTGAAATTTTTTCGTCATGACAGTTAAATTAATATTGTTTGCACTAGTAGGCTTTGAACTGTCAACAAAACTATAACCTACGGTTTTCCTCTATCTTTGGAGAATGTGATATCTCCCCATGATACTATGAACTTAAGATCTACCCACGCGCACCTTTTGCACGTGTGACGTCACTTGGCGACAAATAATCACCAGAAATGTTATGTTTTGTATGGAGTTTTGTGAGATTTAGTCATCGAGCAATAAGACAAAAGAGGGAATGTAAAGGTAGAAGGGGTAAACATATTGATAGACAGGAAGTGCCATCTTGAGAGGCCACTTTAGACAAGGATAGAGAGTCTCTCTCCTTGTTTGACATCAAATTTAGTTGGGTTATGTTATTGTTTGTCCCAAATGTCACATGAAATCTTATTTATATTGAAGTTTTTTAACAATTGTGTCGCATTTTAGACTCTTATCATTAATAATTAATTAAAACTTTCTCGTCTAAGACACATTTTGAAAAATATTATATAGCTACTGTTGATAAGTGTTGAAAAATTTTAAATTTGGCGCCTTTGCATTTCCGGATGTGTCCGCCATCAGAGGCCACTTTTTTGGTCTCCTTTTTATAACGATTAGATTCCCTCTTTTGTCTTATTGCTCGATGGATTTAGTATTGTTTTATTATTTATCTAGTACGTTGACAAATAAATGTGTGCACTTTTAGATAAAATATATTTATTTTAAAATAAAATATATTTTATTATCTATTTAAATTCTAGTAATTTACATTGCTAGGCTAACAGAGATATAAGGATATATATAGGGGAACACATTTTAAGTTTTAAATCAGATATTTTACATAACATCCCTAAATATTCTATATATTTAATAAAAACCCTCTCTTTCCATATATGTTTTACCGACAAGTGGAACTTTTATCACCAATTGACGTCATGCGCATCGACGTACAAAATTCGATTGCGAAGTGGGTTTACCTTGGAAGTCATATAGTATCATGATATCTCCCTATCCTTTGGAGGATGTGATATCTCCCTTATTAGAAGCAAAACGAAAGTAAAAGACGCAGGAGAATATGCTGCCAAATTAAAATTGAGCTTCGCAGGACACAATGTCCGACTGAAGGATAAGAGATGGAGCCACGAAATACAACAATGGAGACCATGGTTAGGAAAGAGAAACAGAGGAAGACCACAAATGAGATGGGCGGATGATATTAAGAAGATCGGAGGACACAACTGGAAGCAAGTGGCGCAAAATAGAAGGCACTGGATTGATTTGGGAGAGGTCCTAAGTCCAAAGTTGGATTACTTAAGGCTGAAGAAGAAGAAGTAATATCTCCCTTACGTTTACCCCGTTTACCATACCCTGTGGCTCCATAAAAAAAAGTGAGCACACTTTCCTTGAAGAGGCAGAAATGTATGAAATGTATTGTTGAGGCAGAAGCCTAAACAAAGTACATGGATTGATTGATAGGCTGTCAATGTTTTCATTTGGTTAAACTAGTTTGTTCAAATATTTGACCGTCTGACACGGACTTAACTTAATATATCGATCGTAAAAAGTTATTACAATGTGTATTCAATTTACAATTTGTTAAGAATAGGTATTAATGTATTTTAGATAATGAAATTGGTTTTCAACCATCATTCCATGAAGTTAATAAAATCTACAATGCGCATTTGGGGAATTTCTTAAATGAAATAAGAGACGTGTCTGGTTTTTGGCTGGCCAGTGTATTTCTTTCTGTTATTTAATATTTGATAAGGTAATTTATCCTAAAATTAATCAACTTGTATATATTTAAGTTTTAAATTAATTTTTAAGCATATGATACTACATTTTCAGTGAATATTTTGTCTATGGTACGATTAGTATAAAAAACTAATAATAAGCTAATAAGGTGATCTGAAGTTTATCGACGCAGCTTATTAATTTAGTTTTTCTTTGTAAATATAGATAATTTATATTAAATGTTTAAAAATAAACAAGAAAACTTCTACAGGTGGCAATTATTTATTGAAAGTACCTCTCCCTTCCTAATCTATATTTATTTTATTTATTTCGAAAATCAAAAACGTACGAATAATAACAAGCTCCCAGAAATTGACGGTATTCCTACAGTATTCTTATAAACATGAGGTAATATCCTCATAAATCGAATTTCCAAAATGATTATGCCATAGGAATGGTGCACTGAGATTATCTTCCCACTTCATAAAAAGAAGATGTGGTGGTGTATAAAAAATTAAGATTTGTAGCACACGAAACAACACTTCTGAATACGTAAACAAACTTCAGTTTTTATAAGTTGACAGATAAACTATTTAGTACACATATAAACTATTTTTTCTACTCTCTTACTAGTAAATTGTATAATTACCTACTATTTGGATGCTAGGTAAATGCATCATAACAGATACTGACATGTAATGACTAGCACGTAATAAAAAAAATTACGCTTCAGTTTTATAAAAATCTGTAATATCACATAAGCCTCGTAAGTCAGTTGGTCGAGTTACCATGGAAACGAATTAACAGACGTTATTTTGACAGATTAAAAATTATTAATCTGTCAGTGTAAATATAGTGGTAATTTAATTTTTATTTTTATAAACGAAAATAATCGTACAAAAAGTATAGTACATAACTTGAGTTGTAAGCTTATTACATGCTTGTAAAATTACTGCGCTCGCCGCTACGCGGCTCGCGCGCAACTTTTTTACTCGCATGTAATAAGCTTCTTACAACTCTCGTTATGTAATATACTAATAAGCGTCGTTAAAACATAACCACATTATTCTTTCACCTTCTAATTTTTAAATTTCAGTTCCACTACAGAACAAAATTTTAGAGATGTCTGTTTCCGTATAAATTAATGGTATTTAAAACATCCCTAATACATCCCTAATGGGACGTCCGTCGGACGACCTTATGGGACGTCCCTGGTATGTCCGACTAGAAATATCCCAAAAGAAGTCCCGGGACGTTTGGACCTTAAAATGGCATAAAATGGACGTCCCAGGGATGTCTTGTGCTGTCTGGGTACCCATTCTATGTAGTACTTCTTCGTTGGTAACTCTGTCTATCCAGTAGGGATGTGTAGTTCACCATCGAAATAGTTCTAATGAACGATTCTTTCAACTGAACTAATTGAACTAGTCATTAATTTTCATAGAACTAGTTCACTGCGAACGATTTGCATTATAAATTATGTCTCGACTTCTAAAGAAGAAAATAATGAATGAATGAATTAGAACATATATTTATTATTTTGTGAATGAATGGACTAACTAGTTTTAAAAAAATGCCGATTAGCCTCAGATAACAGATTCATAATTCTTATGAATGTGACAATAACATAAAGTATGTATGTATGTATTGGCTTGGATGTTGCCATGCTGTGTTGTTTCTTCTTCTTCTTAACATGCCATACACCAAAGTGCGTAGGCGACTATCTCATTACTAGAATTCTGTTCTTGGCGGCGTGACACAGCTCACCTGTATTGTGTATTCCTGTCCATTCTTTAATATTCCTTAACCAGGATAATTTTTTGCGGCCGCCTCCTCTCCTACCTTCGATCTTCCCTTGTAGGATTAATTGTGGTATTTCATATTTTGCTCCTCTCAATATGTGCCCAAGGTAACCAATCTTGCGTTTTTTAATTAATTCAAAGAGTTCTCTTTCCACGCCGGCTCTATTAAGGACGTCATCGTTTCGAACTCTATCCACCCAAGGTATGCACATCATTCTTCTCAATGACCACATTTCAAATGCTTCAAGTTTGTTGATAGATGTTTTTTTCAAAGTCCAAGTTTCCATGCCATAAAGCAAGATGGACCATATGTAGCACTTGACCATTCTGTAGCGTATTTCGAAGTTTAGGTGTTGATTACATAGGAGCGGTCTGAATTTCACAAAAGCTTGTCTTTCCATTTGTATTCGGGTTTTTATCTCGTGTTGTGGATCTGATTGGTCATTGATTGTGATGCCAAGGTATTTAAAAGTTTTCACGCGATTTATACGATTGTCACATATGCATATTATCGGGTTTTCTGGAGGGTTTCTGCTAATGTGTTGTTTCTTGTATTGTAATTTTGAAATAAAAATTTTAGTTGTAATTAAAATGATTGAGGCATTTACATAAAATATAATTTATGTAAAAATGAGAATGAAAATGTGTTATTTAATGTTCCTAGAAAATTCACTGATTTTTTTATAAAGGTTCTTTTAGAAATAACCTAATTATAAATACCTATGAGTTTAAATATACGTAAATATAAAAATAAATCATACTTGAACCATATTTATATTTAAAACGGTTAATAAAAAACAAATCTTAATTATTTTTTGCAAATAAAAACTAACTAACCAAATAAATTATTTTAACAATTTAAACCTAAACATACGATCGAAAGAATTAGTTCCGAACAACTTGTACGGTAGTGAACTAGTGAAAGACTGACTGAAAGAAAGAAATAGTTCCGAACTACTTGTACGGTAGTGAACTAGTGAAAGACTGACTGAAACCCGAAGTAAACGGGCGGCCAGCGCCGAGCTTGTGTAATGATTGAGACGAGACATCTGGCAACCAGTTCTGTTAGGGTTGGATTTAGATGTCGGTCCTACAAATAGTTCTTTAGCGAACTAGTTCGCTGAACTTGTTCATTTTTGTGAAATAGTTCTGTTGAACCAGTCTAAAAGAACTAATAAGCACACCTCTACTATCCAGGACATCCTAAACATGCGTCTATAGCACCACATCTCAAATGCTTTGAGTCTATTCAGTACTGTACTTACTGACACGTACTTAGGTACTTAAAATTACCAAAAAAAAGTAAATAGTTTTAAAACAGTTTTTAAAAGTAAGTAATAAAATGTTAGTATAAATAACAAGGTCAAAAAGACATGTGTTACAATCTGGCAACTGTTGGATTGAGGCTTCTGACTCTATTGCCAAATCTATCCGCTGACCTATCAAAATAAAAGGTGTACTTTCTTTCCTTGTATTGTAAAAGTAGTATTTTTACTCTTATAAAAGCAGCTTTCTCTCTTTATATTTGAAGCAAATCATTATCATTGGTGCTACACCCATATAAAAGAGCCTCGACCTTCCCAAGTCTATACGCCAGTCAGTTCTATCCATTGCCATCTGTTCCAGTTTGCTGCGCCTACTTTTCTACCATCCTCATCTACACCATCCCTCCACCTGAGTTTTGGCCTACCCCTACTTCTACTTCCCATAGGTTGTGACATAAAGATTCTTCAAGGAGAGTTGTTCTGCTATGATCTTGCCAGATGTCCTGCCCATTTTAGTCTTCCTATTTTTATAAGAGACACTACGTCTTTACCGCGTTACCTTATGTTTATATCTGTGATATATCTCGTAGTTGTATTATCCAACAAGCGAGAGCTGTCCAACAAGCGAGAGCTGGCGGGTTGCGCGTAGAACAAATTGAAAAGTGGAAGGGATTGCTCATTTCTATTGCAGTCGGCTAGGAGTTCACATCGTGTAATTAGTGCTAGATTTCTGACAGTGTTGTCAAGTATTTACATTTTTATGTGGAGTGACCCTATATTATAAACTATTATTTATATTTATTAAAATGACAAGTGTATTAAAAGGCAAACCTTTGGTATCTCAAGCACGAGAAATAATTTTCAATGTTTGTAAGTTTACAACCAGAAGTAAGCTAAATGTTTTAGTTGATTTAAAAAAGATACAAGAACGTGTAGCTCAATTAACTGGTAATTATAATACTCATTTTCAAAATAAATTCAGATTTAAAAATTTAATTTAAGTTACAATCAATAAAATTATAATCAATAAATAAATAAAAACTTACAGAACAAAAAAATAGCAGTAAATAATAAGTAAACAATGGATCAGTTAATTAGTACTTTACAGTTCACTATTATTGATAATACAACATGTTTATTTACTACAGATATGCTGGACACTTTAATTATACATTTGAATACGTTGCATTTTTCATAAATGGGAAACGAAATATGATATTGTAAGCAATAACATCACAATATAAAAAGCCTATAATACTTGAGTTTACCGTCTGGCTTAGAAAAATAAACAAAGAATGTGTGTTCTGTGTTGTGTTTAGTTTAGTATTAGTCCGCAATACATATAAAAATACCTTCCTTTCGAGAATTAATTACGTTTTATGAAAATAAATATTATTAACAAATTTTTTCTACGGTTTATTCAATATTATTATTATTTTTATTTTGTTTTCGTGGTAAATAAGTTTATCACACACGCAATGACACAACCACTAAACATATATGTTAACGTAATTTTCAGATCCCAACTAAATTTTTTATACGGCAACTACGCAACTACGACAGCATTAAAAGGGATCATATGTGGAATGCAATGGCAGAACTTTCAGTCCCAAAAAAACTTATCCAGCTCGTTATAGTTTGTGTAAATGGCTGTAGATCTAGAGTGCGGATAGGTAACAAGCTCTCAGAGTCGTTTGAAATAAACAGTGGACGGAAACAAGGAGACGCGCTGTCACCTCTTCTTTTTAATATAATCCTGGAAAAAGTAGCAAGAACCGCACAAATTAGAACAGAACTACTGACAGTAAATGGACCAAAATTACTACTAGCATACGCGGATGACATTGACATTGTAGGAAATACCGTCACCAATGTAAAAGAAACCTTCAATAAATTAAAGAGAGAGGCAAAAAATACCGGTCTAAGGATCAATGAAGAGAAAACCAAATATATGTGCATTAACAGACAAAAGATACGAGATAGAATAGGACAAAATGTAACAATAGACCCCTATAACTTTGAAAGAGTGGAGAGTTTTAAATATCTCGGAGCGACTATCACCACAGATAACGATATCACGGAAGAGATAAAAGGGAGAATTCAGGCAGCAAACAGATGTATGTATAGCCTCCACAACACTATTAAATCCAAGAGCCTAACACGAACATCAAAAATCAGGATATATAAAACAGTAATTAGACCGGTGCTCATGTCTGGGTGTGAGACGTGGACGCTGACAAAAGCAATGGAAAGTAAACTCAGATGCTTTGAGAGAAAAATCCTCAGAAAGATCTTCGGTCCCTATCACGATCCGAATACTAACCAATACCGAATGAGATCAAATGCCGAGGTCAAACAAATGTATAGTGCTAGCGACGTAGTCCAAGAGATTAAATCCCAACGTCTAAGATGGGCTGGCCATATTCATAGGCTCCCTAATAACCGCCTTACCAAGTTAATCTGGGAAGAAGTCCCGACAGGGAGAAGGCCCTTAGGACGTCCACTAATGCGATGGAGAGATAATATATGGTCAGATTTGAGAACAATGGGGCTAACCCACTGACTTAAACATCATGGACGACCGTTCGAGATGGAAGCAGGTTGTGCAGTCAGCCAATACCCACCCCGGGTTGTAGTGCTACCAGAAGAAGAAGAACTACGCATTTGTGACACCCGCGATTAAGTACCTCTCCCATCTCTCTTAGAATAATTCCTTTTCTATTTTCGCGCAGCTCACCCGCCAGCTCTCACTTGTCGGATAATACCTCCTTCTCCAAACACCATTTTCACAGATGCCACCGAATATTCTTCTCAGTATCCTTCGTTTAAATATAAGCAGAGGTTTTCATCTGTCTTGGAAATTATTCATGTCTCCGATCCATATGTCAACACTGGTTGCAAATAACTCTGTATTTTATTCAACATAGGCAATCGCAACACAATTTGTTTCATTTATAAAAAAACAACAGCAAGTTCTGTATTCCTCCCCATGTCATCTTGCAGGTGTCTCTCTCTCTCTATATATATAATCTTTCATTTGGGATGCTTTCCCGACTTTATTTTCTCACTGTATTGTCTTAATAAGTAATTCACCATTCAATTTTCTCACTTTCTACACTCTTTCGCGATTTGATTGGACCGCACTATCAATATTCTATTTTTGTTTATAATTTCATTTACTTTCTTTGACAGACTCTGAACTTCTAATACTTTTCCGTATTTTAATTCGTCTTAAAATTTTTAACAGAGCATCTTGCTTTCATTCTACTTTTTTATACAGGCTTCGGACCGGCAAGAATGCTTATTAAGCTACTGAATCCACCCAACGGCCATTGCAGGTAAACTTTGCAAGTTTTATTTAAAATATTTATGTCAGGACAAGTTCTAGAAGATTATATGTAAAGTTTAAGGAGTCAAGTTATGTGACATACAGTAATAAACATACATAATTTTAAAAAATTCAAATTTATTTCTCATACATAAAAATATTTTAACAATAGTTAATAGTTTCTAAACAACTGCTCTACATATGTGACTAATTCTGTAACATGGACCTGTTCCTGAAAAAAAAAACAACATAAATTTATTATAAAAGAAACATATACAATTCATAAGTCCTCTGAGTGGGGGATTTAGGAATGGAGTTCGTGACCACGACGACCATATTACAAATTTCAATACATGCTTCAGTTTAAATAATGATAGAAAGTTTGTATACAGGTTAAATTCTAGCATTAGGCAGATTTTTTGTTTA
The DNA here is from genome assembly GCA_918026665.1 of Diabrotica balteata. Classification (NCBI taxonomy): domain Eukaryota; kingdom Metazoa; phylum Arthropoda; class Insecta; order Coleoptera; family Chrysomelidae; genus Diabrotica; species Diabrotica balteata. Next base: position 111,336,707 of record OU898283.1, read on the forward strand.
ATAATTAATAACAATAATAATATTAATTCGTACTAGAATTCAAATTACTGGATGACTGATGCAAAATAGTCTCCTGCAAAGTGAGAGTATGTGACTTGACTTGACAAACGCCACGTTGGATTTTCCACTTGTTGACGGCTAACAGCCGCCATGTTGACAACTACTTACAGCTGACATGTTGTATTGAACACGTGACGTTAATGGTCCAATAGGAACGCGGCGGCCACGTTGGAAGGGGTGTGGCTTACAAATCATCTGCACACATTCCACATCCGGCGGTAATTATCAAAGGATGCCGACAAAAGAAAGTTTGCCATGCCCAACCGCTCCAAACTCTGCTCGGAATGCCTTGTGAGATGTCAAATGAAAAAAGTTCATTTGGTCTGTTTCCTTTTAACCTCAAACGTTAATCCTGTTAGTCCGATTTGTCACAACAGAGCTAAAGATAGACTATATTTGTCAGTAATGCTCGACAATATTTCTATAAAATCCACCAGCTCTACCTATCAACTTCCAGTGTTGCTGGAACAATTACTTGTTTCAAACAATGTTGAACAACTGCTTGTAAGCAACAATTCTAAAGTATTTTCGTAAGTGATAAAACGCTGCATGAGTAGCTGAAGTAAATGCCCTATAAAAATCGAAACTTATGCGATTTCTGGATTACATTTTATTTTTAAACTAATTTGGAAAAAGCCTGCCCTATCAAAAGAAACCTTGCCAGGAGCCCATAGATCTAAAGGGTTGGTTATAAATCTAGACAATTTCTGATGTAAAACGATGTTCACTTTATCCCTACACATGATTTCCAAATGTAATTTTCCAACATAACTAATATTTTTATGAACATATGTGTATTATATAAATTAAATAACCTTACCTTAAGTGTTGTATCACGACTTCTTAGATTAGCTATACCATCATTTAGGGTTCTTTCATTTAGAACAACTGTATATGGGATTCCCAACTGATCATATTGCTTGTACTGAGCTTCTAAAGTATTTCTAGAAGAACTTGGAAGATACAAAGTTGAAACATGGTTTGCTCGAAGTTGTTTGCAAAGATATAATGCTAAATCTTCAAGTTCCTTTGTAATGGCTTGCGCTAAAAAAATAAATACACTGTAATCTTCATTAATTTAATATTTCAAGAAAGAGTATAATTATGGAGAGCCACTGATAACAATAGCAATATAGTGAAGTTAGGAACTATGAAATGGATTTAAGAAATTATAATGTGTACATTTTTGCACCATTTGTCACTGAATGGGGGATGAATTATTAATATTAATATATTTCATTATTTCAGATTTCTCTACTATCGTGAAAAAACAGCAACGCTGTGAGAAATTGACAACATCAAATTTTATGACGTCAACAATATTTTCATGACAATCGTGACAAAAGGCAATGATTTGACCTGGTATCCTTTTTCTTTGGCCTTAAAGTCAGAAGCTTGGAAATTCTAACACTTATGCAATAACACTGTCTCCTTCTAGAGTGGCACACTGATTACAAGACATCTCTAACAATTTGCCTCCATTTTTTGGAGTAAGACTTGTCCTTGGCCTAGAAATATTCATTAGTTTCCATAATTATCTTCCTATTTGAACCAAATCTTCCAAGAGGAAATCAAAGAAGAATGGCAAATTGTGTACTTTTTTTCTGTTAGGTTACTTACATGAAAACTAATAGAAAAATATTTCGCTTTGATAATCCAAAGAAGAAATACTTCAATAATAAAAATAAACAGAATATTAATGAATAAGTTTATATAGGGTGACAATTGGAAAAATTCCCACCATTAACATCTTTGTTCACATAAATATAAAAAATTAGAAAAACATGTTGATTTTATATTCAATGGCCTGACTTTTAGAGAATATTTTTATCCTAGGGCTACAGCATCGTTGGTTGAATATATAAACTCATATATACCAAATAATATAATATGTATATACAAATCTAAAAAAAACTGATAATACTTACAACTACCTGTCATTGCGAAACTAAGTTTGAATGGGGCTAGCTTTCTATGAAAATGAAACATTGGTCTAACGTTATCCTGAAAGACTGGTTCTTGATAAGCATCACAAATGGCATTTAAAAATATCGTAGGTAAATTTATTTGGCTCGTAATTGTATGAGCTGTCACAAATTTTCGTTCTTTAAACTAAAATAAATGGTATACATTAATGTATCTTAGTATAATATACAGAATTCTTGGTATAAAATATTTAACTGTACTATAGTTTTTAACATATAAATAAAAAAAGTTATAGGCAGTAAAAAGATGAAGAAGCAGATACAATATTATAGCAGATAATTGCACAGTTAAGTTGTTTTGACATACAGGTTATTACAAAATAATTCATAATTTTGTACTCACTGCTTCAAATGAAAATTAGACCCTACTCACCTCTAGTTGCTGATTGGTAAAATTTTTATCTTCTTTGTTAAGAGTGGGGGGGGGGGGGGGGGAGGGAGTGGTGGGGGGGGGATGGCCGGGGAAGTAAGGGGCGGGGTGTTTTGGGGGGGGGCAGGCGCTGGGGGGGGGGGCAAGTAAATATTTTTGGCAGGCATATCTACAGTTTGTACTGAGTTTTCTTCGACATTTTTATATCACTGCTTCAAGGTAACGACCAACGGGTCAACCAGGAGCAAGAAAACAATACAATGTGGAATAACAGGAAGTGCTCATCACTCCTGATTCGATACCGACACAACCCAACACGCCGCCTCTCCGCACACCACCAGAAAAAGATGCCTCCAAACCCCCCTCCCAAAAAAACTTTTCCCCCTTCCTCCAGACCCCCAACCATCAGCCCCATTGGCCAGCAACCAGGCCCCAAACCCACCCCCCATCCCATCGCCCCGCAATGTCAATGTCAATACCAACCCCCCTGTCCTCACCCCATCCTCCACTCATTAGTGCCAGAACTTACCCCTTAGTACAGCTGCCTACCCCCCGTCCCAAGAACCACCACAGGTTCTCTCACAGCCACACAATCCACCCCCCACGTTACTTCACTCTTCGCATGCCACTATAGTCCACCTAACTTAATCGTCCATTCTATCTCAGTTCCCCTGGCCCACATTTAACCCCGCCAGACCCACACCAGCCCGTAACCAATCACTCCACCCGAGACAACCCCTCCCCCTCAGCCCTTACCCGATCCACCCTCACAAGTGTCCCCCATCGTCCTACCCATGCATGATCAGCAACAGTGTCTCACCCTTCCCCACACCCCATGTAGCCCACCCAACACCCAACGCCCAAAAGAATTTGGTAAACCTTGCTATTCCCAACCAAATTGTACAACTCGTCATCCCCAGTCATACACCCCCCCGCAGGCCGCCCCGCCCAAAAACCCTCCTCTGACATACCCCAAACCATCACCCCTTATCCAACCGGTGCCTCCCCCTCGCCAATTTTTTCCCCCCACCCACCCCCCTTACCACTCCCCCACCCCCCCCCATAGTTCCCAACCCCCAAATAATTCAGCGACAATCCCCACTAACATTTATCACTACATAAATACCGGCGATCGTGATGCCCTATGGACCGATAATACTGACAAACAGAATTAACGTACAGACATCAAAACACAATGTGACAGCAATTGTTGAAAACTCAAAAGGAACTAAATATAATGGTGTACAATTACGATTACTTACAGACGAAATTAAATACAATGACTTCTTTTATTTTTAACTTATTTATTAGTTTTATTTTCGGATATTTCTACGTTTTGTTACTGCCAACATATACAGTGTGGTTTGTAAAAGTCCTTAGACCCTTAACTTTTAAATGGAACAATATATAAATAAAATGTTTCTTTATATTTTAATTTTATTTTATTTGATTTTATCTAAATCTATAAACAAATGGTTTGTATCACTAGCACATACTGTAGAATTAAAAACAAACTGCTTGTGTGACATAAATAAAAGGCATTTCTTAATTTTTATTTTATTTTAATTAAACCCAAGTATATTGTAGCAAATATTATTTATATTTGAGAACTCCTGACAGAAGGAGCCAGGTAGGGTCGTTATTGGGCATTAGTACTTAAGCTACCCTCAACACAAAAGATGTGAAGTTTATTTTAATACAAGTTTGCAAAGAAGTATGGCGTCAATGTTGTGCATTTACCCTGTACAGACTAGTCACTTTGAGACAATCTATAGATAGGATATCAAATTAAATAACCATTCTCATTAAAATCTTATACTTACTTTCCTAAACCATATCCTTCTTTGCTTCTGCCAATGGTGGAACATTCTGGTAGAATCAGTTGGTGATACAAATATAGTAAACTTTAGAAACACATCCTCTTCATGCCTAAGTAGATTTTCAAAACTTACCCTCTCTCCTTTGGTTGCATTTTTGTAATATTCAACAATTTCATCAGTTGTAAAAGATTTCTTTTGTCTTTTGACATCTGTGATACCAAATGGTAATTTATTTGAACAAAGAATTTTGACAAAGTCGTATGTATTATCAATATCACCCTCATTGGGACATACTGTAAGTTCTTTATTTATCAGAGTGTGATACAACCATTCTGTGTTTATATTTTGGCATAAGAGTAGTCCCAACGGGCCAATTTTGAACTGGTCAATGTTATATTTAGGTAAAACAGTCTTTTTTAAGAAACCACTATTTGTTGCAAAGTCAAGAGTCCTTTTTAACATCTTTTGTGTCATAAAGTAAGTTTTCCCTGGATTCTAAAGGTATATTTCCTGGTGGTGCTACAAAATACTCGTCTTCAACTAAAACTGCTCCTTTTAATACAGCTTCTCTACAGTTCCCATCAGTTACGATATCTTCTCTTACTTGTAATGGTCTGAAAATAAATTTGAAAATACAGATAACTAGACTTCAGATATTTATGCATTATAATAATAACATCTTTCTAAAAAAATACCTAATTAATATTCAACATTCATTAAAGTGAGGTGCATTGTTTAAGGTGTGAAATTCCATAAAAAAGAAATCATTTCATAAAACAGGTAGATCTCTTATTTATGGAAATTCACACTCCAAACAATAGCACCTCATTGAGCTGAATATGAATAAGTATCTTAGAAAGATGGTAGTACTATAAAGCATAATTATTCTAACCCTACAGGTAACACAATAGCAATAATAATTAATTATATATGCCATTTTTATTTCAAATGCTTCAATTCGACAATATACCTATCAGTTTCTTCAATTCCTTATCCTTCTCTTCAACCTAAGTGTACCTAAGATAAGTTGACCTAAACATCTCTATTTGCTGATGTTTCCATTATTTGTAGGTTTGCCTTCTGCTAAACAATTGTGATTTTGTCAGATTTTTCTTTTTACTGTTTTCTCTGGTATTTGCATGCCACAATCAGTGTTGTTTTAATGTTTTTCAATAACACAGAACTATTATTCTAAGAGTAATTTGAAAAGATACCGGTTTTGGTCTGCATTGTTTATTATGGTATTATCTCCATATCTATAATCAGTCATCCTATTCCAAAACGTTTCATCTTTTTTCTTGTTTTATAATATAGCAGTAAATTTTATCAAAACAAATGAATATTACAACTTTGATATTTTAATATCTAAGGAGAATTTATAATATTTACTAATAATCAGTACACTTACAAATCCTCTAATGGAGTAATGAGTGGTTCCACATTTGATGTATCAACTTGTAGGATTTGATCTGCAAACTCTAATTGGGCTTCAACGGTTTCAATTGCTTTTTTGCTTTCGCAATCGACTAGGGATAATCTTTCGAGTAAAGCTATGGTATTAGCATCAATTTTAGTCTTCGGTGGTAACTTTGTCAAATCGATCTTTGATTTTATTCTTTTTGCGGGAATAATTCGTTTAATTTCTTTTGTCACTACTTTAGGTTGTTCTACTACCGTACAAAAATACCTAATTTTATTTAAAGTAAGATAAACGAGCCTATTCATTATATTTTTTGTTTAAATTGGAGAAAACTTTCAAAACAGGGGCATCTTTGTTTTTAAAAATCTTTTAATTTGGTTATGTTTTTCTTCTTTTTTAAAATATTGAAATTAAGTAAGAATCAACAGCCAACAAAAAATTGAAAAATATTATTAATTTTAACATTTTATTCATAATTCATAAAAACTGCAACAAAAGAAACATTTATTGTCGGTTGGCATGTTATATTAATCTCTATACTATATAAATATCTTTGCTCTTTATACTGCTCTCTTACATATCTCGATACTGCCCTAAATCGATTGACAGAATTTGGCAACTTACAATACAGAGTAAAATTTAAGTAAATTTTTAGTAGAGGCGCTCCACAGTTTTTAATTCCCACGACTCATTGATTATTAGTTCCCAAGTAATTGTATTTTGTGAGACACGTTCAATTCTCATTTGGTTCACATACTGAGTTCACATTTAGAACACAAAATTAATATGTTTCCTTCTAAAACATGGCGAGTGCTGACAAACTTCAAAGCCGTCATCTGAGAGTGGGCATTCTGGTTGTTTATTATTCTGTGATACTTGATACCTCGCCAAAAAATGCCTCGATTCAGCTGGTACTGGGTAAGTAAATATTTTAATTTTAAACAATTCAACAACACAACAAATAAAAGATTGAAAGTTGAACCTTAGACTTTAGACCTATTTACCATTTCTCTACTTGATTTAAATTGATCAGTTGGAGCCGGACAAGTTAAAAACCATTACTCGTTTTAATTTTTATAAGGACTTATTAAATTAAAGGAATTATGATTAATTCTGGGTAAGTAGAACAATTAATATGTAGGTTAGGAGTAGAAATTTAAAGTATTCTGTAAACTTGGCATTTTTGAGTGGATAGTTAATAAGTATTTAAGTAATAAAATTCTTTTAGTTTAGTTTTGTTATTTTTTAGTCGAAAATAGTATATTTCACTGTATATTTGTGGCATATAGTTAATTGTAGAATTGGGTTATTAGACATTATTTATCCTCCTATTAAATAGTCTCTTGACCAAGTTTTATATTAGTATATCCTTGTTCCAAGTTCTAAATTTGTCAAGAAACTATACCAGAAAGCCTTAAAAATTTTTAAATCTAAATTATTTTATTAATTTTCAACAGAAAGCTATGACCTAAATTTCAGAGACCTACTTAATTTTATATTGCATTACAATTACTATTTTATACAATTTCTTCATTTTCTTTCATTAGCCTCTACTTTTGTTTTGCTATAGTTTAATATATTTCAAAGGCAATGAGGATATTACATTTTCAAAATAATTTAAAGATCACCATTATATGTATTTCTGCTTCTCATATGATTTCGTCCAAAGTTCACATATTTTAAGAATTTATACACATGGTCCTAAATTTTGCAAGCCACAGAACACACTGAGCTAAATTTTTCCCAAAAAAAATTGGTTTTGAATATCATTTTTTTCATACCCTCATACAATAAAGTGTATTAATTTTATTGTTAGTCTTTAGACAGTTTGTGTTTTTGTATAGTGAGTTGCACTATTCATTTTTCTTCATGGCGGTTTGAGTCAAAATGTTCTACATTTATTTGTTAAACAATTCAGTTTTATATTTACGGTAGACTCCCTCTTAACTGGCCACCTAGGGACCAGAACCTGGCCGGTTGACCAAATGGTCGGTTAATCCTTGTTTAAAAAAAAAAGCAGTAACTTTCTTCTGTTTCTTAACATTAAGTGAATTTTTTAAAGCTATATCTCTGTATTTTTTTAAAAACCAAGACATGTATTGAAGATGACCCGGGTTGTTCTTCAATATACTTCAATGCCCCAACTCCAGTGCAGCCCTTGCTTCGGTGTGGCCCACCTTCTCCTCTCCGTCCGCATCATCATCATCAGTCTCATAATTTTCATAGGGCTCTTCATTTGTTGCTAGTGAAATTATTTTGTTGTCTGTCAAAAATTTGTTTTCAAGTTCCTCGTCACAGTTTATCCATTCTTCTATATCTTTCGGCCTGCAATTGGACATTTCCGGATAACGTTTGGAGATCTTGAAGAATGGAATGGAAGAAAGATCTTCTTAGTGTGATTGTTGACACTCAACAAGTTCCTCAATGTTGGCCCAAAGTTTTCGCCAAGACTTAACGAAAGTAGAAGCAGAAATTTCTTGAAAGGCAGAAGCTAACATGTAAATTACATCCTTTAAGTTAATTTATTTGATGATATCAATAAGATTGAGGTCTTCATTTTCTGTGCATTGTAAAATTTCGGACAGTAATTTACGTCTGTATCATCTTTTCAAGCTTTCAATCATCCCTCGATCCATTGGTTGCACCAAGCTTGTAACATTAGGAGGAAGAAAGATTATTTTTATGTCTCGTATGTTAGGTTTCCAAGATGAGTTGGAGCATTATCCAGAACTAGGACTACTTTAGTGGGAAGATTTATGCTCTTAAAATGGCGCGTTATTCTCGGAACAAATTCAGGCTCAAACCATTCTTTGAATAGATCAGCGCTCATCCATGCTGATTTTTGTGATCTGTAGAATACAGGGAGGGACGAAGGATGTAAGTTTTTGCACGCAATTTAGCGGACTTACCAACAACAAAAAGAGGAATTTTATGTGTTCCTGCTGCATTTGAACAAATAGCAACTGCAATGTGGTCTTTATTCTTTTTAAATCCAGAAGCTGATTTTTCATGCATTTCCAAAAATGTTTTTCTGGAAGTATTTTAAAATTGTCAGACAACTCTCACTTGCAATAAATTCGCCTCCATCTATAATTTTGCTATGTATACATAAAGCCTTTTCCCTTAGAATCGGGACGCTAATAGGTGTGCCCCTCCGCCGTTCTTGAAGAATCCACAACCAAAGAGCTTCATCTACTATCTCGAATTTCGTTTTTTTAGTGCCTCTAGTTTTTAGATTTTCATCTGTTTACGCTTCTCACTCATTTTTGCACAAGATGGTTTTAATCCTCATCAAAAGCAAAAACAGAACTCACAACCGGGGGCGAGAAACGATCATCAAGCGGCGCTTGATAATCGTTTCGTACGCAAAACAATAGGAAGGGGGAGTGGCCGTGAATGCGGGACCGGTTAAGAGAGAGTCTACTGTATGTCCAATTACAGATGCCTTCATACTGAGCCAGCGAAAAAAATATATAATTAGAGGAGACTGTGAAATTACTTTTATATAAGTAAAAATTTATTAAAAATTTTTATACTTATACACTTTAATAAATATTATAAGGTTTTATTTATATTCATCTAACCCTAAACTTTTGTACCAATAGATAGTAGATTTTAGATAAATATGACGATATATGCCATGTGGCTATTAAATAATGAAATTGGCTTTGCTACAATAGAAGAAGGTACACATACACTAAATGCATTGATGACTATTTAGCACCAAGTCGTCTCTTATTCACAGTATGCAGTAACCCTCACTTCTGTAAATAAATCCATATAACCTTAGTAAAGTTGTAATGACAGAGTGAATCAATAAATTGTTGTTAAATTTCACATAAAGGTTGGAAAAACCTCAACTGTACTTGAATACATGTTTTAAGTATTTTCAAGAAAACTGATCAGACATTCAAGATGATCAAGTAATCTTTTATGTCAAAAGCAGATGACCAAAAAAATCAGTAATCTGGTTCCAACTGGTCTTCAATGGCCATACTTTAAACATGTAAAAACAATGCAATTTCCATGTGAAGCCTACACACCAAAAATGATTAAGGTCATTTTGTATATAAGTCAATTTTAAAGTTCAAAGACTAATTTTAAAATGGTTTAATATAAATTTTAAGTCAAACTGTTTTTCAATGAGTATACAGTGCGTTAAGTTTTTGATTAGGTATTGCACACTATACGGAGCGCTAAAATCGGCAACGTTGCAAATGTTCGTTCTCCGACCCGAGACTATCTGCACCGACAGAAAATCATTTTAGTTTAGTAACTCACAACAACGTTTGGGATGTACTTCTCTGTCGTCCGATCTCATGTTTCATTACGTATAGCCGATTTTAATAGTAGGAAATTCGATAAAAATGCACTGACCTAATCGGTGCATTGTTATCGATTTTTATTAATGTGAAAATTTTTTTGTGGTTGAATTAAAAATAAAAGCGTATTTCTTTAAAAAGATAAAATAAAAAATATACTCTTATTGAAAATTAAAATATTATTCCTAATAAAATAAAAAATAATTCTTTATGACCTACAGAAATGGTTCAAATAGTTGACCTTCTACGGCTGAACAGTACCCCAATCTGTCATAAAAACTTCTGCGAACAGATGAAAGAGTTTCTGCTGTAACAGAATTGGAGACTTCTCTTATTCGATTTTTTAATTCATCCAAATTTTGGGCTCTAGCCTCAGGATGATCGTAGATAATGCTTTTTAAATGTCCCCAAAAAAAGAAGTCCATGGGTGTAAGATCTGGAGATCGCGCAGGCCACTTAATATCGCCTGTTCCACTGATAACTCGATTCGGGAAAGTATTGTTTAAATACTCCCTAATAATTCGAGCGTTGTGAACTGAACAGCCGTCTTGATGAAACCAAACATTCTCCAGATTTACATCAGGAAGATTGAGAATAGCGGAAGAACATGATTCTGTAACAAATCGAGGTATACTCTACTATTCAAGTTGCCCTCAATAAAAAATGGACCTATTATGTGGTCTCCTAAAATGCCAGTCCAGACGTTAACTTTTTGAGGACGTTGAGTTCGGTAAACAACACTTCTGTGCTGGTTTTCCCGCGCCCAATACCTCGTAATGGAAGGATTGTGTCTCCCTACTAACGAAACAGAAGATTCATCAGTGAATAAAATGTTTTTAATAAAATTTGGTTCACTATTAGCCTTCGTTATTAGAGTTTCACAAAACTCCATTCTTCGAAAGTAATCGTCTGGATAAAGCTGCTGCGTTTTCGAATATTTAAAATTCTTGTAACCGTGCTTTTTCCATACTTTCGTTACAGTAACATTGCTAACATCTAACTCTCTAGCAACGCTTCTACTTGAACGTGTTGAATCTACCTCGATTGTTGCACAAATTTGTGTATCCCGGTATTCTCTTTCCTCAACTTTTTCTGGTAACACTTCTCGAGCGTGACATTTTCTGCAATTTTTGAGGCAATAACAACTCTCAAAATTTTTAACAATATTATAAATTGACTGTACACAAGGAATTGGTCTTCCCTCAAAAAACACAGAAAATAAATCTACACACTGTTGCGCAGAATTGCCACTATAAAACCATTTTATTATTTGAGCTTTTTCCGCGGCCATATAAACAGACATGTTTACAAAAATAAATTAAAACTCTACGCTGTTATACCTTTAAACAACCACGGTATAATGACAATATGACAAATTTGCCGACGGGCGACGAGCAACGACGAGTCAACGAAGCAGATATGTAGTGGCAAGTCGACGACGCGCAGTGTTGCCATTTATAGAGTGTATACCTAATCCAAAACTTAACGCACTGTATAATTTATTGGTGAAAAGATAAAAATATTCCCAGACTGTTGTTTTCTCAATTTTTTTTTATTTTTGATGATTTGATCAAAAATACACAAAAAAATGTCAAAAATAGTGTATGTCATTAAAGCAATAACCAAAAGAATGCAAGTCAAAAATAAAATAATGTAACTACCACTACTAAACATAGCAATAATTGTCTTTTTTATATTATTTTTTCTTAGCACATTTTTTTGCAGCCTGTTTCTTCTTTACAAGACTAACTCTTGACCCTTGTTCCGTTGTGTTGTGACCGAAAAAATGTGTGGCAACATTACCACAATCTGCTTAAGGTGTTTTAAGACCTTCCACTTTTCCAAACTAATTGGCAACAAATCTGAAAGACAAAATAATATAGAAAAGTGGGTATAAATAAAAATTTATTACCTGTATAACTTCTGTTGGGTAAAAAAATTCTTGGGTTCCTGCCATATCAGTTTTTAAAATAGTATTGGTACGAATCACATAAGTTTCGAAAGGCCCATTGTAGCTTGTTCTAAATGAAATATATTGAGGATGAATCTCTTCACAAACTATTTCTCGAAGAGGTCTGCTAGCAAATGGGCATTTTGTTTTAAAACTGGATGAATTAAACTGAGTCAATTGGCGAATTAGGGACTGATCTACTTCTATGACTTTAAATGGGCTAGGTTTTGTGTGTGCTTCCTTAAATTCGTCCACCAAATCTTCAACAGTTTCAGCTTTGATCCACTGGTTAATGAGTCCCATATTCCTGTCACACTGCAAATATGAACGACGTCTTATTGGAAAAATCATTTTAATTTTGTCAATTCATCTTGTGTAATTACGTAATGAATGAATTTAAAGAGGTTATAGTTTTTATTTTGGCCTCCAAAAGAGTTGCAGAATATAAGTAAATCTCTTACACTGGACTCTAACTGCAAAAATATAAAATTATGCAAAAACGAAATAACTTCCTCTGATCCCTTAGCTGCGATATTTTCGGGGTAACAATAAAAGTAGGGATCGCCAGTAGACAGCACGTGAATATTAAAAGAATATAAAGTAAGTTTTCTTATATAATACATGTCGTTGTTTGTAATGTTTGGTATAGGAAGGTTTTTTTGAAAATCCATCGCTATTGATTCGAACTCTTTACTCTTCATCTTTTTTTTCTTGCTTCTTTTTTACGATCATAGAACACTTCGGCCTTTCGCAAATGCAATTCATGTTGTATTTCCTTCTTTCTTAGTTCTTGAAGAATTTTCGTGTCATTTTCTGGCGTTGTTGAATCATTTTTATTTTTCAATAGTGCTGTTTTCTCAGCAGTATATTTATCGCAACTACTGCAGGTATCGCTGCGTGGATATCCAAATTTAATGTTGAAGTTATTATTAAAGATTTTGTGATAAAACTCAAATGAAATATCTGGAAGAGATAAAGCCTTATACATATTGTATATTTTTCTTATTGTTAGACTGTCTGGTAAGTACACCACTGTAGATTTTTTTCTACTGTAGTGGCTCTGTCAGCCTTTAAAGGAATTAATATGATCTTTTACAGCCGCAAATGTGGTCGAAGGCTTTGTACAATGTATTTCTAGCAAATGTTTTTCCATATTATTTCAACCCATTCTGTAGTTCATCTACAAAAAAAAACCTTTTCTACTGATTTTCACTTTTCAGTACATTTTACCCCAAATGTACCTAATTTTGTACATTTTTCAGTATTCTGGGCATTTAAAAATGTTAAAGGTTGTTTATTCAAATCTTTTAAAACAGTATTATTTTTTAAATAATCATTACTTCAAAGTATTTTAAACAAATAGGTAACCTAATCATTGTATGATATATTATCTTCTTGAATTTAATGGTTTGTTTATATTAACAGATTGATTGTATATAGGAATGTTTTTATTGAAATTGTTTTTCTAATAATATTGATGTCTATGGCTTGATTAATTTCTGTCAACATGTATGGACTTCTGATGGACATACCCTTACCTGAATTATTATTTGTATTTGTTGTTTGAAGGAAATATTGAATGTTTCCTCCATATCAAGAAATTTACCAAGTTTTTCGTACTTTGAATTTATTTATTTACAAATATTATCTTAAGAAGTTTGTTAATAAACAAACTTTGAACATTTATACTTTCATAAATTATGAGATCCTAACTAATACTTGAGATCATAGATATCAAATTGAAATTTAATCTAGTCTCAAAAATTTCCAAAGTTCAAAAAGGTATTTGTGAGATAGATTATATATCTAAACTATTTGACCTTTCAATTTATTTGTTAAATACAAAGTTTTTATTAATTTCTTTATTCTAATGCTTAATTTCCTTATTTGAAGTATAATGTGTTTGTGGCTACAAAATTGACAATTAATCAACTTCATTTATTAATGTAATCTTGCCAGTAGCCTCACACGTCAAAATAAAAACAATAGTTCTGTTCTGTTCAGAATTGGAGACTTCTCTTATTCGATTTTTTAATTCATCCAAATTTTGGGCTCTAGCCTCAGGATGAGCGTAGATAATGCTTTTTAAATGTCCCCAAAAAAAGAAGTCCATGGGTGTAAGATCTGGAGATCGCGCAGGCCACTTAATATCGCCTGTTCCACTGATAACTCGATTCGGGAAAGTATTGTTTAAGTACTCCCTAATAATTCGGAGCGTTGTGAACTGAACAGCCGTCTTGATGAAACCAAACATTCTCCAGATTTACATCAGGAAGATTGAGAATAGCGGAAGAACATGATTCTGTAAGAAATCGAGGTATACTCTACTATTCAAGTTACCCTCAATAAAAAATGGACCTATTATGTGGTCTCCTAAAATGCCAGTCCAGACGTTAACTTTTTGAGGACGTTGAGTTCGGTAAACAACACTTCTGTGCTGGTTTTCCCCGCGCCCAATACCTCGTAATGGAAGGATTGTGTCTCCCTACTAACGAAACAGAAGATTCATCAGTGAATAAAATGTTTTTAATAAAAGTTGGTTCACTATTAGCCTTCGTTATTAGAGTTTCACAAAACTCCATTCTTCGAAAGTAATCGTCTGGATAAAGCTGCTGCGTTTTCGAATATTTAAAATTCTTGTAACCGTGCTTTTTGAATACTTTCGTTACAGTAACATTGCTAACATCTAACTCTCTAGCAACGCTTCTACTTGAACGTGTTGAATCTACTTCGATTGTTGCACAAATTTGTGTATCCCGGTATTCTCTTTCCTCAACTTTTTCTGGTAACACTTATCGAGCGTGACATTTTCTGCAATTTTTGAGGCAATAACAACTCTCAAAATTTTTAACAATATTATAAATTGACTGTACACAAGGAATGGTCTTCCCTTAAAAAAACACAGAAAATAAATCTACACACTGTTGCGCAGAATTGCCACTATAAAACCATTTTATTATTTGAGCTTTTTCCGCGGCCATATAAACAGACATATTTACAAAAATAAATTAAATATTCTACGCTTCTTCTTCTTTTTGTGCCACTCCTATCGGAGATTGGAAATCATCACGGCTATTCTGACCTTGTTTACGGCTGACCTAAAGAGTTCATTAGTGGTGCAGCCAAACCACTCTCTCAAATTCCGCAACCATGACATTCTTCTACGGCCTGGATTCCGTTTTCCTTCTATTTTTCCCTGCATTATATTTTGAAGTAATGCATATTTATGTCCTCCTCATCAGGTGACCAAAATATTCGAGTTTTCTTCGCTTTAGCGTTAACAAAATCTCTGGGTCTTTTCCTATTCTTCGTATTACTTCACAGTTTGTTATTCTTTCAACCCAACTAATCTTCAGCATTCGACGGTAGCACCACATCTCGAAACTTTTAATATTTTTCATGTTGTTCTGTTTGAGAGTCCAGGCCTCTACACCGTATAATAGCGTGTTAAATACATAGCCTCTCAACATTCTTAATCGTAGAGGGATGCTTATATTTCTGTTGCAGAAAAATTTTCTCATCTTTATGAAGGTGGCCCTGGCAATTTCGATACGTCTTTTTATTTCACTGTTTTGGTCTCCAGTTTCGTTTATTAAAGTCTACTACTATTAACTCTACGCTGTTATACCTTTAAACAACCACGGTATAATGACAATATAACAAATTTGCCGACGGGCGACGTGCAACGACGAGTCAACGAAGCAGATATGTAGTGCAAGTTGACGACGCGGAGTGTTGCCATTTATAGAGTGTATACCTAATCCAAAACTTAACGCACTGTATAATATTTTGTGAGAGCATAGCCTCCTGCCAAGTTTCACTTGACAGAATTTCTACGAATTTATCCTTAGATAAACGCCCAGTATCTTCCCCCATTCTCTTCTTTCCATATGCTACTAACTTTCGATCCCATCTATATTTAACTGATTTGAAAACACACTTATCAAGTGGTTGCAATTTGTCCGTTAAATGACTGGGAAAACTTAATAAAGTCAATGTTATGTTCTAATGCTTGTTCAATTATTCCAATAGTTATCGGCCATCATATAAGAGTACAGTAAAGAACAAATAGAGTAAAATTTAAATGGGTAAAATACTTATTGTTAAATATTTCAGGAAACTTGCTGGCCTCACAATATTCGTAACTGGAGGAAGTAGAGGAATTGGTAAAGCGATTGCTCTAAAGGCAGCTAAAGATGGTGCCAACGTAGTTGTTGCTGCTAAAACAGCTGAACCTCACCCCAAACTTCCTGGAACAATATATACAGCATGTGAAGAAAGTAAGTTTTAAATTTGATTTTAGTGTATAGTTCAAATACATCAAGATGTATACAGTTAAAGAAAAGATACAATTTTTAACTAGATATTTTGGAGATTACTCAATTCGAGAAATAGTAGATTTATTCGTTGTTGCAAGTTCCACAGTTTACCGAATAATTTAAAAATATAGCAAATGTGGGTGTATTCAAAACTGTCATAAATGTAATAATCTTGATCTTGATCTAATCACTAAAGAGTGAATAATGTTTAAATAAAGAAATTAATGTTTCTGACTCTGATGAAGCTAGTCAACTATGTTCAAGCTGGGAAATTATTGAGGAAGTAAACCTAAGTTAAGAAGATCGGAGTCGGCAACTGGAAAATTCAAGCAAGGTACAGAACAGAATGGCGTAGAAAGCTTGAGAAGGTCGAGGCCCTCTAAGGGCTGTAGCACCAAGATGATGATGATGATGAAACCTAAGCCAAAGTACTTACAAAGTATTTTAAAGAGAAATGGATATGGGTGCTATAAAGTTCAAATCGCTCAAGAACTTTTTCCCGAGGACAGTATTAAACGAATGGAATACTATGAGGAGATGATGGAAAAGCAAAATTACGATCAGAATTTTTTAAACATTTTATTTACTGACGAATCGACATTTTCTCTTCATAGGAAACACAATCCATCCATTGTTCGATATTTGTCTAGGGAAAATAAGCATTCAAGTATTCCTGTACGTACACAATACCCACAAAAACTTAATGTTTGGTCGGAGATTTTGGGTGATTATGTAATAGCTCCCTTTTTATTGAGATCAACCTCAACGGCACTAAAAACATCGAACTGTTACAAAATCAAATGGTTCCGGCAATTCAGCAACTTTCTGTGAATTTTGGAGATATTTGGTACCAGCATGACTAATGTCTCAGTCATGATGTCAGGGCAGTTATTGATTTTCTCTCAAGGACATTTTTTCAACCGCATAATTGCAACAAAGAGTACATTGAAGTGGCCGCCAAGATCAGCAGATTTGCCCTCAAATGATTTTTTTTGGGCTTTATATACAAATGATCCACTACTTTTCACTTAAGACATGTATTCAGGGTCGTCACTACTGTTGCTCATGTACATAATTTTATAATGTAAAAAAGCAGTTAATTTGTCTATAGCTTTCATAATGAAATATATATTTATATTATAATACAACGAAAAATAGGTAAAAAATCTAAAAGTAATGACGAAAGCATTTTTTTACATAGGCATTTGCCACTCAGCCAGTCACAACTTTTTTAGTTCTTCCCAAAGGAAAGAAAAGAATATAATTATCACAATGCATATTTGTTTATCGGTAAAGGAACAAACATGGCTATTCGCTTCTCGTCTAGGACCCATTTTTAACGAAAGCATTAAAAACAATGTTTTATTTTACGTATAATCAGCTATTCCATAAACATATTTTCCAATTAACTATACGAACTAGAATAGGTTTAAATAAATGTAACACGAACTTTGCATAATATATTATTGTTTACATATTCAATTAAGAACTACTTTTATGGGTTGTAGATAACTATAACAACTAGAAAAACACGTTTTTTTTTAGATAAAACAAAAAATTATACAATCTTTTTAAACAAATTACAACAATCAACTTTTTCAGCCCGAACAATTTTTTTATATCTTTTTGATCCATCTGAACAAAAAATATTTCTCGAATTGTTTTCTAAAGTTTGTCTTTTTTTAGTTGTAAACAATTTAGAATTTAAAAAAACTGAGAAGTGAGGCTTCAAGTCTCAAAAACACAAGTAATAACTATTATTTATGAAATCACTAAGTGCCTAAATCCAAGTTCAAACCTTCTTCTATTAGTTCGGAAGAAAATTTTGAGCTTATTTTATTTTAAAATATTATTTTTAATTAATAATGAAGGTAATTCAAACTAAAATTGTGGCATAAATCTCCTTTACACACGCGACAGCCCGAGTAGAATAAATACGGAACAGGTTAACGTGTTTACATTTTTATTGGTCAAACAATAGTTTTGGGTGTTACTAGTCACACCGCTGACAAATAACTGCTGAATTTATTGTTTTTTTGAAATTGTGTGAGTAAAACTTGAATATTATTGGATAAAACTGTCAACCAATAAAGAAAGAAAGGGCATGTCATTTAGTTATAGGTACTTATTGTAGTAAATGCGGAGTAGGTTTTTTATTCATCTTATTGGTGAATCGATAGTTTTAGGTAGGTCTATGTGTTACTAGTCAGACCACTAACGAATAACTGCACCTAAATTTATTGTTTTTTGAAGCTGTATGAGTAACGTTTAAATATTATTGGAAAAAGTCTAAACCAATAAAGAAAGGGAGTGTCAGTTATACTTAGTAAATGCTAAACAGGTTTTTTATGTGTCTTGATAATAAAACTAGATTTGAGTCTTTACATTTTTATTGGCGAGTCGATAGTCTTGCCGACGATACAGTGTTGCCTGATCGTCGAAATAATAAGATCTTATAGGAAATTTAAATGATTATTTCATCGAGCAAAAAGATAAAAGAGGGAATGTAAAGGTAGTGGGGACAAAAATATTGTTAGACAGGAAGTGCTATCTTGAGAGGCCACTTTAAACAAGGAAAGACAGTCTCTTTCCTTGTTTAAGAAGTCAAATTTAGTTTGGTTATGTTATTGTTTGTCCCAACTGTCACATGAAATTTTATTTATATTGAAGTTTTTTACCAATTGTGTCACTTTTTAGACTATTATCGTTAATATTTAATTAAAACTTTCTCGTCTGAAAAATATTTTATAGCTATTGTTAACAAGTGTTGGAAAATTTAAATTTAGCGCCTTTGCATTTCCGGATATGTCCGCCATCAGAGGCCACTTTTTTGGTCGCCTTTTCATAACGATTAGATTCCCTCTTTTATCTTTTTGCTCGATGGATTATTTCGTAATAATACTTATAATAATCAAAGCATATGAGGAGGTGTCAATCAAAATCAATCATGTCCACCTTAAGAAGTTTTAGGGAAATCGCAAAAAACGTATTAGTAAATAACCTTACATGAAAAATCGGATAAATTAGCATATATCATTTTATTTATTGAAATTAACTGACTCTTAGTAAATATTTCAAATCTGATGGTATAAATAAACCTGTAAATACATTTTAAAAAAAGGACATGTTCTTATTTGATTGGACTTCATGGACGTTGATAGAAGGGGTTGGTAAAAAAACTCTTAGACTACTTAAAATATCTATTGTATTGTTACAAAAAATATCTTGAAAAATGGCTAACATTTACCAACGACACTTTCCACAAAATATAAATGTTTAAATGTGTAGTCCAATGTCAGGTTCTAGACAATCACAGGATTCGTCTACTTCGTCAGCATAAATTTCGTTGTCCTGGACTTCCACTATTATGGTCTTATACCAAGATAAAAAGTCATGTTTCTGCCAGTCATCACCTTCACTATATTGCTCAGTGGAAGTGACTCTACAGGAGTTGAGAACGACCTTGCAGAATGCCAGCCTTTTTTTTGAGGCTTGTTGTAGGTTTCAAAATCACTTTCAAACCTAAAATTCTGTGCCGATTTCACTTTGATAACAGTAAGTTCTTGTTCATTGCGGTTGATAGCTTTATCTTTCCTCGCAAAAATCCTCTTCTTTTCAGATATCATTTCAATGTTTTTAAATCGTGTAGCCAAACTTTTAGCATCAATCAATCCCCAATCCTCTCCAAGTTTCCGTACTTCTCCAACAGAACTATATACATTGTAGTACTCTTCCTTTGTTGAAATGGTAGGCTGCTTCCTGAGTACCTTTTCAACCCTTCCGAACACCCGATCAGCGGGGAGGAAGCTATGCCAACGAACAGGGTATGTTAGAACAATCTCCTCTAAAGCATTTTGCACTGATCCTAAGTAATACACTAATGTGTGAACAACGGCATTGTTTTTGTTTTGACCGGCACACCCATCACAGAACAGATTCAGTCTTGTTACATTTGAAAAATTAGCGGAGTTCAAGAAATTTATAAGTGCAGATGAAACTTCGGTCGCACCCCTTCCTGCAAGTTCTTCAGTCCATACGTAAAATATGGGGTTTTGTGCGTTTGATGCTACAATGCAAAAAGAGTAAAAACTTAATTGTCTTTTGTAGAACGCGTCTTGAATAGGAGTTTTGGGAAGTGCTTGAATTTGCTGGAGATCAAAACAGAAAGTAACTTCATTTTCTTTGTTTTGCTTTAAGAGCCCATAAAAAGCATTAGCTCTTAATCTGTGTATTCTTTTCTCCATCATAAATTGGTTGACCACTACCAAGTCTTTCACAGCTTTAGCCTTCTCAATTTTCAGCTAAAGATCTATTTTATTGCATGTACTGCAAACGTCAGAAGCTGGTGATGAAAATCCGATATTTAATTCATTGAAAACTCTCCTAAACATAGATTTCTTAACTTTAAGATTATCAAGTACAGAATCATTGTATATTAGCCACAACTTCTTAATGTTTAAGTCTGCACCAAGATAAATCCTTTTCGATTTTTTTCGATTATAGTGGCTTTCTTTTCCTCTTAAATTTCTCAAAAAAAGGCAGACTGATTCCTTGTTCGCAGCAGATTTGTGACTCTTCCTATCGCCACCCCTCTGATCCTTAACAGCCTTTCCCTCTTTCACCTTTTTAGAAATATTAGTCAATCTTGTTCCCTTCACCATGGTAATATGCATGAAAAGTTTCCTACACACAGGTATAACTTTACGGTTGATGAAAGTATAGAATATTGTACACTAAAACTTTTAGCCTTTGATTTTTCAGAGGTAGGCCTAGGCCTTCGCCGCTTTATGTTACGTTGATTTATCCAACTGGCAATGGTGTTATCTTGCGTGTTTTTGTCAGGTATTTTGTAGAGGATATTTCGAACAAAAATAGCATCTATAGGCCTAACTAATGCACATTTCATACCTTTGTTCATGTGTTTACATGGAACAAACACACGACATCCCACTGGAGTACTGTATCGCTTAAGCTTGGCTCTAGTTTTTTTATCCACAGTCTTTTTATTTTTACGAGATCCTTCATTGGCATCGCCCACTCTCACTAAGTTTTCTTCATCCATGGAAAATTTCAATTTTATTTAATAAAAACTACTATAATAATATTAAAATTAAACCACAGTGCAATACAAACTCAATACTCGCTATCGACATAACCTAGAGGGAAAACACAGACAATGTGTTGACATGGTCAAATCACGTGACCAAATCGGGGCACTCCTATTAGCTGAATGGACATGTGGTGGTATGATTGAAACCAACTGTGGACATGATTTCATTTGATTTGGGAACCTAATATTGTGTATTCATTTTAAACAGGACATGATTTTTTTTAACCGAAACCGAAAACACCATAGAATAGGATTCACTCTTTATATTATGAAACAGCTGCTAACTCATTTTTTGATTTTTATGGACATGATTGATTTTGATTGACACCTCCTCATATAATAGACCAGGGTGGATTTGAAAAAAAACCAATACATTTAGATGTGAGGAGGGTCATTCTAATGTTTGTAAAAAAATTTATATAACTTTAATAATAATAATTGACTTATCCACCCTCTCAAATAAATCGGGGATATTAATAAAAAATAAAAAACACTGGGGTGCAAAATTAACCGGACACTCAGATTTTTTGTTTTTTGTTGGTGTTTAGAACTAAACCTTGTTTAATTTGTTTGAATTGTATTTAACCCTACAATACTAACGTTTCTTTAACATACGTAAATGCTAACTATATGTAAATTTTACGGACTCACTGATTTAGGTCTAGTTTTTCTTTTTATTTCATATCTAATTAAACCAAATGGTTTAATTTCAAGAGCAGTTTATTTAGGAACGATGCAAATAAAACACATTGAAATATTAATAATCCAAGCATAAACAACGTAAAATAGATACTTTTGACACATAACAGAATCTTGTAATAATATGTACACGATAAAACTGTGCATATAATAAACATTACAAATATAGAAACGATAACCTTCTATTGATGTACACATTCCATACACATTTTTATTTGATGCTCTCTACACAAGGCACTTCCACGCTTTTAACATTTGGTAGTTGTCATTCGTTTCTTTGCTGTAGAGCATAAACTACAGTAAGTCCGTTTTCCTTTTCCTTGGAGACCTCGGCGGTCTTCAGCAAGATGCGTTAAATTCAAAAGCATGGAAAGACTCTCTTTGAGACTTCTTGATAAAGTTGGTACTGTCTGGAGTCTTATTTGTTGCCACGGCTTCGTTAATTGTTCATAAAGTTTCAGCATGAAATTTAATCTTGATAATGGCTTCTGTTTGTTTTTAGTTGCATTGTGATGGTAGATTACAAAAGCGTTTACTCCTGCAATATTCATCATATTGTAAAATATGCATAGTGCATATCCACCTTCTAGTCTTCTTATTACAGCAAATGTTCTGAGGCATTTGTTCAAACGTATCTACAGCCCCTTTAGTTGAATTATATGTATGGATTATTTCGGGTTTTGTTGTTTCATGATCAATCTTTCCAGAAAAATGCTAGTTGAAAAAGAACTGTCTTATTTTGCTTAGGTTTATAAGATAATAAAGTCATACATGTTTTCATCGTACAGAAACATACTTGAACCGCACTTCCAAGTTTTGTTATCTTGTTCACAGATCAAACAGGTTGCTTCTTCGGCTTGCGATAATGGTCTTATTTTTTATGGACCTGTCAAATGATATATATCAATCATTTGAAAATATTGATCAATTTTATTTATTTTTCGTTTTTTTTTTTCAGTTGAAAAAGCAGGAGGAAAGAGTTTAGCATGTGTCGTAGACGTAAGGGACGAAAATACTGTCAAAAAAGCCGTCCAAGAAACTGTAAGCAAGTTTGGAGGAATCGATATTTTAATTAACAACGCTTCCGCGATATCTTTGACTGGCACTGCGGATACTGACATGAAGAGATATGACCTTATGCACAACATCAACACGAGAGGGACCTTTTTAGTGTAAGTTAGCTAACTTCTTTAATATATAGCACCTCTAGTAGTATCAGGGGCGGCCGGTACTTATAGATATCTATACGATATTATAGATTTTTGTAATATTTAATTTAATCAATATTTCAATAATTAATTATCGCGGTAATAAGTTGATGTAATTTGTTTCTTTGAAATGAAACAAATATCTGAGATAATACAGACTAAATTTGATTCGTAGTTTTTAAAAGAATTCGATCAATTCGAGCGTTAAGTAATCCCTGCGCATCAAGACACTTTTCAAATTAATGATCCGACGAATCATGCATCCGACTGTGTGAATTCTTATACAGGCCCATTTCGGCAAGCCGATCCCAACCATGACGATTTACATGTAAAAATTAACGGAATATTATTCGATATGCAACCAATCCTACATTACTCTCCGTACGTATTAAACGGTAGGTACGGCAGAATTATACCTGCCGATGCTTCATTTCGTTTTATTGACCACAAATGAAAGTGCACTGACTGGCTTTCCTGGTTAAAATTTCCAAGAGTGCATGATAGATACGTGATTTCGGCTACTTTTAACCACTTACGACGTTTAACCACTTAAACTTCCAAACGTAAAGTATGTTTCATGACTGAAAAATAGGCCCGGAATTGCAATGTTGCCTAGAGCCCACTTTGGCCTTAGTCAGCCTCTGAGTACATATCTCCAGCGTTCAATCTCTTCATTCCATCTTCAAATTTCTCAACATGCAAAGCCAAATGTGTTCTTCCACGTCTCTTCAATTTTGTGTAATGTGGTGATCCAAGCTCCGCTGTTATTTCATTACTTTTATTACTTTGCACAACGAGAGTTAACATCTGTGATAAGGGAATGTTTTGATTTGGTGATGAATATATCTCTTTTTGTTACAGAACCAAAGAATGTCTTCCATACCTTAAGAAAAGTAACCACGCACACGTGCTGAACATCTCGCCACCTCTAAACATGAGCCCCCATTGGTTTAAAGGGCATGTTGCTTATACTATGGCCAAATATGGTATGTCGATGTGCGTCTTAGGACAGCACGAAGAGTTTAGACCATTTAACATCGCTGTTAATGCTTTATGGCCAAGAACAGGTAAGGAAATGTTTTATTGTTTAGTTTAGTTTTATTGTTAAACATTTTTGGCTACACAATTCTTGCTCCTGTGAAGTTACAAATAATGTTTCTACTTTTAGTATGATCTTTACATACGTTGACGTATTTTATTTCAGCCATCGATACCGCAGCAATGCAAATGTTATCCGGCAAAGAAGCTTCTGCTCAGTATAGTAGGAAACCCGAAATTATGGCAGATTCTGCGTACGCAATTTTAGTCAAAGACCCTAAATCATTCACTGGAAATTTCTGCATCGATGACGAAGTACTGAAACAGTCTGGAGCCACTGATTCTGATATAAGGAACTACGCCTGCATTCCCGAAAATGCTGATAACCTTATGGAAGACTTCTTTTTGGGTGAAGGTCCTACAGATAAAGTAAGCCATATACTCAGACTTAAAGATTTCGCCAAATACATCCATTTATTTTTAGAAAGTTGAAGCTCCTGCAGCCTCTTCGTCATCATCTGCTGCACCAACAGGGAAAATTGCGTCACTGTTTAAGAAAATTGAAAGCGCCATATCGCCACAAACAATTGCAAAGACTCAAGCAGTTTACGCATTTAATGTAACAGGAGAAGAGGCTGGACTTTGGTAAGTTTTAACATATTCGATGAGAAATATTCAAATTTTCATTATTCTGTTAGTGATGTTATCACTTACTTAAAATCATGGACAATAGGAACGCAGAGAATATTTCTGCCACTATTGCATTCTCTATCAAGGTCTGCTCGTTTTCATGGATAGTCTCAGAAAACACCTTGGTATGAGGTCATGAGAACCAGAGTGCCCTAACTGATAAGGAAAATATGAGAGGCTAAAATTGTATGATTGTTTTAGTAACTGTATGTTGACGAAGATGATTAAATTTGGTTTAAATCTTTAAAAATAAGTAATATCTCATTGTTTTACTGGGTACATTAAACCTAGGTACCCTAGGAGCTAATTAATTTTTAGATAGGCCACAAATAGTAGTCACAGTAAGCAATTGGAAGAGTCTATAAACGTCACGAGGGGTGACCGTTGTAAAACATGTAAACTTGTTCAATTTACCACCTACTGTACCACTTTTTTTATACTAACGTATTGCAGTATTGTTATAAATTATTTTAGTTTCCAATTTTATTGTTGATTAAAATTAATGTTTTACTTAATTTACAATAATAATTGGTTCTAGGTATTTGGACTTGAAAAATGGAGAAGGCGCTTGCGGAAGCGGCGAAGCCCCACAAAAACCGGACGCAACGCTGACGATGGATAGCAAACACTTCTTCGATATGTTCACCGGTAAAACGAAACCTACTACGGCTTATATGACTGGAAAACTAAAAATCAAGGGAGACTTAACTAAGGCAATCAAACTGGAAACACTTATGGGTAGCCTGAAGGCCAAATTGTAAATATAGATTTTGTTGTGGATTTCAAGGAAGAGATTATTGATTTTTCTTGCAACTCACAGCTTGTTGTCAACTATATTTTGTTAACTGTATGGTAAAATATTTTTACAATAGGTTTATTGATATAAACAATAATTTTTATATACTTAAGTAAATAAATTTATATATTTTATTTTTACTTTGAGTTTTTGTTACTACACCAAAGAAACAAATTATTTAACCATAGAAACTAGTCATCGAAAGCTGCGTTAATCCTCTAAGCAAAGTCAATTAATTGATAAACAGACATCAATAACGACTTATATGTCAAGAGAAAATTTAATGCAAAGATAGGTAAGGAATACATGCCAACCATTGGAATTCACAGTTTACATAAAGAGTCAAACAACAACGGAACTTGAATAATACACTTAGCCTCCTCAATGAACGTGGTGATTGCCAGCACATACTTCAGGCACAAAGATATACGTAAGAGAAACATAGAGAAGTCCAGATTAGAATACAGTAAACCAAATCGACCTTGTTGTGGTTGACGCAAGACACTTCAGCGACGTGATAGACGTACGTGCAAGACGCAGAACGAACATAGACTCGGACCATTACCTACTACAAGCTAAACTAAGAGCTAGAATTTCCAATGCAAAGAAAGAAAAAAGAGTTAAAGACGAAAGGTTTAAAGTAGAAGCGTTGAAGAACCCTGAGATAGCTAAGAGATTCGAGGAAAGTCTCAAAACAAGCTGGAAGGCTGCACGGATGTTATAGTTGAAGATATTAACAACTATTAGAAGCAGTGTAGGGCCATATTGGAAGAAGTGGAAACGAAAGTTATCGGAAAGCAAAAACGTAAAAAATTAAGGTCAGACTGGTACGATGAGGAATGCGCACAAGCAACGCAAAGAAAAAATCAGGCATATAGAAGACTCTAAGGGCGAAGAACAAGACAAGCAGAGGAAGAGTATAGGCAGCTGAGACGAGAAGAAAAACGAATAGTTAAAAAAAGAACATATAGAGAGCCAAATAAAAGAACTAGAGAACTATAAGGCACAAGCAGAAACGCAAAAGTTCTACAAGAGGATTAACCAGAACAGGAAAGAATTCAAACCTGGATTATCAATCGTCCGAAATAGAACAGGAGAGATCATTGGTGATCAGGACCAGATACTAGAAAGATCGGCAGAAAACTTCGAGGAAAGGCTAAATATAAGAGGTGAGACAGAGCTCCGCGTATCAGAAATACAACTCGATAACATCCCAACAGAGGTAGAAGTCATCCAAGCTATACAGAAATTGAAAGAAAACAAAGCTGCTGGGGCAGATGGCATTCATTCAGAACTTTTAAAGCATGGCAAAAAATCCTGACATACTGTATATGTAGACTGGTAGAACCGATCTAGAAGCAAATAAAGTTGCCAGAAGACTGAAATGTAGGTATAATTGTACCTATCCACAAGAAAGGAGATCAAACAATATGTGACAACTATAGAGGAATAACCCTCCTAAACGTAACATACAAAATATTGGCATATATTCTTTATGACCGACTATCGGGATATTGTGAAGACATAATAGGTAAATATCAGTGTGTGTTTCGTAAAGAAAGATCAACGACTGATCAAATATTTCTTCTAAGGCAAGCTCCGAAAAAAAACATGAGTATGACATTGATCTTATCACCTCTTTGTTGATTTTAGATATGCCTATGATAGTGTTGAAAGAAACGCACTATACAAGGCCATGATAGAATTCAGCATAAGCCGCCAAAACATATTTATAACCAAAGAATGGATGGAGTGAGAAGGAGAGGCAGACCCAGAGCACGATGTAAGGATCAGGTGGAGGAAGACTTGAGAATGTTGGGAGTACGAAAGTGGAAAGCCAAGGCGATGAATTGGAGAGAATGAAGACTTATCCTTAAGCAGGCCAAGACCCACCATGGGTTAGGAGCCAATGATGATGATGATGGGCCATATTTCAACAGCACGGAACCCGGATATTCCTTTGTCCATCGTGGCAACTCTCAGATACGCTCTGTTTAAAATAAAAACTACTTCAAAATGTGGTATACAAAAATAGGGGTCAGGACGTTGAGGCATGTGTGAGGTATGAGGGAGAAGTGAAACCATAACAATTCCGCGTGATCTGTAGTAAGTATAAATCTCCAAAGAAATGTGACTCACGTAGTTAATTAATATCAGAAGGACTAGATCTTCTTTCAAAGCCTTGATATGCTGACCAGTGTTTTATCCAGTCGAAAAATAACTATTCATTTGTCCAACCGTTTTTTGAAATCTATATAAGTATTGCTTCAATTGGGCCTCCTCTCATTAATCGTGGATTCATACGTACTCAAGGGAATATGAACATAGGGGGAGTAAACTCTCCTGAAGCATTTACAGCGCATACTATGATAAAATTTTTATTACGGATATTACTTATCCTACTTGTTTTTGACCTTTTGGTGCCAAAATTTGATAACACTACCAGATAGTAGTGCCAAACAACTAAGAGTAGTGCTGTTTGTTTGTTTCTGGGAGTGAAGTGGTAGGAAAATTATCTTTAAATTGTTAACAAATACGAAAGTTGTAAACGCCGATCTCATTTTTAGCAAACTAGCAGTAGAATTACTTCAGTTGGATGTAACTGGCAAAAGATTGGAAGGAAAGCAATCTGACCACTGTCTCAGATCTTAAAAACGTAGCAGACGTTCATCATGATACAGAAACATTGCTAGAACATATTGTTACGAAAATGCATTCAGCGCGGCCCGTCTAACGGTTGCATCTCGAAGCATCTCGACATCGAGAATGATCGATGTATAGATCCCTCGAAGGCAAGAGAACGATCGGTCACGTATACGCCTAGAGGTGGGAACTTTCTAGAAAATAGTAACTTTGATATATATATGTAACGATCTTAGGAGTTAGTTTAGTTGATAAGAGAATTCCGAACTGTAAAGTTATAAATAAATATATTTACATAAATTCGAACCGCTCGTTTTATTTAAACACGCTACAATATGAACGGATACAGGCCATAAAAGACACCAAAAAAGGTGTCTACAATATGCATATACTTAATGCAAAGAAGTTAATCTTTATTCACGTGACGTTTTTCTTTTCTTGTTGTTTCCTTAAAAAATAGCATGTTTAAATTTGGTGTGCACATGGTCGTCTACGTAGAAAAACTGCGTGTATAAAATTGGACACTCAATAATTTTGACAACAAAAAGGTTTAGAATTGTTGAAATAAAAAAAATGTACCTGATCTGGCAGTAAAGGTTTGTCATATCGACCTGATTATTAAAGTGTTAAAGAACTATTGGCTCATGCATCATCATCATCATCATTGGTGCTACAGCCATATAAAAGAACTTCGACCTTCCCAAGTCTATTACGCCAGTCAGTTCTATGGATTACTAACTGTTGCCAGTTTGCTGCGCCTATTTTTCTACCATCCCTCCATCTGAGTTTTGGCCTACCCCTACTTCTACTTCCCACAGGTTGTGACATAAGGATACTTCTAGGAGGGTTGTTCTGCTGTGATCTTGCCAGATTTCCTGCCCGTCTTAGTCTTCCTATTTTTATAAGAAATACTACGTCTTTACCACCAAATATATGTTTATATATGTGATATATCTCGTAGTTGTACCTCCTTCTCCAAACACTATTTTCACAGGATCCTTCGTTCAAATATAAGCAGGAGGTTTTCATCTGCCTTGGAAATTTAAAACGTAATTATTGTAAACGTTATTTTAAACGTAAATTTGTGACAATTTACGACAGAACTGTAATTTAAATTTTTAGAGATTAATAATTTAGTACATTTGAAATAATTTAATCCATTCTTCAACTAAAAGTACGAATAAAATAGTGCATATTATGTCTATCTTCTTCTTATGGTGCCTATCCGTTACGGATGTTGGACACTAACATGGCTATTCTCACTTTGTTGACTGTGCTGCCCTGAAAAGTCCGGTAGTGGTTAAGTTAAACCATTTTCGCAGGTTATGCAGCCAGAACATTCTTCTCCGTCCCGGACCTCTCTTCCCATGCACTTTACCTTGAAGTATGGTCCGAAGTAAGTCATATCGTTGTTCATTGCGCATTATAGGGCCCAGGTATTCCAGTTTGCGACATTTTATGGTTACGACTACTTCGCGGTCTTTACCCATTCTATGTAGTACTTCTTCGTTGGTAATTCTGTCTATCCAGGAAATCCTCAACATGCGTCTATAACACCACATCTCAAATACTTCGAGTCTAATCAGTGATGCTTCAGTTAAGGTCCATAACTCCACGCCATATAAAAGAATGGAAAATACGTAGCATTTTAGTAAACGAACTTTTATTTCCAATTTTATGTCGTGGCTGATCTTGCCTTCTCCATTATTATCTTAATTTCCGTCGATTGGTCCCACTGTTCATTTAAGTTTGCACCCAGATAACAAAAGTTGGTGATTTGTGTTTTAGGTTGTTGGTTAACTAGTAATAGACCAGGTGGTATTCTATTGTTGCTTATAACCACGTATTTGGTTTTTTTTATGTTAAAATCAAGCCCAAACCTGCTACTTACTTCTGGCATCCTGGAGACAAGTGTCTGCAGACCTTCGAGACTGTCTGCAAAAATGACAGTATCATCAGCGTACCTTATATTGTTCAATCGTTCTCCGTTTATAAGTATTCCCTCGTCTATGTCCGTTAGCGCTAGGTTCATAATGTGCTCTTAATATGTATTGAACAATAATGGGGACAATATACATCCCTGTCGTACACCTCTTTTTATCTTTATATCTTCTGTTAGCTGATCCCCAACTCTAACAGCTGCAGTTTAATTATGTCTATAGTTGCTGTAAATAAATTAAACCGGGTTAATTTTTCTATGCACAACAGATAAAATTTCACTGAACAGCACTGGTTCCGACTGATGGCTGATTCCCTCTGCGCGTACTTATTTTTTCAAGCATAGTGGGCATTCTGATTGTTTATTATTCTGTGGCAAGGGATGAATGTGATAGAAAACAAGTGCTTACTAAGACAAACACTTGCATAACTGTGGTCACCTTGTACCATTTTTTTGTCCACTTTCATAAGGTTTTTATAAAACATTTTCAATTGCGTATAAAAATCTTCGAAAAAAAATAAGCATAATCTGTTTATTTGTACTGCCAGATTCCTTTAACGAAATAAGTACGTCCTTCTTTTATTTCGCTTTTCTTTTCTCTATCCCGCATGAATGCTAAAATAATATCCGAACGAAACATCCAAATAGGCGAGTAAAAGTCGAGAAAAATTGCGTTTGAATTGAATTTGAAACACCATAAAGAGCTTCGACCCAATCGCTCTGTTGAGTCCTGCTTTACAATCCCATGTCGGTTCATTCATCGTCTGTTTACTTTGAAAATTGTAGAAGGGGCAAATTTAGGCAATAATCTGAATTTTGGTTTCGAACACTTAAAAATCTTCACATTTCTGCTTGTTGTCTTTAATATTTCTTAATATGGTTCCAGTAGAAAAAGTTTTGAGCAATTCTAGTACTAGTCAATATCAGTGTTGTCTATGTTCAGTTTGCTACAGTTCGTATTAGGGGCATTCTTTTAAATGGAGTTTTTTTTTAAGCTTTCTTGTGTCTATTTTAAATGTAATCCTGACGATAAGTGGCTTGTGATGTGAGGCCACGTCTGCTCCAGGATAAGCTTGCACAACTCTAACAGCTTGTACTTTTTACAAGCAGTATTGTAAATTTACATAAATATTTTTTCCAATAAGGTTTTGTTTTAAATCCATAAGAAGAAAACACATTTAAAAAAGTTTATTATGAATATACAGTTCAAGAAAAATGTATATTTGAGCTTGAAGTTGCAACAACCACAACACTTACAAATATATACAATACACAAACGTTACAAAATATACCTATGTTAGGCCTTAGCTGTCAATCATCCACACCTATCGACCTAAGACATTCGAAAAATTGAAAAATATAAGTGAATCTCCGTCCAATACAAAATACATATTATGATTACAATTTTATTTCACGACCAAACCAGAAATTCATATTTTCACTTATACATTTCAGTTTTTGGTAATGGCGGGGGAGTCATCAGCTTTAAATGTATTTTTTATAACAAATATGTCAATTCTAAAAATAAAATTAACTGATACTGATGATTTTGGTGTTCTTCCTTTATTTAAATGGCCTTTAAAAACTTTTTCTGAAGACTATTACTACGGTGTTATCACTGTAACAAAGATTATTAATAGGTTTGCCATGAGTTCGCTCTGATGAAGCCAAGAGGAGGCAATATGCATATCAGCGAATTGTGGTACACGTAACGAAATGAAACCTAAACCGCCTCTTTTATTTTTATTATTAATATAATTACGAGGGATTTGCTATTTTTACTTCGTAAATTCCTGACAGCCACTGACCGTTTAAAATATGACATTTCGTTGTTGAAAGAAAAGATAAACAACAAACTAGAAAGCAGACTAACACATGAAAACCTAAATAAGGAGTGGGAAAAATGCAGAGACATCATACAAGAGGCAGCTAAAGAGTATTAGGCACAGGAGGTAGAGAAAGAAGAACAAGAACGAATGACTGGTTTGACGAAGAGATTATAACAGACAGAAAAAACAGAACATATTTACTTATGCAACAGGGGCACAGAACCCGACAAGCAGAGGAAGAATATAAACAACTACGCAAAGAAAAAAAGAAAATTCACCGAAGAAAAAAGAGAATATATAAACAAAGAACTACAAGAACTAAGTAAATCAACAGAGACAAGAAAATTTTATCAGAAACTGAACAAAAGCAGAAAAGACTTCAAACCGAGAACAACGATGCGCAAAGATAAGGAAGGTACTATATTGACAGAACAGAAAGAGATAATAAGTAGATGGACAAAACATTTTACGGAAAAGCTTGAATGAGATCGGAGAGAGACGAACCCTGACATACCATTACACCAAGCAGACAACAGAGAAAAGACTCCACCAACAATAGCCGAGATTAGAACAGCAGTAGACAAATTAAAGAACAATAAAGCACCGGATCGGATCAAATACCATCTGAGTTACTGAAGCAAAGAGGAGACGCACTACAAAAAACAATACATGAATTGATAACAAAGATATGATCGAATAAACAGCTACCAGCGGAGTGGAATAGCGGTATTATTGTATCATTACATAATAAAAAAGGAAATCAGTTAGAATGTGGAAACTGCCGTGGAACCACGCTGCTGAATGCAGCATACAAAATAATGTCCAACGTCATTTATGAAAGACTTAAACCACACGCTGAAAAAATAGTCGGCAAATACCAAAGTAGCGTCTGTAGACAGAAGTCAACAATAGACCAGATATTTGTTCTGCGATATATCCTCGAAAAAACAAGTGAATATAATGTCGACACACATGATCTCTTCATAGACTTTGAAAGAGTATACGACAATATAAACCGAGAATTCTTAATAAAAGCAATGAAAGAATTTAATATACCAACACAACTAATAGAACTGATAAAAGAATCTCTAAAAGTAGAAAGTAAAATCCGGATACAAAATGAAATTAACGGAAACAATAGATGTGAAAAAGGGACTACGCCATGCTCTATCATGCATCTTGTTCAACATCGTACTCGAGAAAATACTGAGGGACACAACAGTCAATACTCGAGGAACAATTATTAATAAAAGCGTGCAAATACTAGCATTTGCAGATGATGTTGACATAATCGCAAGATCAAGAAGAGAAATGATAGAGGCATACAACCAAATAGAACGAGCTGCACAAAATACTGGTCTTAAAATCAATCAGACCAAAACAAAATATATGCAGGTAAGTAAAAATGCAGAAATAAGGCAGCCACAAAGTATAACAATAGGAGAATACAATATTGAGGGGGTAAAAAACTTTATATACTTGGGATCCCTAGTCACGTCTGATAATAACGTTGCGGAGGAAGAGAAGAGGCGAATATTTATTGCCAATAAATGTTACCATGGCTTAATTAGCCAACTGAGATCAGATAATGTCGCAAGAAAAACAAAATGCCAAATATACAAAACCTTAATAAGACCGGTACTCACATACGGCTCAGAAACCTGAAGAATCACTAAAAGAGAGGAAACGTTGTTACCCACCTTCGAAAGAAAAATCTTGCGACACATATATAAGGGCACAAACGAAAACGGAATTTGGCGAAGAAGATACAACTTTGAACTATACAAAATATACCAGGATCCGGATATTATAACATTCATTCAAATAGGACGGCTGCGTTGGATAGGACATGTAGAAAGAATGGAAGAAGGCGAAAAGACCGAAGCTGAGGTACTTAGAACAAATAGAAAATGATATAACAACCTTAAAAGATCAGAATGGAGAAGAATCCTGGAACAGGCCAAGACCCAAAAAGGGTTGTCGAGCCAGTGATGATGATGATGGTTGATATCTTTTAGATACCATTTTTAAAAATATATGTATATCCCAAAATTTAACTAAAAACTCTCTTACAGTTTCTGTTATTCGCGTTTCTAGTTACAGAATTGTAAAATACCATATTTGATTCAATTTTAAATGATATTTCATTCAATTTTAAAATGCATAATAAACTTATTCGATCAAAAAATTCAACTAAATTTTATACATATTTACTACAATACATTCAAAGCTTATGCTTTTAGTCCACACACTTTTTAATATATCTTATACTAGCTACAACTCCATGATACATTTGATCATATCCTTAAATAATTTCACACTAAAATACGTTATGAACACAACATTTTAAGGACTACTGACCAATATTTATTGGATCTTCCAAAAGCTATAAAAACATGGGTAAATGCGTGTGTGAAATGGAGTAACACCTTCATTTCAATTTATTATAGGATACGTTCTATGAAGAACTAGAAGCTGCATACCATTCATGCCCAAAAAATGACATCAAAATTATTTATGGTGATCTCAACGCAAAAATGGGAAAAGAGCAACAATACCTACCAACTATAGGTAAGCACAGCGTTCATGAGGTATTAAATGACAATTGCATCAGACTAATAAATCTAGCAACTTCCCTTAACATGGTCATGGAAGAAGTAAATAATCCAGCAGAAACCAGAAAATTTTACCAAAAACTTAATAAAAGTAGAAGACAATTTAAACCAAGAACAATGATGTACAGAGACAAAGAAGGAGATATAGAAACTCAACAGAGTGAAACACTACAAAGATGAACAGAATTCTTCAAAGAAATTTTGAAAAAAACGAAAATCCACTATATGATGGAATTATACTGGATCAAACGGATACCAGAGAAACAACCCCCCCCCCCTTCAGTAGCTGAAATGTAAGAAGCAGTTACCAGACTGAAAAACAACAAGTCGCCTGGATTAGACAACATTAGCGCAGAATTAATAAAGGAAGGTGGAGACTCTCTATTGAATGCGATACACGAACTAATATATGGAATAATAAACAACTGCCACAAGACTGGAATACCGAAGTAATTATCCCACTACATAAAAAGGGAGATCAGCTTCAATCTAAAAACTACCGGGCAATAACGCTACTGACTGTGACATATAAAATACTGTCAAATATTGTGTATGACCAATTGAGACCATATGCGGAACAATAGTTGTAGTAGTTAGATCAGATCTTCGTCTTGAGGTAAATCTTGGAAAAGACAAGTGAATTTAATATAGACACACATAATCTTTTCATTGACTTTGAGAGTACCTATGATAGCATCCATCGAGAATTTGTAATCCATGTACTAAAAGATATTAATATCCCCACTCAACTCATTGATATAATAAAAGAAACACTTAAAGTACAAAGTAAAATTCGAATTCAAAACGAACTAGCAGATACAATCCATGTGAGAACGGGCCTACGACAGGCAGATGCCCTATCCTGTATTCTATTCAACATCACATTAGAGAAAATAATTAGGGAGTCAAAAATTAACACCAGAGGAACAATAATAACAAAAAGTGTACAAATATTGGCATTTGCAGATGATGTTGATATCATAGCTAGAAGCGAAAGAAAGATGATAGAAGCATTTAATGCGATAGAAAGAGCGGCACAAAACAGTGGCCTAAACATTAACGAAATAAAAACCAAATGCATGAAGGCCAGTAAATCGACAGGCCAAAGAAACCTACAGAATCTGACAATAGGAGACTATAACATCGAAAGGTTCACTAGTTACCGCAGATAACAATGTCAGTGAAGAAGTTAAGAGAAGAATACATATCGCTAATAAAACATATAATGGACTGATTCAACATCTAAGATCTAACAACATCACAAGAAAAACTAAATGCAAAATATACAATACCCTGATAAAACCAGTCCTTGTATATGGATCAGAGACATGAACACTGTTGAAAATCGATGAGAACCTATTAGGTACATTTGGGGAGGGAGAAGGTCAAAGGGAAGACCCAAACTTAGATACATGGAACAAGATCTGGAAACACACATGATTACCAACTGGAGAAACAAAGCAAGGAACAGAACAGAATGGCGGAAAATTCTAGAACGTGCTAGGGCCCAGAAAGGCTTCGAGCGTCTGATGATGAAGATAGGACACGATAAATAAGTTGAAACATCAAATCGTTTCTTTTAAAATTACAGTTTATTCAAATATACATATGCTTATGATGTACGTTTGCACCAACTACTGCTACTTGGATATGTATTTAAATGACCAATTAGACCATTTGATGGGAATAAAGATAAAGATTTAGAAAGCAGAAGCATTCACAAAAATGAGGAAAATATTTAAAAGTCAGAACATATGATTAAAAATGAAAGTCTGTTTATTCGAATTGAAATTGTGGACTATAAAGATATTAATAAAAAAAGTTGAAGCCTTTGAGACGTGACGCCATAGACGCATATCTTGGACAGAGGTTCTATAATAATTGCCAAAATATATAAACCATATAATGTGAAATAAACGATATAGTTAGCACCAAACAAGGCAGCAGTGACCCTCTCAAAACAATGAGGAGCAGACTAAGCTTGCAGTGTTCAAGATTTACATATATATTAATTTATTGGAGTTCCATGCCATTTTCATTTTCATAGCTTGTGGAAATAAACAATCAAAATAGTGGCAGTCGCTTTCTACGATACAAGTTAATAAATTATCAAAATAAAATATAAAAATTACAACAACTTATTGTAAAAAATAAATTTCTTCTAAGCATACTCATGACAAATCTATAAGTATTGGGAAATACATTGTAGTACCTACTGAAATATCAGGTAATTGTTGACATTAAACAGTTAAATATCTAGAAGCAAAATCTTGAATCTCTGTACATTGCTTGTAAATGTGCATTTAAGTCTTTTCGTTTTGGAGATTAATAATATTTATATACAATTTTCAAATATAATTTAAATCAAAAGATATTATCCCTATAAGAATATCATATCAAATAATTTAAGATCTGAGGCAAGCCTTCAAGTAAAACTTTGAAATTTTGCAGTTGTAGTCTATATTTCACACATACTGTGTACTTCTGTTAACAAGCTAAACACGGGAGTGCAACAACAACAGATTGCTTATATATTTGCATTTGCGTATGTGAAATGCCTACTTTTGCTGAGGATCTGATTGACTATGAAATATACAATGATTTTCTTTTTTTAGTGGAAAACTAAAAAAAGACTGTACAACTACTTTAGACCATAAAAACAGTCACATTGTATAATTAGATTTGTGAAAAATAAAGACAAAACATGAGTAATGGAAGGGTTTGCAAATAGACAAGAGCTTTCAAAGATGACCAAAAGCATATTCATAACACAGAATGGAGTGGGTCCTCAATTATCACTGATGATTTAATTCTAAGCTGCTACCAAGTTTTATAGGGCACATGAATGAGTTGGTCACTGCTATGTGAGTAATCATTAACACTAAAACCTGAGCCAAGAAAAAGTGACCATGCTTCATGATTTATCCATTATCAGAGGCATTCTCTTAAGTTTCTAGAAATGATATTTATGAAATTGTTATCGAACGCATAAACTACAGAAAGTTGTGCAAAAGATGCAAGTAAAGAGATCCTTTTGCTACATGATAATCCCTGTCAACATATGGCCAAACGAACTCAAGATTTCATGGCATCATTTGAGTGGGAAAAAGCTGGTCATTCTCCATACAGTTCTGATCTACTGTCCAATGATTATTATGTGTATCCCCAACTGAAATAGTTAGGGACAAACTTCTATAGAATGAAATTCAAAAGCTTGATAGACATGCCAAATGTCTTAATATTTGTTTCAATTATGTGAAAAAGAGTGTTATCTTCGTTAGAAAAATGAAATTATTATAAAAAGTCCTTGTTTTTTTCTTATAATATAAAACTGGAATATACTTAAAAACACCTTCTACATCCCAAACTGTACTCATAAAATAAACTACAGTAGACTCCCTCTATAACGAGAACTGAAATGGCAGACTAATTACCTCGTTATAAGCAGATCTTGTTATATCCAACAACAATAATACTGTGCATACATATGAATATGTAGTTTTCTAAAACATTAACTTTCTATAGTAAAGCCATTCAGAGCAATATAAGATGCTAATAAATATTGTTTGAATGGTTGAAAGATGTCAACCCCCTACAATGACACCTGTGAATCATAAATTGCAAATTTCCAACTAAGAATCATAAGAAGTTTATTGCAAGCGGCATTTAAAAAGGGTATTTATTTATAGAAACGGCCAGGCCAAAACGTAAAAAAAACACATTTTTCAATCTTATTTTTTCTCTTTATAAGCACATTTAACTCACTATAGAGGGTTATAGTTCAATAGAAATTTCACGGGACATCTAATGTACCTCTTTATAAGCGAAATCTCATAATAACCATGTATGTTAAAGAGGGAGTATACTGTATTTATAAACGGCATTTTAAGTAACATACCTCCATGCCTTTTTTAGTATATAGGATCTCTAATGTGGAAATTTCTACTAACTTTTTCTTTTAACATAATGTCATTAAATTTCGTTAATACACACTAAATTTTCCACTGCATGTGTGAATAGTCCTGAGCAAAGACTGCTGGAAACAACAGAAATGAAAGTCTTACGAAAAATATCAAACCAAACTCTAGGAGAGTACAGTAGAGAGTAAATTTTTATTTGCATAAATAAGAAACAGAGTAAGAAGTGAGGAAATAAGAGCGAGATGTGGTATAGAGGAAATAAATGCGTGTACCAAAAGAAGAAAAGTGGAATGGAATCAACACATTGGAAGGAATGACAGAAAATAAAATAGTACGAATAGCAAGAGACAAATCACCAAATGGAAGATCATTAAGACGACTGAGGAAAAGATGGTCAGACAACGTCAATTGAGGCTAAAAGACAAAGTAAAACAGGCATTAAGCCTATTTATAAAGTAGAAAGGAGAAGACGAATTTTTCAAAGAAGAATTGTCCACTAAGGCCCCCAACA
Organism: Diabrotica balteata; assembly: GCA_918026665.1. Classification (NCBI taxonomy): domain Eukaryota; kingdom Metazoa; phylum Arthropoda; class Insecta; order Coleoptera; family Chrysomelidae; genus Diabrotica; species Diabrotica balteata. The sequence continues at coordinate 111,375,952 of OU898283.1, forward strand.
AACAGCATTCCATTTATGTTAAATGTTGTCCTGCTTTCTTTTCTTAATATTCACTAGTAGATTGTTGGGACACCAAATGCAATGCTGTTAAACATATGGTTTGATAGAAGTTTATTGGTAAAACAAAAACTGGCAATATATACAATTTTGAACATTACAGAAGAGCAAAAACTCAAAATAGATGCATTTGATGCAAAACAGTGGACAAAAGAAAAATGAACAAAGAATCAAGAGATGCATTGATGGAAAGCAGGGGACAAAAGTATTCAACGAATATAAAAGGAGTGGTAATTATCAATATAAACTAATATACTAATGTCAAGCTTACCTTTAGTATTACATAAAACAACTCATATATGATGGAAAGAAAAATTATTTAAGTATAAATTTTACTAAATACTTCACTTCATTAATACTTATATTTGAAATCAGTCACCAGCAACATCATCTTTTGATTTACATTATATGTTAATCAACAAAAAACTGAGAAATATTAAAACTACAGCTATATTTTATTTAGTTCAATTTCATTTAAAGGGTATGCACATTTGCCAGATTGCCTCTTAATTTAACTCGAAATTCCCTCTGTAATGCTATTGCTTTTGATACTACTTATGTCCATAAGTACTATTTCTTCTGAATTTTCATTACATGTGTTTATGATCTTATAGCTCTCAGGAATGGTAGTATGGGACCTACTGTGGTACTGCAGGTGCTGTTTGAACTTGAAAGACTTGTCACAAACCTCACATATATATGGCTTTAAGTCACTGTGTATCCTTTCATGGAAGTCCAATTGCTGCTTCAGCTTAAAAGCTTTATCACAGGTATCACACTTAAAAGGTCTCTCGTCCTCATGAACCGTTGAGTGTATCAGCAATTGTTCTTTAAACTTGAACGTTTTGTCACAAAAGATGCAGTTGATTGGTCCTTCATTATGACTTTTCATATGGGTATCAAGTTGCTGCTTTAATTTAAATTTCTTGTTACAAACATCACACTCAAAAGAGGGAGTGTTTTCATGCAATCTATAATGCCCCCGCATTTGCTGTTTAAATTTAAACTGCTTCTTACAAATCTTACATGAAAACGTTTTAACATTTTTGTGAACCATGCCATGCATTTTCAGCTCTTTTCTGGTTTTAAAGCCTTTAGGACAACTCTTACAAGTAAATTTGTTTGCAATGGAAGGAGCTGGTGGTTTAGTGGTATCGGGATTTTTCTTAGGTCTTCCTCTTTTTTTGCGTGGGGGCTCAGTTTCAACAGGTTTGACAATAGGTTCTGGTTCCTTGTTCACCACTATCTTCTTAGGTCTACCTACCGGCCTACCTACTTTACCTTTTCGACGGACTACCTTGACGTTCACTCCACGGCTTTCTTTACCACGAGTTGATAATTTTTCTCTTTTGGCTTTTTTAATAGGTTCAGTATACTTCAGAGTTGGTTCAAATTGAGTATCTCCGTTTTCAAAATGTTCCTGAGGATATGGGATAGACTGTTCACTATCCAAATTACCTTCCAAAAAGGAAGAAAAACTGTTTTCTTGTATTTCAAAACTATCGTTGTCATCTTTTACTTGCACTATCATTTCGTTTTCGAAGTCCATTTTGCTAATAAAAGAGTAAACAAAAACCTCAAACCAAACCTCAACTCAACCCTCTGGAGTTTGGCATTTATTTATATTGACACGACAGCAGTCAACATGTCGACATCTTTGAGAATTATATGCAACTATAAGAAGAAAATTTGTGTTTAGGTTTACTATTTGAAAATAAATGTAACAAAATATTTTAAAATTTTTATTTTAATTCTTCATTCGCATTCGACACAAACACGATGCATAATCATGATAATTTCTTTAAAAAAATTATAAATATTTTATTTACTAATTTTTTTGAGCATTCCAGTCACATATTTTATATTTAATTGTCGTAGTGCAAGTTTTGTCCATAAACGCTTTCAATTTCAATCAGCTGTTTTATGCCATTTTCTAACTAAGACTCAGTGAAAAGTAAACGAAATTGTTTTGGAGATTTTTCTAAAAATTGAAAATGTTAAAATCACCTCCGAGGTTTTACGATATATGTTTAGAGGCCGCCGTTGCAGATTCTGTACTCACTTGCAATTTTTATAAAAAGGAATTCAGAGCTTTGCCCAACAATGTTTTGTTTGATTTTTATTACAGGGTATGTAGATCTTTTAGCTTTTGGCCCATTTTCACTAAAAATGTAATTGGTGCATTTAATAGGCTTATTGAAGGTGTTAACCAGTTTGGGATCTGTTTAGGTTTATAAGGGAATACATTTAGCCCAATAAGATAAGAATATGTTGTGTATTAGGGCATGTGATTTTGTGAGCAGCCTATTTGTGTTTGTTCTATTGTAGTTATTTAAATCGGTTATTGAAATATGATATGGTTGCAGTTGCAGACTATATTTTTGTATTGTCAGAATTAGCAGATTGCTGTGAAGCATCAATATTAGAGGACTTTCAATTACTTTACAGACAATTGATAAACAGTATAATAATAATAACTAGTTATAATTATATACTCAACAATCTGTATCTAACAAATTTGATTTATATTTTTCCTTATAATTTTTATATAACTAAATAGTTGCTTCTAAAAGTGACATTCACAAGAAAGAAAAACTAATCACTCTCTGGCAAAAATGGTAATTGCATGTGACATCCAGTTATTTGCTGTGATTTCCTCATTTCATTGAGAATTAATTGATTTTAGGTAAATAATGTTTCTGTTTTTAGATCACTCTCGAACTAGGAATTTCTCGTACATTAATTTTGATTTGCTCTTTTGTTTTCTCTTCCTTTGTTTTTAAACTCGTGTTCTTATTTCTGTTGTTTCTTTACCTTGAGTGTCTTCACTTTTTGCCTGTTATATTTTAAAAGGGATTAATAAAAAGCCTTTTAAAAATGTTTAACATCCTTTGCATATTTATTTTGTTCGTGCTTAAAAGCAGCTTTTACACATAGTTTGTAGTAATACTACAAAAGATTATTATTCATGCACACTGTACTTAGTATGTTTAATTTTTTACTACAAGTCCTACAATTACTGTATGTTGATAATATCTGTAATTGAAGTAATTTTACTGGCATTTGCTATCATGTTCACTGCTGCCAGGTAACTAGCTTTATTTTTTATGTACCAAGTTTCAAGATTTTAGGACTTTCCATTAAGGAAAACCATAATATGAAAAAAATGTGACCTATTGGCCTAAATATATTAAAGTTCTTCCTTGGACCAAAAAAGAACCTAGGTACCTACCTAGTTTCAACACACACGCTTTTATTTATTTATTTATGAACGGGATAACACCAATCTTCTTCTTATAGTGCCTATCAGTTACAGATGTTGGACACTAACAGGCTATTCTGACTTTGTTGACTGCTGCCCTGAAAAGTCCAGTAGTTGTTAAGTTAAACCATTTTCGCAGGTTATGCAGCCAGGATATTCTTCTCCATCCTGTACCTCTTTTCCCATGCACTTTACCATGACCATGAAGTATGGTCCAAAGTAGGTCATATCGTTGTTCTTCATCAGTTGGCGCTACAGTCCTTCGTGAGCCTTGGCCTGCTTCAAAACATTCTTCCATCCTTCCCTATCGAGTGTCTGCCTTCTCCAGCCCCTCACTCCAATCTCCCTCAGATCTTCCTGTACATCGTCCAGATATCTGAGTTTAAGTCGCCCCCTTCCTCTTCTTCCGATCGGATTGTTTAGCATAGTTATTTTAGTGGGATCACTCTCATCCATCCACATAACGTGGCCCACCCGCCTTAGGCGGTTTATTTTGATGGTCTTCCTAATATCTGCATCACCAAGAAGTCTATAGAGTTCAAAGTTATATCGCCTTCTCCACAGACCCTGTTCGTTTACTCCGCCATATATGGTCCTCAATACTTTTCTTTCAAAGACTCGTAGTAACTCTTCATCTCGGGTCGTCATTTGCCCATGTTTCCGATCTGTCTGTGAGCACTGGGTGTATTATTGTTTTATAAAGTTTGCACTTTGTTGCTCTTGACTGACTTCTCGCTCTTAGTTGAGGGCCCAGGTCAAAATATCAGCGGTTAGCCACGCATATTCTTTTTTTTTTTATCTCGTTGGATGTGTTATTTTTGTAGTCTACTAGTGATCCTAAGTAGCAGAATTCTTCTACCATTTCTACATATCGTTGTTCATTGCGCATTATATAGCCCAGGAATTCGAGTTTCCGACGTTTTATGGTTACGACTACTTCGCTGTCTTTACCCATCCTATGTAGTACTTCTTTGTTGGTAATTCTGTCTATCCAGGAAATACTCAACATGCGTCTATAGCACCGGTTAAGGTCCATGACTGCACGCCGTATAAAAGAACGGAAAATATGTAGCATTTTAGTAAACAAACTTTTATTTCCAATTTTATGTCGTGGCTGTTAAATATTTTTTTCATTTTGACGAAAGCTGATCTTGCCTTCTCGATCCTTATCTTGTCGATTGGCCCCACTGTTCATTTAAGTTTGCACCCAGATAACAAAAGTTGGTGATTTGTGTTATAGGTTGTTGGTTTACTAGTAATTGACCAGGTGGTTTATAAGTATTCCCTCGTGTATGTCCGTTAGCGCTAGGTTCATAATGTGCTCTGAATATGTATTGAACAATAATGGGGACAATATACATCCCTGTCGTACACCTCTTTTTATCTTTATAACACCAATAACAGTAAAAATACAATAATACAGAAACAATAAACTTATGAAAGTACAAGAGACCTCTTAAGTTTACTCAAACTTTGACTTTCTTGAAAAGAGGAAGAAGACCTATTGCCTCAACGTCAATAGGACAAGTCCAAGTAGGGTTGCACCAAATGGAATCTATGTACCAAGACTCCAGGACTTTTCAATACTTGTTGGATTTTTTATCTAAGAAAACAAAAGAAGAGGTTTAAGAATATAAGGAAAAGAAGTAGGATTGATTACAACATGAGGAACTTCGTGCCAAATTTCAAGACTCGTAGACTACAATGACTTGGTTTCATTGATGTGTTGAGAATGATTCATGAAAATATCAAAGCAAAGACAAATGGGTATTTAAAAGTAAAAGAGGTTAATAAATAAATAGACAGTCACTCAATTTGCGCCATATTATTAGTAACTGATTTTATGCTGACGCAAATGTGAGATTTTTGTCGCATATAAACAAGTATATATTTTTTTCAAGCCTGTCCATAGAACTTTTTACTTCATTCTTTAGAAAACTTGGGTTAGTTCACAATAGGGTATGCTGGAATATGTGGTACCCCCTTCCTATTAACTTATCTATTTTTAGAACAAGAAACAACTTCTATATCAACAACTCATTCTGGGTCCTGGCTTCTTCTAGGATTTTCCGCCATTCTGTTCTGTTTCTTGCTTTGTTTTTCCAGTTGGTGATCTTAAGTATTTTCAGATCTTGTTCCACTTGTTCCATGTATCTAAGTTTCGGTCTTCCCTTTGACCTTCTTCCTACTGGTGTTTGCCTCATTATATGTTTCGGTGTTTCAGTCTCTAACATCCGTTCAACATGGCCCATCCAGCGCAGACGTCCGATCTTTATGGATGTTATGATCTCAGGTTCATTGTATTCTGTGCATAGTTCAAAGTTATATCTTTTGCGCCATATGTCATTTTCCTTCACCCCCTTATATATGTGTCTAAGGATTTTTCGTTCAAACATACCTAATAGGTTTTCATCGCTTTTCGATAGTGTCTATGTCTCTGATCTATATACAAGGACCAGCTTTATCAGGGTCTTGTATATTTTGCATTTGGTTTTTCTTGTGATGTTGTTAGATCTGAGATGTTTAATTAGTTCATTATATGTTTTATTAGCGATATGTATTCTTCTCTTAACTTCTTCAATGACATTGTTATCTGCAGTAACTAGTGAACCTAGATACTTAAAAATTTTCACTCTTTCGATTTTATAGTCTCCATTGTAAGATTCTGTAGGTTTCTTTGGCCTGTCGATTTACTGGCCTTCGTGCATTTGGCTTTTATTTCGTTAATGTTTAGGCCACTGTTTTGTGCCGCTCTTTCTATCGCATTAAATGCTTCTATCATCTCTCTTTCGTTTCTAGCTATGATATCAACATCATGTGCAAATGCCAATATTTGTACACTTTTTGTTATTATTGTTCCTCTGGTGTTGACTTTTGACTCCCTAATTATTTTCTCTAATGTTATATTGAGTAGAATACAGGATAGGGCATCTCCCTGTCGTAGGCCCGTTCTTACATGAATTGTATCTGTAGTTCGTTTTGAATTCGAATTTTGCTTTGTACCTTAAGTTTTTCTTTTATTATATCAATGAGTTGAGTTGAAATATTAAACTCTTTCAATGCATGGATCAGAAATTCTCGATGGATGCTATCATAGGCACTCTCAAAGTCAATGAAAAGATATGTGTCTATATTAAATTCACTAGTCTTTTCCAAGATTTGCCTCAAGACGAAGATCCGATCTATTGCGGTCTTCTGCCTGCTGAAACCACATTGATATCGCCCAACTATTTGTTCCGCATATGGTCTTAATCAGTCATACGCAATATTTGACAGTATTTTATATGCCACAGTCAGTAGCGTTATTGTCCGGTAGTTTTTACATTGAAGCTGATCTCCCTTTTTATGTAGTGGGATAATTACTCCGGTATTCCAGTCTTGTGGCAGTTGTTTATTATTCCATATGTTCACTATTAGTTCGTATATCACATTCAATAGGGAGTCTCCACCTTCGTTTATTAATTCTGCGCTAATGTTGTTTAATCCAGGTGACTTGTTGTTTTTCAATCTGTTAACTACTTCTTGCATTTCAGCTACTGAAGGGGGGGTTGTTTCTCTGGTATCCGTTTGATCCAGTATAATTCCATCATAGTGGATCTTTGTTTTTTTCAAACTTTTCTCTGTTAAGTTTTTGGTAAAATTTTCTGGTTTCTGCTGGATTATTTAATTCTTCCATTTCTTGGAGCTCTATGTCGTTGTTGTAGTCGTTGATATGCATTATTTTTCCTCTCTGTTATGTTACGACATTCTTCATCGAACTATTTTCCTTCAGTTGATTTGAGCTTTTTTGTAAAGTATTTGACAATTTGTGTGAAATATATTATGCTACGACAAAAATTGAAAACCTTGTATTCATGTAATAAGTTTAAAATCTTTTTAATACCTCATTTAAGGGGTAAGGACAGTGAAGTATAAAATACAACATCTTTGTGATTATTTTCAAATGGAGGAAACATTCTGCAGTGGTCGTATCTGTTACAGCTTTTGAAATACTGCTCTCAAAAATGTTTAAAAGTTTGATTTTATATTTTGAGTTATACAACAAAGTAAAGTAACAATTGATCTTGTTGAAAAAATTAATAAAAATTGTTCGTTCACCGTTCACATCATTAACCAGTACACTTCCACTGCTGGACATAGCTTTCCCTCAGCACTTTTCACCTGCCTCTGTTTTGTGCGGTTTGTATTCAGTTACTACTAGCACATTTCAGGCCATCAGTCCATCTGGTTGGTGGGTGGCTTCTGCTCTGTAGGGCTCCTTGTCTTGGCATCAACTAGACAATATATTTTGTCAATCAGTTCTGTTCTTATTAGATAATATTAAGAACTGTTCTTCCTGCTTTGATCATCAAACAGCCCCTTTATCAATAATGTATTTACAATCTACAACTTTTATGTCATAGCATACTGTGTTGTTTGCATATGTTCTAAAGATAGATAGTATATTAGAGTGGATAACAATTATTCCAAGACATTGCCAATATATGCACAGTTACTCATTACTTTACATTAAAATTTTTTTTTTTTTCAGATGTTTATTGAAAAACGTCTGTGTTTGTTAGCAGTGGAACTAAGCGATTTGGAGGTTTTTAATCGAATATTATCAGTAAAACATCAAAGAATGAAATTTTTAAAAAGTTTCCAGTCCTTAATTGATCACGGCACAAGTAGTACAGAAGAATTGATCAAGGCTTATGTCCACTATGGTCAGAGAACAGATAGTAGTGACTTAAAAGTTATAGAGACTGGTTTGAGGATAGGTGGATTTTTTAATGATGGTGGATTATTTGATTGTTCTATAGAGATTTTGAAAATTGCCGAAAAGTTTTGTATGAGGAGGGAAAAAGATGTAACAACTTTGAAACTAATGTTGGATTGTTACCATAAGTAAGTAAATTAAGAATATTTTTAATTACAAACAGATTTGATGGATTCAACCATTATTTGATGGAAATTCATTTCATGTAACAATAAAACACTGAAAAATTTGTTTTTAAAACTTCCACAAAATTTATTATAAAATCTATCACTACAGCTGTTTCGACCAGTGTGACTTTCTCAAGTGATCTATTTTTGGCATGCGTTTACACTTTATAGTCTTTAATGAAATAGGTTGAGGAAGGGAGAACTGTTTGTCTCAAGTTGGTCATTCAGAATTATATCTGTGTTTTTTAATTTTTTAATTAAAGGCTCCCGCATATAATCCCGCAAGTGAGGCAAAAGGCGAAAATCATTGTTACTTTACACCCAAGCTTTCCTTGGTCTTATTTTCTTGTCAGTCTTTTTATTTATTACGTTTCTGCCAAATCGACATAAATAAAATAATAAATCGTTAATTAATTAGTCATTTTTTAATCGAATGATAACTAAAAGATAACACAATCAGGAAATAATCTTTTAAATACACAGATGTTCATATTATTCAAAATTAGGGGATTTTATCAGGAAATGTACAACAATAATAAGATTAAAAACTATATTTAAATTACCCGATTTAATTAAAGGGGATATAGCTCAGTGGTAGAGCATTCGACTGCAGATCGAGAGGTCCCCGGTTCAAACCCGGGTGTCCCCTGAACTTTTTATTAAATTTTTTAGTATCTTTAACTAAATTTTAAAATGTATTTTGTCCATTATTTTATGTTATATTTTATATGTGTGTTATTAATGTTGAGTGTCATAGCTTTATATAAATAATCTCACGACTAGTAAGTTGCACTGACATTTTTTGATATATTGTAAATATTTACATATTCTTCTAATTACAGTGTCTTGAAAAAGGAATTAAACAATTCCGAAAGCTAGACCAAAAGTCAAAAGAGTGTTTCTGTAACATCCCGGCCAAACTTTTGACTGCAGCCCTAATGAACTTTGTTGTTTTATTTGTATACAGATTGAACGAAATAAATTCGGAACATACGAAATATTATGTATTTCGGCTCAATTCTGCTGTAGGTGGTTGACCAACAAACGGTTGTCAAATAATTATAATATAAAAATCCAATACTTCAGTGGGCTGCTGTATTCTGAAATCATAAAAATTTAAAGCTACACATAAATCTACGATTTTATTATGCTGTCAAACCACTTATTATAGTCCAGGAAATGAAGCATTTCACCTCGCAATTCTTTCGTCCTGCGTGGATTGACTTGAAATTTTAATAGAAGGTAGGTAATAGCCAAGGATCAAAATCTATATCGAACCAAAGTGCGCCAAAGCCTTGGGGTGGTTGTCACCCTATCTCGGGGATGAAAATTTTTATTTACGTTTTAACTACAGGTTTCGATTAAAAAAGTGATTCTAGACAAAAAATGTTCTATACATTTTTTTTTGTAAAATTGATATTTTTCAAGTTATTTGCGATTGAAAGTAACAACTTTTAGACGAAAAAATCGACGTTTTTAATCGATTTTTCCGCGAATAACTCGAAAATGGTGCATTTTATCAAAAAAATTTTAGAGAACAAATTTGTAGCTTTTAAAAAGACAAATACAATTCATTTTTTAAAATGTTTTTGCGATTTAATAGGAACCGAAATACAGCCTACCTCTGTTCAGCGGTTTTCTTCAAATGCCAAATTTGAAAGATTCAAAGTCAAATATCGGGAAAATGATGCATTTTTGTAAGAAAACTCACACAACCTTTTTTAAAGAGCATAAATAGACCTATCATAAAAAAGACTCTAGCTCAAAAATTGAGTGAGTTATGATGAAAATAAGTTCAATACCTCATTTTTTTACGAAAAAATCGATGAAAACAACCCCCTAACCACTCCCATAATTAAAATCGATCTTCACTCTTCTGCAATTCTCTTTGTACATGTATTGTTAATACGTCCAAGAAGTTTGACCCATTTAAAATGCTTAGTTTTAGAAAAAGTACAGCATAAAGCGAGAAACGATTTACAATTTCATATTTTTTTACCTTCTTTTTTTAAATATCCCCGAAAATACTGAATATATGAAAAAAAAGTACTAAATTGTAGCTTTTTTAATGACTAAAATTTTCCTTTATTTAGATTTGTTGTACAATGAATATTTATCGAGATAAAGCCGTTTAAAGCATCGATTTACGATCAAGCACCATCTTTTTCGAGCCCTTTAAACTCACCACATTTAAAAACCAAGGGTTCCAAAAAGATTTAATTCACAGATCTTTGTAGTTCTTAAAAACCTCTACAAAATCGTTTTTGAAGAAACACTCTATCGTTAAAAATGAAGGAAATACGTTAACAAAACCAATTAAATTTTTTTTTCCGGAAAATTCCATTAGTATAGTACAGTACATTTCGGAGCATAATAATCTACAAAACCGGTGTATTAGGTAGTGGGGCGTTATACATTCGAAATTTTAAGCGTTCTTATTTTGAAATCCCATACAACAGAATAAAACATCTGCTCATATGTCTATGGCTTGGCAATGAAAATATCAGAGCAACATATTCTGGATGGTATTCCAAAGATGTTTGTTATTACCCGTACGCATGAACAAACAACCTGCACCCGATGAACTTTTGAAAATTATTTTTTGCCAATGCAAAAAAGAATGCGCCGTTTCATGTGGGTGCAGAAAAGTTGGTTTATACTGTAACTCTACTTGTTCTGGGTGCTCAGGTGAAGGGTGCAATAATAGTCCACCAATAATTGAAGAAGATGAGGATGACATAGATCACGATGAAGATGTAATTGATGACGAATAAAATTAATATTATAATTGTTTTACCTATAAATGTAAATATTTTCAACTATTTATGTAAATGTATAAGAATATATGGTGCCTTTTATGTTGATAAATTTTTTTGTATTTAATTCTACTTTTTTCTATTTATATCTATTAAATTAGTTTATAAAAACTGCAATGTTGTAAAGGGTGATTTTCAAAAGTTGAAAAGTTGCAAAATTTTGGTAAAAAATTGTTTTCACCTATAGCACTCATAACAATTGATTTTTAAGGGTTGAAAATGTATGAAATTGTATTTTAACTAATCAAAACCAAATTTCACTCATCTTAAGATTTGTAAAGTTATTTTACAATTTTTGAAAATTAGGGGTAGTTTTCACCCCTAAGAACAATCAGGGTTCATCGGCATGACATAAACTATAAAGCAGAGGGTGAGTTGAACTTAAATCTAAATTTTTATGCAAATCGTTCCAAGGCGAAATCATTTTCTTCGCATTACTACTTTTTTTTACATTAATCTCTAACAAGGGTCGCTTTTTAAGGGTTGAAATATGATGGAACTTTATTCAAAAGCACGAAACTATCATTATTTAATTAATTCAAACCAAATTTTACCCATATTCAAGTTCTATATGTTATTTTATAATTTTTGACAATTAGGGGTAGTTTTCACCCCTAAGAACAATCAGAGTTCGTCGACATGACATAAACTATAAAGCAGTAGGTGAATTGAGCTTAAATCCAAATCGATCCAAGGTGAAATCATTTTTTTAGAATTAGTAATTTTTTTACATTAATCTCTAACAAGGGTTGCTTTTAAGGGTTGAAATATGATGGAACTCTATTCAAAAGTATAAAATAATCATTATTTAACTAATTCAAACCAAATGTTACCCATATTCAGGTTTATTATGTTATTTTATAATTTTTGACAATTAGGGGTAGTTTTCACCCCTAAAACCCTTCAGCGTACTTCGGTTCCATATAGATTTTGATCCTTGGGCTATCACCTACCTTCTGTTAAAATTTCAACTCAATCCATGCAGGACGAAAAAATTGCGAAGTTTTAACTTTTTTCGAGCTTCATTTCCTGAACTACAATCGCTTCCTTTACGCAAACAACATTGTTGCGAGACAGATAGTTGAACGATATTTTATACAATGTCTATACCCAGGTATGGATTTATTTTTGTCCAAGTTTTATATTGGTCCACTATTTCAAATGCAGTTCAAACAGACATATATTAAATTGTATGATCCGTTTTAAATTCGTTCAATCTGTATGTATGTATCGAAAAAAGGAGTATGCCCGTCAATTTAAATAAAATATTTAGTTCATAAGGAAAAATGTGGGAGGGATATCATTCTGTGTCAGTATTTAATTTCTTTTAATATTTTAGAAAAATATACGCGGAGGCGATATACTGTGAATTTGAAAAGGCAGCTGAAACGTTTGCAGCCGCTAATAAAGTTATTGCGGAGTTAGAAGAGAAGAATGCCGTACCGAATTTAGCAGGACTGTATGCAAATTTTTCATTTTTATTTTTTGGACGCAGCGAATATGACGAGGTAAGTTATTGCCTACACCAATGATAGGCAAGTTTTTTAGGATCGGGTCAATATATTTTTGTATTTAAAAAAAATAAATGTCATTTTTTAAATGTTAGGTCTTTCAGAGGAGCAAACATAGATAGTGATCATTATCTTGTTAAATCACGATTTAAAGAGAGAATATCCAATTTAAAAAATGGAGATCGGGAGAAGGAGAGAAAAAATCGACATTAATAAACTAAAAGATCCCGACATTGCAAATGTATACAGACAGCAAATAGAAGATCAAATTAGGACATAAAACTTAGAAGAAGAAGATGATATTAACCAACTATGGGCAAATATACGAGATATTATGTTACAGAAATCCGTTGAAATATTGGGCAAAACCAAGTCAGAAAAAAGAAATCATTAGTTTGATCATGAGTGCGAAATGGCCACAAATAGAAAGAACGCAGCATATCAAAAAATCATTGAAGCAAGTTGTACACGGAGAAAAAAAGAAGAGTATAGACGTCTTAGAAGAGAGGAAAAACGTATCCATGGACTTAAGAAGAGGAAATACGAACATAATACTCTCAGTGAGATACAAAGTTTGTTGGATAAAAATGAAAACGAGGAAATAGTACAAATCCTTATACACTAGCCGTCGAGAATTTAAACTACAAACGATGTTGAAGGAGGTTAAAACATAGAAAATCAACAAAATCTACAACGTCAACTACACAGTGAAGACCCAACAAGAGAAGAAGTGTCAAATGCGATCCTAAGACAATAAAGTCCCAGGAATCGATGAAATCTGTTCGGAAATGTTTAAAAAAAGGTGGTGATTAACTTTTTGTAGCAATCAAGCTTTTGCAAAGGGTGATCAACTGGACTGTAAGAACTATAGAGGCATTACTCTGTTAGCATCTGCGTATAAAATCTTCGGTCATCAATATCAATGCGGATTTACTGCTGAAAAGTCAACTATACATCAAATTCAAGCACATAGGCAGATTCTAGAAAAGTCACTAGAATATTACATAGATATACACCATCTCTTCATTGACTTCAAAGCAGTCAATGACAATGTGAAAAGAACTGAATTATATAATGCAATGATAGACTTTGGATCCGACCTAAGTTAGTTAAGTTGACCCAACTAACAATGCAAGACGTAAGCTCATGCGTTAGAATTGAAGGAGAGAACTACGTTCTTTGACATTAATAATGGTCTAAGACAGGGGGACGCGTTGGCGTGTCTACTCTTTAATATTGCCTTGGAAGAGGCAATCAGACAAGTAAATATTAGAATGTATGGAGCTATTTTTAATAGATCGACGCAAATTCTCGCATTCGCTGACGATATAGTTATAGTAGGCACAGGTATGAGAGACATGGTGCAGTGTTTTACAAGGCTTGCGAACGCAGCAAGGGGAATTAGGACTTGTGGTAAACGAGGAAAAAACCAAATATATGTTGGTTTCTAAAAACCCTTGAAATATACAAGGTGGTCCAGAATTATGTACATTAATTTCTAGAGCTCATAGTACGTCCAAAAATAAGGGTACTTCTTTATGTACACTTTTTTATAAAGCTGAATAATAAGGGAAATACAACCCTTTAAAGGGGTGAATTGAAATTCTTATTTTTTCAAATATCTTCCAAACGGTTTTGAATACGGAGTTCATATTTTGGGAGTGATTATAAGACATTAGGATAATTAATTTCATGTTACCACCTACCACATTCTATATTAATACATGTTACTGTAAGGTGTCTTCTTCTTCGCGTGTCATATCAGAATTATCCGACGTTGGCGATCACCATTGCAAAGCTTCTCGATCTTCTGCAATATGGAATAATTGTCCTGCATTTGATATCTGAGTCCATTCACGAATGTTTTTTAACCAAGAAACTTGTTTTCTTCCTACACCTCTACGGCCCTCTATTTTGCCTTTAACGGGTCAGTTGTAATGTTTTATATCGACTTCCCCTTACTATATGTCCCAGAAAAGACATTCTTCGATGAACAGTCTTCTTAACAGTCTTTAGCAGTTCTCTATCTTTGTTAACGCTTCCTTAGTACTTCTTTATTAGTTTTCCTTGCTGCCCAAGATATCTTCAGCATTCGTCTATGAACCCATATTTCCAATGCTTCAATTTTGTTCATGATCGATACTTTTAGCGTCCACACTTCTGCACTATACAAAAGTACGGACCAAAGATAGTCCGATATCACAGTTCCCAAATATGTCATTTTGTGAACTTTCTCAACTTGGACTCCGTTTAATTGAAGCTTTGCATCGGGATGTGGGTCACGACTAAACACTAAAAATTTGGTTTTTTTTGAGTTTATTTTAATGCATATTTCCTTTCCTACTTCGTGAATACGATCAAGCAGAATTTGAAGACCTTCAATATTATCTGATAAAATTACTGTATCATCTGCATATCTAATCACATTAAGTAGTTCCCCGTTGATTTTTATTCCATATGGTTGTCTCTCAAGTGCCATTTTAAATAACTGGTCCTAGTAAACAAATATAAATAATAATAAAAATAACTGGTCCGGTTTGGCGACAAAATGCAACCTTGTCTGACTCCTCGTTGTATAGAGATTTCATCGGTGTAGTTATATCCAATTTTTACGATAGCAGTTTGATTCCAGTACAAATTTTTAATGACACGAATATCCTTGTCATCTATTCCGATATTTTTCAGTATTTGCATTAATTTTACATGCTGTACTTTATCGTATCGAAGAAATACGCAGGCCCGAAGTGGCCACAAACTGCCTACAAGAGAGAGACGTGGAAGAAGGAAGAAGAGGCCTATGTCCAACATTGGACAGCAAGGGCTGTATAGATAGATAGATAGACTTTATCGAATGCCTTTTCGAAGTCCACGAAACATGCAAATACATCTTTTCTTTGGTCACAGCATTTTTGTAATAGGATATTAAACGCAAAAAGTGCCTCTCTAGTTACCATAGCATTTCTAAAACCAAATTGGGTATCTTCAAGATCTTCCTCGCATTTGCGTCTAATTCTGTTGTGAAGTATTCTTAGGAAAATTTTAAGAGTGTGGCTCATTAGGCTAATTAATCGATATTCTGAGCATTTTTTCGCATTGTTTTTTTTAGGTATTGCGATAAAGATGGATTTGAGTCAATCTGTGGGAATCACTCCGGTGTTATATATTGCATTAAAAAGTCTTACTACTACTTTTATGTTATCATTCTCTATTAGTTTTAGCAACTCAGTTGGTGTATCATCTGGACCACAAGCTTTTCTAATTTTAGCATTATTTATAGCGTGTTCTACCTCGCATTTCATAATTTCTTGGCGTCAGTACAGTTTTGATAGAATTCGGCAATATTATTCCTGTCATCTTCAAACAAATCTGATATATATGCTGCCATTCTTTTCTTATTTCGTGCTCATTTACAATAATTTTGTTATTATTATCGAGTACAAAGCGAACTTGTTTTTTAAATATGTTACTCATTTCGTTTAGTTTTTTGTGCACATTAAGTAAGTCGTGTTTAGATATTACATCCTCTCTGTCGTCGCACCTTTCTCTCAATCATTTTTCTTTGGCAAATTTGATCTTCTTTTTGATTCTTCTCTGCATTTGGCTATATTTTGTTTCATTAGATTTTATCAGTCGACGTCCATTAATTTTAACTTTTCGGAGTTTTCGTTAACTTGGTTTTTAAATTCACTCCATAGTTCTTCTGGATCTTCTAGTTGTTTTCCGGTGTTTTTTATTATATTGTTAAATTCTTTTTTAATATTATGTTTTATGTTTATAACGTCAAAATTAAGTACATTGGTTTTTGGTTTTTGTCGCTGAATTCGTTTTAGCCTTAGTTTAATATCTGCTACAAGTGGTTGATGTTCAGATCCAATATCTGCCCCAGGAAGTGTAGTGACTTTTTTGACGGCATTTCGAAAACTCTCATTTACAAGTATATAGTCTATTCGATTTCTTGAAGACTCAGGGTTATTGCCATCATCAAATGGGACTTTCCAAGTGTATAGTCGTCGCTTGGGTAGTTTATACCTGGTGTTTGCAATGATCATATCGTTTTCTTTACAAAATTCATACAATCTCTGTCCTCGATCGTTAGGTTGTCCTAAACCATAAGGACCTACAGTCTGACCTCGTTGACCTTTCCCAATTTTTGCATTGAAGTCGCCTATAATATATAATATTTCGTGTTTATTAAGTTTCTGTAAGATGTCTTGGATCTGATCATACAACTTCTCGACTTCATCGTCATATTTTCTATCTGCTGTCGGGACATAGATTTGAAGTATGTTAGTTTTAAATGGTTGAGTATTTATTTGGAGTACTATTATTCTATCCGAGACTGGTACGAAATTGGTCACATATTTACTCAGTTCTGATGTTACTAATATACTGTAGCGAGATTAAATAAAACGAGCGGTTCGAATTTATATAAATATATTTATTTATAACTTTACAGTTCGGTAATATCTTATCAACTAAACTTAATTCCTAACATCGTTACATATATATACCAAAGTTACTATGCTCTAGAAAGTTCCCACCTCTAATTCTAATTCAGTCAAATACGTGACGGATTGTTCTCTTGCGGTCGAGAGATCTATCGATGGTTCTCGATGCCAGAGATGCTTCGAGATGCAACCGTTAGGCGGACCACGCTGAATGCATGTTCGTAACAATACCTACACCATTTTTGTGATGCGGGTCTTTTGTGCTGTTACCGAAATAAAATAATACACTTCAGTCCTTTTTGCATGATCCTGATTATGGCCATCTCATTTCGCTGATTCCCAGTAGCTCTATTTTCATTTCTTGAATTGCGTTTTCAAGTTTCCCAGCCGCAAATAGTCTTCTAACATTCCATGTGCACATTCTAAAATTAGATTTCGTTATTTTTAGGATTTCTTCACGAGGTTGAGGTTACTACACCGCAATTAACACCTATATTTTTTTATTGTTATATACTTTACTTACTTTAGTAACAAAAAATCTTTTAAAATAGTGGTTTATTTTAATTTTAACTCATAGAATAATAATAAATTACTGTTAAATTGGTTTTAAACATTTTTAGGCATACAATTGGGCAATTAAAGCATTAAAATTAATAAATGAAGATTTATCTCCAAGGTAAGATCGATTAGTTTAACATAAATAGATAACTTTTAAATTTCTAACATCTGTTTTTTTATTGTTCCATATTTCAGCTGGTGTAACCTCCCAATCCAGGCTTTCCGAGGTGACCTATTTGTCACATAACATGATACCCTTATAGCTCCTCCCCAGACAGACTTAGGAACCATTGAAGCATTCATACCACATTTTTCCATCAAAATACGGTTCATCCTTTTTGTCTTATGTGTGTACGGCACTGTGTAATCTAATAGAAAGCCATTTTCTTTACATAACTCTCTATATTCATTTGAAACATTTTCACCCCCATTGTCACACCTTAATTAAGAAACCTTTGAATTAAATTTTGATTCTACAAACCTCAAATATTCCTTAAATTTACTGAAAACCTCACTTTTATTTTTAATTAAAAAAAACATAGTAAAATGTGAAAAACCATCTATAAAAGTGACAAAATACTTATAAACATCAATTGTTTGTGGACTGATTGGTCCACATTCACCAGAATGTATTATTTCTAAAATTCTATTGCTTTTTGTTCTTGTTGAAAAAAGTAACCTTGAAAATTTTCTTTGTATACATGGTTCACAAACATTTACGAAACCAATCTTTGTCATTGTCTATTCCATGAACTAAATTCTTTTTAATTAATTTTTCTAGTGATTTAAAATTTATTATTTTTGTTTAACTATTTCAAAATTGATTTTGTATAAACCATCTCGTTTACCTAATCCTATTAAAAACCGTTCTTAATTAATTTTACACCATTTTCAAAAATTAAAGATATCTGAGACATTTCTAATCTTTTTACAGAAAAAATTTTTCGTAACTGCTACATTGAAACCATTTCCATATCTACATTCTAATTGTCAACCATTTACATTGCTAAAACATTAATATTTCCAACACCAAATGCAGGTAAATATTTACCATTTTTTGCTAATGCTATATTTACAGATTTATCCCACATTACCAAATCTGTAAATATACTTTTATTATTTAGTAAGTGATCCGTACATCCTGAATCAATCACAAATTCTAAGTTGTTCACTGTTTCACTATTAATTTTATTTTTACCTAATCTCATGTGACCTTTCCTGCTTCTGTGTGAAGTTGCTTGTATGAACTTCTCTATTGTGATGTATATTTCTCATACTCCTGTAATTGTTACCTCTATTTAACCCGTTTCCTCTAAGACTATCCTAAAAACCTCTTTGACTCTGAAAATTTCTTGTATAATTATTTGTAAATCTGCAAGGTCCTCTTGGGTAACTTGTTGATATTCGTGCTCAGGCACCTCTTTTCTTCTTCACTCAATAACCTTTTCTTTACCTCTTCATGTGACAGTATATCAGATGATAAATTTTCGACAAGTGTTACCACTGTTTCATAGGATTGTAGCAAAAGTTAACAACAAATTACATATTTTATCTTGATCTCAAATTTTTACTCCAGTGGCTTTTAAGTGCTTCAGAATTTCCTCAAATTCACCAATAAATCGCCCCTATGACTCACCCTGTTTTAATTTCATGGACAGCAACTTTATTTTAAAGGAATAGTTATCCTGGTAGCGTCTTTTTCTCATATTTTCCTTCGAAACTTTGCCACATATGGTAGGTTTGTCCTTTGTCCCGCAATATCTCTTAGAGCATAGGCTTTTGAGCTATGACAGACAAAGTCACCCATGGAGAAGTACTGCGGAGGATGAACACAACTGCGGATTTGGTCAACATCGTGAAGGGCAGTAAGCTGCAGTACTTATGACATATAATGAGAAATCAAGGCAGATACGAGCTACTTCAATGCATTTTGCAAGGTAAAATTGAAGGAAAAAGGGCCCAGGACGAAGAAGAGTATACTCGCTTGCTACCTGAGAGCATGGTATTGAAAGACCTGAACACAGCTATTCCGTATAGTAACCAATAAAGTCATCATATCCAGAATGATCGCCAACGTTCGGAACGGACAGGCACCCTAAGAAGAAGAATCTCGTAACTGCATCGGAAACACATTGAACAATTATTGATTTCTCTTTATTGTTGCATTCTGGAATTTTTTTTATCTCATTCTCGCTTAAACCTTTTTATGTCTGTTTCGCTTTTTACACACTAATACTTCATTTTCTGCCACTATTATTTCCATTCGAAACTTCCATGATAAGTAATTCAATTCTCCCCTGTTAGGGCAAAAAAGTTGATCACTTATTGATACATTATTATTATTTTTCCTCTATGATCTAGGCCCATAACCTTTACCGCACTATTACAATAAAACCAGCTCCTCTCTTATTGTCAGTTTATTTGACTGGATTATTTAGGATTACAGGAAATACACTTACATATTTTAAACTACATCTTATAACAACAACAACAACTATCATCTGTCAGTATCTTCTTCCTTTTCTTGTTAAAGAAAAGGGACAGGAAGCAACAAGGAGTTTTTTAACGTTTAACAACAACATGCATGTTTAAACCTGCCGCAGTGTGTGTCAACTTATTTAATTCCCATACCTTGTATTCTGTTAATCCAACCGTTCGGCTGCTTACTTTCTTACATCCATCTTGTTTGTCATCGGTGTATCTAACATTATTACGAAAAATTTGGAAGATAAGGGTACCAAATACACACTGTCTGGAATTTTGTATCTCGTTATAATTAAACCATGTGTGTTATCTCCCTGTTTCTCTATCTTCCCCTCTTTGTTTTCGGTTTCTGTCTTTCTCTCCCTCACTAGGATGAATAAAACTATCCGACATAACCTTAAATAAATAATGCTAATATGAAAATTGAAGTATCTAATGAATATATTTTGTAGAATTATCATAGAAGTTTTACGTCAAGCGTCGAAATCGTGCGTAGTGAAAAGAAAATTCGCCCCAGCCGGGCTGCTCATTTCACAAGCTGTCAACATGGCCTCTGAATTATACAAAGTCGACAGTCACCCCCACATCTCAGATACTTTACTCGATTATGGATTTTACCTCCTAAATTTCGACTCTATCCAAGAGAGCGTCAAAGTTTACGAAAAGGCGTTATCGATACGAAAACAGGTGTTCCAGAAAAACAATATTCGAGTGGCGTTGGGACACGAAGATCTTGCGTACGCTCTCTACGTTAATGAATACAGTTCTGGGAGATTTTATGACGCTAGGTGAGTATAACTATCGTTCATTCTTCTCCTGAATTAAGGAAATTTAAATGACAATATTTAAAGGATTAAGAAGAATTTTTCCATCTACAGTGTAGGAAAAAGTTTATGGTCGGTATGGACCTTACGTGAGATGGAGTGAGAAACAGATGTTTAGAAAGAGAGAGGTATATTAGGTCCGCCCTTTATATCGCCAAACATGCATGCCTGGAAATAATAAAAAAGGGGAAGTTCAACGTTGCCAAACTTATTGGATTTATTTGACCTGTTGCTTTTTTTGCATTTGAACAATGTTCTAAGATAATCCAATTTGGGCGAAGTTGATTGAAATGGCAGCTTACTGTTTTTTTTATTGGGAATATGCCACAAGTTTACTTTACAATAAGTGTAATATAACATTTTGATTTCCACTTCGGAAATCGTTTTATATAAATCAAATTTATTAATGTTTCGTATTTTAAGTATGATTTCCGAATTAAAAATCTAAACATCAAAATAAGCTTATTTTAAAGTCACATTGTGCCTTATTCTCAATATGAAATAATAAACTGCATACAATAACGCCACATTAAAAAATATTCATACACAATAATTATTTGGCAACGTCGGTATGGTCTGGTCTGGTTTGGCCGACCGAGTAACGAGTAGTAGAGGTGGGTCGTGGTAGTTTTATCGTTAAGAGCGTAGGCACAAAATTTCGTTCCAATATTTTTTAAATGCATTAATTTTTTGCGAATCCTGAGAAAACTAATAAATATTTTTGAAAAATTTAAACGCAGAATGAAACGATACATTATTACCGAGGGCCGAAAGTCCCTGAAAACTTCTATAATGTTTATTTTAATAAGTTATAGGAGTGAAAAAAAAATGTGATTTTTAATTTCAAATATCTCATTCAAAAATTATTATACTGTTTATTCTAAGGGACTTTCGGCCCTCGGTAATAATGTAATCCTTTATTCTGCGTTTAAATTTTTCAAAAATATTTGTTAGTTTTCTCAGGATTCCAAAAAAAATGAATGCATTTAAAAATTTAAATTTTTGTCAACAAGTAACTATGATTGTTTAAAAGTAGTTTTAAGTAAGAGAGTACCTACATAAACAGACATAATGGCTATTATCGTTTATGTGTATATTTATTGAAGTGAAAGAAACTAATGATTTATTTATTATAACTTGAAAAATAAACTAAACAATACAAATAGTAACTCGTACTTACATTTACATTACACGTTATAATTAAATCGCGAATAGTCTAAACTGACATTCAAAAACATAAGTTTTTCAACTTTACTTCTTTACTTCTTATTAACCGTTTTCTTTTTTTATTTCAAATTAAACCAGATTTTGAACATGTGTTCACATTTACAATACTAATAGTGGTTAAGTTAGGATATACATGGTGATGGTTTTTCCACCGTTGTAATGGACTCTCGATTCAGGTGTACGTGTAGATGAGCCATCTCCAATTAATTGATCAAAAATACACCATGGATTTAAGTCATCTTTATTGGTTTCTTTTTCTTGTACTGGTTGATTTTCAATAGTACAATCTTCTTGTTCGTTAATTATAGAAGTAACCAGCTTCTTAACTTTTTCTTTAATTTTTTTATCTTCATTTTTATCAGAAAAACCCTGCACTTTAAATGGTGAATCCATAAATGTACATAATAACAATGTGCCACTCTGTTCTATCCCTTTAAATCTTTTTGCTAAACCCGATATTAGTAATTGTACTACGTCGGATACTATAGATGTAAGGTTTGCTAAACCTTATTGCTAAATTTACCGTTTGCTAAAATTTTATTGCAAGACTCTTGCAGGCAGCGTACCATAACAATCACTGAACTATCCTTCAAGTATTTTTGGTCACTCATTGTACTTGTTATTTCTTTAAACGGCCGTAAAAATTTGGGATAGCTGAGAACAAATAATCCAGTGTTATTTATTTAGATTTGGTCTAAGTCTAATTCTGTATTATTTAATACCGATGTGGAACGGATTGCCTCTTCTAACTCGGTCATTTTTTTTTAACATGTAGTAGGTGAAGTCCGTGGAAACCTAGTTTCCACGTCTTGGATTGGCCGTTTGGGAACTTTATGTTGTAATTAATACTTTAAAAGCCTTTCTGAAGATAAGGTACTTTTTTTTTAAATGTGTTTTTTGCAGAATTGTCGAAAATAGGACTTTTTATTTTATCTATTGTCAAATCAGTTTTGACATAACATTCCTGAAGTAATGAACCTGACAGTTTTTCTTGTTGGCAGTTTATATCCAGGAATCCACCCTGCAAACTTTTTAAAAGCTGGTTCTTCACCTATGGAAAACGGATGAAACGAGTCTTTGCATAAGTTTAGTAAATCTTGAAAATCAACCAGTACAAGAAAAAGAAACTGATAAAGATGACTTAAGTCCATGGTGTATTTTTGATGAATTAATTGGACGTGACTCATCTAAACATACACCTGTATCGAGAGATATAAAAGAAGTCGACATGTATTTGTCTGATGATATATTACCCACAAAAAATTTCGAACGGAGATTGGAACTGTCCATTACCGTGGTGGAAAAACCATCGTCATGTATATCCTAACTTAACCACTATATTCATAAAATATTAATATTTTAAACAATAAAACTGGTTTAATTTTAAATAAAAGAAGAACACGGTTAACAAGAAAAGTGGAAAAACTTGTTTTTAAATGTCAATTTAGACGATTCGCGATTTAATAATGTGTAATGTAAATGTAAGTACTATTTGTATTGTTTAATTTATTTTTCAAGTTATAAGAAATATATCCTTCGTTAGGTTCTTTCACTTCAATACTTATACACATAAATGATAATAGCCAATATGTTTGTGTACTCGCTAATTTGAATACTGGTAAACAATCAACTAGTTACAGTTTACGAAAAACGGTTCCGATAAAAATTTAAAAAACGAGAGGATCCACCTCTAGTTTTTTAGGTATATTAGGATCGGAACCAGAGAATATGTAAAATATGTCTGATCGGAACTATTCGTCTCACGAATGACCAATTAGTGTTAAAAATATTTATGGAGGGGAGACCAAGGGGAAATATGATTGTTATCTTTGTCTATTCGCTGAAAATATGATTTTATATCTGCGTTAGATATCCTGTTAAATTTTACCATACCGACCATAAACTTTTACCTACACTGTATACCGTTATAACTAGTCATGTGTGGTATGACGACACTTTTGTGCTGATACTTTACGGTGAGTCATGTGTATTGATACCGCGACAATAAAGTGTTTTGACACAGTAACACCGGCGTAACACCTTAAGTGTTCTCATTCAATGCAATACACTGCAATAGTGCTATTTGATACAAGATACAACAAAAAGAGACAGTGCGTTCCTTTGCTTTGTGTACTTTGTTCTCAAAAAGGTTTTATTCGGGAAAAGATCACCTTTCGCTCATAGAGTTGATCTACTTTAAAGTGTATAATATATGTCTGAATTGTAAATATAAATGAGTCAGATAAAATTAAATTATTAGAAGAAGTTTTCACCAAGTAACAAAAAAACGAAATTTGTTTAATTTATTAATATTTGTATTTTGAGAACGATTTCCGAAGTGGAAATTGAAACGTCAATAAACTTATTTTACCCTTCAATTGCGGCTTATTGCCATTAAAATAGTATCTATATCATTGTACCTTAAAAAAGTAGCCTATACAGTTCACCAAAAATAGCTGAAAGTCTGAAATTCTTACTGCCTGCGCAAACAATGAAGTGAGAACGCACTCGCAAGGAAAAAGATAGCCTCTACGCGCGTGTGAACTTTAAAATATAGGTACAATCGGAGACGCAAATATAGAAATTTAAATTTTAAATAGTTTCTAATAGATCCCGTAGACAATTATTTTTACTGTCATTACTTTTCTTCAGTATATTTCAGTGTATTTGTGGTATTTGTTCGACAAAGTGAGATGTAAAAAAATATATCCAACAAAAACCGCTTGTATTGCTATAAATTATGGCATTATAAACCACAAATTATATTTTTATATTGACTATTTATAATTTATAGTACCATTATATTGACCAAAAGGTTTTGAAGAAAAAGGGCGTAAGCAGTAGGGTAATAAAGTAGTAACAAAATTGTCTAATGCAATACTAATAGAAATTAGATGTTCGGTTCCGGTGAAGCATAAATATCGTGTCTTTGTACCAGTACCTTTTGTTTAAAGCGGCCTTTATCTTTGAATATTTACCCAAAGTATGAAAAAAGTGTAAACTCTTTTAAAAAATGAGATATTTAGTATTATATAATTAAGTCATATATAAAATATTAAAAATAAGAATTCAAAATATTTTATAATGTGATTATTAATGACCGTGTAGGGGCCCTATAAATGATTAATGCTTTCCACTGCTACAATCGTCCGCGGAGAACCAAATAAAAATAACATTATTTCTAAAAAATTATTAAAAGTGATACCTAACACTTTCTGAAGAAATGCAACATGAGTGTCTCAGGTTCATATTTCTGAATCATCTGACTCAGAATCAGAGTCCATCTCGTCATTTTCAGAATCACTGTCACTATCGACACCTCCATTTAAAACCACCACGGTGTCAAAAGCTGGCTGTTGTGGCATATAATTTTGTTCTATTTTTTAATATGTTTACACGTAACTGTAAAACTGAATGTCCTTTACTCTCAGTATTTTGTCAATTTCATACGTTTTAAAGTAAGATTTGTGTAATTTTATATTGTCGTATAGTTCAAATTTCAACCTGTTATCTGTAAACGAAATATTTCGAGTTGTCAGCCACTGCTGCATTTCTGCTTTTCTGGAAAACATAGTTGGACATTTCTCAGTTTGTACGTTGTGATACAGTGCATTATCAATCACTAAAACGCTGTTCGAGAATAAATTTGGTATCAGCTTATCCTGAAGCCACTTTTTGTAAATGTCGTAGTTCATGCATCATGATAATCTCCTGTTTTTATAGTAGGTTTGTGGCGCAGATAAGCGTTTTTAACAAAACCACTTTCACCTCAAGCATGCACTATCACAAAAATCTGTCCTTTAGATACTGGTTTTTGTAGGCCCTTGTTTGAACTATCAGACCAGCTCTTTTGGTAGGTATGAGATAAGTGGACGTATGTTTCATCCATGTATATAATTGGGCGATTTGCGTTCCTCTAACGTTTCATACTACGTAAGAAATTCAGTCTAAGATGTTGAATATTGGGCTTTTCCATTAATATTTTTTTATTAGTTCTGGTTTTTCGCCAACAAAATCCTATCTTTCTAATTACTGTTCGTAGGCTTTCTATGGAACCTGAGTAGTTCTACTCCTCTGCAAATGTTCTGTGTATGCGTTTCACAGTTGGCACTTGTTTTTGTGTTACAAAAATACAAAAATCCGTCAAAGATGCCCTATATCAAAATCGTCCAAGATGCCCTTGGACGATGCCCTATATCAAAATATATAATAACGTCGAAGATGCCCTATATCAAAATCGTCCAAGCACGTTTTTGAAGCACTTTTTTTCCTCTTTTTGTTTGGAGTTACAAATGAGTAACATTCGAACTAACACCTGTTGCCAATACCACACGCTCCTGCACTTTTATCAAATATCTACACGGTTTATTGTCGTTGGCTTCCTTTCTCATAAAATGAATCACAATTGCTATCACTTCCCGTGTCCGATTATTTAAAACTTTTTCCTTCAGATTCGATTTAAATTCCATGTTTAATATAGGTACACAACACAGATTTGTAAATTTGGAAATGACTCTCCTTTGCGGTTCGTATGGTACTAGCAAGCACGCTTGACCATGTAGCTGCGTGAAGGAGGAGTCAAAAGTCACGTAAAGGCAGAAAGAATCTATTGTAAGTGGAAATATACTAACCAAACTAAAACGTTCTACCGTCGACTGCAACTTCGAAATTGTCGAAATAATTACAGTGTTGGACTGAGTAATAAATAAAAAATTGCATGGTGCATAACAAAAATTATTTTTATCTGCATTTCGTTTATATTTTCAATGATTTTTGTTCAATTTTTTTTAAAAACTGTCTTTCATTTGTTATTTTAAACTTAACTTTCGATATTAAACGTGAAAAAAGCCCTATTATTTATTGCAAAATTATTGGTTATAAGTTTATATTTTCAATTTCTTATTTTGAGTTGAGACATATAACTAATATTATGGGATGAATAACTAATACACATTTAATTTAATAATTTATTTTTACAATGTCCAAACAGTTGTATCTACTTAAAAATTATTTACAAATTAATTTTTGTATTGATTTATAATGGTATTTAGGACGGTAAATTAAATAATATTCAAATTCATATTAAGAGTCCAACGGATAATTTGCTTGAGTGATAATGATCATTTGTTTACTGATTTGTTGAATGCTAATGATCGATTGATAATTTGTTTGGAATTCTCCATACGTCATAACTACTAGAAATCAGAGATTACTAGGAATTGCAATGAGGTTAGATAAGAACAATTAGATACAATAGAACAATAATTAGGTTCTACCTACCTATACATGGATTTCCTTTTAGTAATTAGTTGGATTTATTTATGTACCTGAATTCCTCGAAAGGTTTAGACAATATATACACAAAACCTTAAACTAAGTCTCAAAACAAAAAAGAAATGAAAACATTTTATTAAAGTTTCCTTAATGCACCCCTATGTATTTTAATTTATGATAAAGTACCTACCTTTTGACCGCTTTTAATAAATTTGAATACGCAACAGGTAAACGGGAGAAAATACACAAGTTAACACCTCAAAGTAAAAAACACAACTAAAAATTTTCAAGTCGATATTTTCACGTTGCATAGTACAGTGCGTTTCGCGTGGAGGTGGGGACTAAACCAAATTTCGTCTACTGCGCCGTGGTCAAGAGTGCTTGCCGGCACTATACTTACAAAAAATGTTTCGCAGACTCTACCGACTTGTTCACGTCATAAACGGTAGATATTAAGTGGACGCTGGGCTGAGTGCGAAATCCGTCGGATGACGAATGCGCATCATGGGCGTGGTTATTTTCCGACTTTCAGTTATTTTTCATACTCTGTAAGTTATTTTCTTGACCCTTGAAAGGGTCAAAAAAAGAGCTCTTTTTACCCTATATTTGAAGAGCTATATCTCTGAGCCCACCGATTTGAACTCAGAAGGTCTTATTATTTTTGTTATAATGTCAACTTTTGATAAATTAATTTATAAAACCCATGGACGTATCAATAAATATGGACCGGTCTGTTTACATCTTTACTTGAAGTCATGAGATATTCACAGTCATAGGCACAAATCCCTAATTTGGACGTTGTCATTATTTTTTTTTCCGAGTCAATCTTCGAAATAATTTTCGATTTTTAGTGTAATTTATTTTTAATCTATAAGTAAAAATGTATTATCTAGTTAGTATAAACTATTTTTAGATATATTCATTTCGCAATCAAGGAATTAAAAGAAAAAAATTAATTTTTTAATTTATTAAAAGAAAATATATTGTGATAATCTTAACTTTTGTAAAACTTGGCATCATTAGTAATATCAACCAATCCTAGCGATTTGACGAAAAAGAACATGGCGTTGTATTGTTTACCTTTGTGTTGATAATTTCCTTATTTGTGACATTTTAGTGAATTTGTTAATATATTTTAAATTAGAATTGAAAAATAGTTGATAGTTAAGTGTAATAATGGTGCGTAACTGTGTTGTATACAGGAAAACTTCATATTTACATCCAGAACTGTCATTTCATTCGTAAGTATTATAAACATTGGAATTATGTCCATAGGCGTAGTACAGGGATGTGATATTAATTACTTAATGCTTGACATGAATTGAATTTTAATTTTGTAGTATTATAAATACATTTATTTTTTTTTCTAATCTACACTATAATTGCTATAAATATATTAATTTCAATGAAATATATGCAGGTTCCTACTAAAGAATCAACTGCTGCTGGATATGTGGTTGTCTGTGTTTGGCTTAAACAAAGAACACATATCCAAAACTGCTACGGTCTGCTCAGAACACTTTAAGATGATCTAATTATACAACCAAGTGGACGGGTTAATTTGAGGAAAGGAACTGTTTCAATAAATATTTACCATAAATCACCAGAACCAAGGTAACTATAACGAATTTCTATGTAATTTACCATACAGAGTATAATAAATATAAGGCTAAATTGAATTTGAGTACAATGAACATAACCTTGGCATCGAATTATATGTTTGTGCGTCACAGTGTTGCCAAATTTTTTTGTATAAAGTATAGGAGTTTTTAAAATAGAAAGATACTTTGACGAAATTATATATGTTTTAAAAAACTTATACAGAAGTAAAATGCTTCACATTTGTATTTAGGTATATACCTAAATATAAAATGTGAAGTGTTTTACTTCTGTATAAGTTTTTTAAACGATGGTATACAGCCAACTACTGGAATTTTCCTATTAATTTTTATATAATGTTTTGTCATGAGAAGCCACAATCTTTGAATTCATATTAAAAAAGCATTCATAAAATAGTATTTTTACTTTAAATATAGCTAAATATTTAGTGTATTCTTTTGTTTAACCTAATTTTTTTATTTTCATTTAACTTTACTTTATTCTGTAGTTTGTAAAGTTTCTAAACTATTAATTTTCACCTTAAGCATAATTTTAATGGTTTTTATTATATAAGTATTTTTAAATGTAGAAATGCAAGATATAATTTTATTTTATAATATTTATAGGTATAATTTTAATGCTTTTAATTATATATGTAATTTTCAATTTTAAATTTTCATTTCATATAAAGTCTTACTCATAATTTTATATGTGAGAGTGTGAAATAATTGAGTATATGGCAACACTGACGTATATTAAGCTTACATTTAACGTCAAACATATCTATAGGTTATGTTCATTGTACGAAAATTAAATTTAACCAAATATAATGCATACTCGTAGCATATTCCATAATATTGATAGCATGTCTTTTTTCTTTTTTTTTAATACTTCAATGTTTTAGTTCTACAAACGATATGGAAAATAAAGTAACAGCTTCCAATAGTATTGATAAGGATGATTTTTATGGACCTTCAAAAAGGTGGGTTTGTATCGAATTTGTTTATTAAATTTACAAATAAAATCTAAGTGTGGATTTTGATTACTTATTTCATTTTAATATTAAAATATTTTAGAAGTTTTATTGATACTGAAGAATGTAATATGGAGACAGACTTGGGCTTTAATGTAAAATCTAATATCTCCTAAACTATTAAAAAGGAGGTGAGTTTTGGCTAAATTTTGTATGAGATTATTTAAATCTTAAAGCAATTTTAATATTTTTCTTTAATGTACATAAATTGAATATTCTAGATGTTTAAATGACAATGAAGACAACAAGGAAAATATAGATATATAAAACGCATCTTCGAGCACCTAATTGTTATTGTTGTTTTTTTTTTACTTTTTGTAAGCATTGTATAATTTTCAGTGACAATAAATCATATTTCTATTTTAGAACCCTACCCGTTCCATAAGGTTTAATGTGTTTTATATATTGTTGTATATGTGGATTGTTGTTTATGTTTTGTTAAACAATGGTTTATGGTTTTATTACGTTTATTAATATTTTCTTAAATACATATTCCTGAATTTTTATCTTTCTTCTGTCTACTGCTATGTCTAACGTGACATACTACTGTTGCCAACTAACAATTAAGCTGGTTATACACCATAATTCACTATATTTTTTCAACTTATCACTCACTGGATAAGAGAAGAACATACTCAATACCCTGAACAGGTTAATGTTTGGGGAAGAATTTTTATATAAATTACTTTACGATTTTATTTACTCCATCTTTATTCTTTTGTGTAAATTAATTTTTATAAATATATTTCTATACACTGAAAATTAAAATTATTCACCGTTTGTTGTTTCTCACTTATTCGAAATATTTCATATGTTTACGATACTAAAAATAAAAACAATCAAATCAATAGTCATTATTTATTCAAGTGAAAAAACTGTTTCAAATAACTTTCAAATATTGGAAGGTACGCCGCTGGCTTAAAAGGTAATGTCACAGTCTATCACCTCGTCTCTTTCCCCCGCGCCTATAAACTTTTCGACTTCAAATTTAGGTGAACAGAGTGCAGGGCATGCCTAGTCCATCTTTATTTATATGTCCATGATAAAACCGCAAAAGATAAGTTTTGACCCCAAGGGGCGGGTCCATGTTTGATGTTTTTCGATATATTTTTGAAAAATATTGAACACGTTTTTATGTTTTTCACTCCCAATATAAATTTCGCGAAATATTCGATCGTCCCACTTCTTATTGGCACACTACATATCATTTTTATTGATCATCATTGTGCTTATCGGGCTGTTGGAATATACTATTTAACAGAATTAATATAAATATATTTGTGTAGGGAAAACGTGGAACGTTCCATCAGGATTATGGAAAGAATTTTACCTACAGACCATTTACTTCTGGCTTCCGTCAAACGGGTCAAAGCTCTCATCCTAGAAGAAATAGCGTTAGATGAAAGAAACAACATTCAGTTACAAACTCAGTATTTTACAGAAGCACACATTTTACATAAAACTGCCCTCACTTTATCGTTCAAAGCCTTCGGAGAGAAGAACGTTCAGACTGCGAAACATTATGGAAATTTGGGCAGGCTATTTCAAAGTATGAAGATGTATGACGAAGCGGAGAAGATGCATTTAAGGGCGATAGCGATTAAGGAGGAATTATTAGGTGTAGATGATTATGAGGTAAGTAAGAACTGTGTTAACTTTGATTTCTTTAAGTTTTTTTCCAAAATTAACTTTATTTTTATATAAGTAATGGATTAGAGTGATACTCAACCTTTTTTTTTCCCTGGGCCGCATAGTAGCTATTGCCACAGCTTGCGGGCCGCAATCTAGATTAAATACATACATATACATATACATATACATATATATATATATATATATATATATAATATATATATATATATATATATATATATATAGTTATGCTATGTAAAATTGAAAATAATATTGGTCTGCTTAATATACTTCAAAGTACAAAATATAATAATTAAAACATTTCGACTAATTAACTATAAAAGATATTTCGAAGAAATGAAAGTCCATTATCCTGGATTACCTGTAGTAAACAAAAAAACATTTATTATAAGTAAAGAAACACACTTACACTTAAAGAAACACAATTATTAAACATTGCGACGCATATAAATACCTGGGTATGACCATCACACAAGAAGGAAACGTAGACCGGACGATAGAAGAAAGAAACAACCAGGGAAGAAAAGCAATTACCCTTCTCAATAGCATACTGTGGGACCAGGCAATATCAAACAACAACAAACATAGAATATACAATACAATTGTTCAGAGTATAATCACTTACAGCAGTGAAGTATGGCAAATAAAAGAAAGATACAAGAGAAAACTTGAAGCAACAGAAATGGATTTCTGGAGGCGCTCAGCAGGAAAATCAAGATTAGAAAGGGTAACCAACAACAGAATTAGGGAAATAATGAATTTGAAACACACAATAGTAGATGACATTAGTACCAAACAGCTTAGATGGTATGGACACGTACAAAGAATGTCCGAAGAACGACTCCCGAAACAAATCCTAACGTGGACCCCTCATGTTAGACGAAAAAGAGGAAGACCCCGCCTTAGTTGGAGAGAAGGCATAAATTGAAGTATGAGAGAAAGAGAGTTAGATGAAGACCTTTGGATGGACCGAAGTGAATGGCGACTAGGCATCGGAAGACGTAGGAGAACGTTTTTAAAACCGAAATATATATATATATATATATATATATATATATATATATATATATATATATATATATATGTTCGGAAAGATTTCCGCGGTTAGTACAATAAAACCTAGAGCTAAGATTAATATTATTACTAAAATTAATATTAAACTCACCAGTCTTCCGGGTTGAACCGCGTCGTAATCCATTTTGCCAAGCTTTCGGCATCCTCTCTGATGCTTTCCTCAGGGCTTTCGAGGTCTCAGTCTCCCGAGCCCCCAGACACTACTACACTGTTCACTATTCACGGCACTATTCAGTAGTGATCGTGCCGTGAATAGTGAACAGTGTAGTAGTGTCTGGGGGCTCGGGAGACTGAGACCTCGAAAGCCCTGAGGAAGGCATCAGAGAGGATGCCGAAAGCTTGGCAAAATGGATTACGACGCGGTTCAACCCGGAAGACTGGTGAGTTTATTATTAATTTTAGTAATAATATTAATCATAGCTCTAGGTTATATATATATATATATATATATATATTATATATATATATATATATATATATATATATATATATATATATATATATATATATATATATATAAACACACTTCACTTGACAAAATTTGAAAAAGACGATACACGTGTAAACGGAAGCGCTGAATGAAATTGATATGTTTATATAATAATTGAACTGGTTCCAAATCGACATGAAATGCAAACATACTATAGCAATGTCAACTTCAGGAAATCCCCGGTTGAACACCACAGGGGCAGATCTTTTTATATTAAAGATTAGACTTTGTTGATTAGGGAATTTTTAATAATATTTTTATAATGAATTACAAAAAGATCCAATATAATCGTATTTTTTAAATTTTAAAATTTTATAAATACATAGGTAGATAAAGTCAAAAATTCTTATTTCGCCTTCGGGCCGCATAAAAAACGTCGCACGGCCGCAGGTTGAGTATCACTGGCCACCGTCACCTGATGGAATTCATTTTATCTGACAATAAAACACTGAACACTTTTGTTTTCGACATTTCCACAAAATTTATTTTAAATTATTATCACTACAGCTGTTTCGATCAGAGTGACTTTCTCAAGTGTATCCGTATTTTTTAATTTGTTAATTTCTATATATTTTAACACTGCGTTAGTGTGCCTATATAAATTAGCACGAGAGGCTTTCCGGGGCATGTCATACCCCAAACTAAACTAACGCAGGAAAATAAAATTTTTAAATTTAATCATTTAAAATGGTTAATCTTGTTTTTTTACTTATTTATGATTCAAATAAATTAAATATGGTACTCTAAAAGTCTATTTAAATCATCAGTAAATATCATTTATCCAACATATTGCAATTATGCTAGTCAAAAAACGCGAGTGAACAATAATACACTCAGATATTATGAAAATTTTATTGATCACACAACTCTAAATAAACTTATAGCCTAAGATTCTTCAAACTAAAGAAAAAAATGTTCGCTAAAATATATTGAAAAATAAAAAAAGTTACCACTCCTCAAAATTGTCGCAATTTGAACACGTCATTATTGCGTGTTCCAAATTATAGTATCACATCGCATGCATATGTAAAAAGTCTTCCTATCTTTATTTCTTGGACAAACAGAATATTACTGCTTGTCCTATATCGCTTGGGTCCCAACTAATGTACCTCTGGTTGCTGATTATCACGTAGTGGTCGACGCAAGGAAGGGTTTTATCTTTGTTGGTTTCGAAACTCAGAAACCAGCTGCATTCCCAGTTCTTTCAAAAAATTCATCTTCTTAATTTATAGTTTTTTGAATTTGGGTTATATATAACTTGAGCATTCACTCCAGCTGTATTCAAAAACGAAAAAAAATAGTGTCAAAGTCCAACAACGACTGTTTCTTGAATCGCTGTAATTAGCAGATAGCTCATCCAATGTGTCTACACCGCCTTTGGTTGAATTGTAAAAGTCGATAATTTCAGGTAATTTCTTTTCACCAGTTTCTTCAATATTAGTATTATCATGATGTAATGTAGAAAAGAGGATTACATTTTTTGATTTTTTTGGCACATATGAGACAGCCGTTATATCCTCTTTGAAGGCAAATTTTGAACTGCGAATTTCTCTTCCTCGTGTGCTCAGAAGTGCTGTTGGAATTGGCGTTTTGTTCTTCCTAACCGTCCCAACCGATGTAAGATGATGAGTCTGAAGTAGATTAATCATGAGCGGATATCTGGTAAACCAGTTATCGAAAGTAATATTACGTTTAACTATGTTTTGCCGATTGTTACTTTGTCGGACAGGTCCTTCTGTCTGTGTGCCGACGTAATCTTCTATGTTTAGACAGTAGTAAGTTTTGGCATTCACTAGCGCAAATACTTTTAAGCCATACTTCGGTGGCTTATTCGGTATGTATTGAAGAAATGACACACGTCCCCTGAACGATTCCAGTTTTTCGTCTATTGTAAGATGTTGACTCTGTATATAGTGTCTTACAGTTGACTATCTAAGGATGTGACAGTTTTCCAGGCTAAAATAACGGCAATCCATCACTGCGTGGAAGAAATAGAAAGGCAGGAAAGAACGTTCTGTTCAGTTACCATCTTCACAGATAGTCAGGCATCATTTAAGGCACTTAATTCTGTAAGGTCAATTCTCATTCTCAATAAACTATCGAGTTTTTGATATATTTTACTTTTTTATATAGTATTTTTCTTCATGTTATTGTTTAGTTCGACAATGTAACTCTCTATACATCGATTATTGAATTATGCTTTAGTTGAAACAATAACGATAGAAGGCAAAAGTTTTTAGTTGAAAATTTTGAAAAATATTTAATTATAAAGTCATACCATAATGTTGTAGATTTTTAACTATAATATCAATTTTTGTGTCAGTACATTTGTTTTTATGTGACAAATAAATTATTACATATATACACTCCGAGTCATAGAAAACGGGCCACCCCAAATATTTAAAATATTTTGGAAATTATTATTTATTGCTACAAAATTATGCATTTATTTTGTTGTATATTGAATTAACATTATTGTATTTTTAATGTGTCTTGGGTTATTTAAGTTAAATGGGTTGTTGCGAAAGCAAAACGACCCTGTAACTGGATTGAGGATATTCGTAGAACCTATAAAACAAAACAATTTTGGGAAAAAGTTGTTTACAACTTGATTAATTTTTGAGGAAGCGATATTGTAAAGGGTTCTAATGAGTTTTAAACGCATCTCAGTATTACAGTAGCCGACTTAGTGTGAAGTAGTCTTCAGTTAATAACGATGGAGAATTTTCAAAAATCGGTTGAAATTGTAACGTTACTGGGAAGTGGATTAAGTCAAAGACAAGTTGCAAGACAATTGAATGTTAGTTGTTCGACTGTACAAAGGACCCAGCAACGATTTATTGTCACAGGATCTCACCAACGACGACCTGGTACGGGTCCAAAAAGGAAAACAACCGCTAGGGAAGATCGCGTCGTCCTTCTTGCTGCATTACGGAATCGGACCCAAACCGCTAGAATGCTTCAAGGCCATTTACAGCAAGCTCAAGGACCAGCAATCAGCCTTTCTACTATTCGGCGAAGATTAAGGGAGCAAGGTTTGACAGCTTGTAGTCCAGCAACGGGACCTTACTTTCCCCAGCTCACAAAAGTCGAAGACTAGATTTTGCCTGTGAGCACATCAATTGGACAGCAGACGATTGAAAAAAAGTATTGTTTACGGATGAGTGTAGAATGTCTATTTATGGTAAAGACGGACGTAGTAAGGTGTACAGACGAGCTGGAGAACGTTTCGCTGGTTGCACTCGGGCACCACGGGTTACTTTTGGTGGTGGTTCAGTAATGTTTTGGGCAAGGATTTCTTTTGATGCGCATACGGATCTCGTCGTGATCGACAGAGGTGCGTTAACAGCAGTAAGGTACATAACGGAAATCTTACAACATCATGTGATGCCCTATGCTGGATTTATTGGCAACGAATTCCTGCTAATGCAGGATAATGCGAGACCACACACGGCAAGGATAGGAACGGAGTACCTTGACGAGGTTGGTATTCAAAAAATAAACTGGCCTGCTCAAAGCCCCGATTTAAATCCTATTGAGCATATATGGAGCCTGCTAAAAAGTCGCGTTAGGCGTCGCATATCTGCTCCAACAACACCTGGAAAGCTCCAGATGGCACTCATTGAGAAATCGGCCACTTTTCCACAAAGAGATATCCAAAACTTTATAAATTCCATGCCAAATCGAATGAGGAGTGTCATCCAGAATCGAGGTGGCAATAGCCATTACTGAAAATGGATACCAGCTTTATTTTTAATATACAGTTCATTGTTGATTTAAAAACTGTAAGTTGATTTTTTCAATAAATTTCCTATTTTTCTTAAATTTTTTATTTTTGATTGATGTTTTACGATAATGATGAAATTTTATACTAAACGAGTTATTGATTCAATATACGAAAAAATAAATACTTAATTTTGTAGCAATAAATAATAATTTCGAAAATATTTTAAATATTTGGGGTGGCCCGTTTTCGATGACGCGGAGTGTATTACACATAAATGTTTGTATTTAACATTTTGTATTATTTTTGAGTATTTTTAATATGCATTTGTTATTAATAAAACGTTTTTTGCTCTTTTAGGTGGGTCTTAGCGTGGGCCATCTGGCCTCTCTTTACAATTATCACATGAAACGACACAAAGACGCAGAAAAGTTGTATCTACGTTCCATAGATATAAATCTCAAAGTTTTCGGCGAGGCCTACAGCGGACTGGAATACGATTACAGGGGGTTGATAAATATTTACACTAAA
Organism: Diabrotica balteata; assembly: GCA_918026665.1. Classification (NCBI taxonomy): domain Eukaryota; kingdom Metazoa; phylum Arthropoda; class Insecta; order Coleoptera; family Chrysomelidae; genus Diabrotica; species Diabrotica balteata. The sequence continues at coordinate 111,413,443 of OU898283.1, forward strand.
TTACTGGACACGTCTAATATGATCCATTACATGTATAAAATGAGGGAGTGGAAGACGTTGAGGGAACAAATTCTTCCCGTACAAATCGATTCCGAGTTAAAACCAATAAACGAAGTAATCGAAAGCTTCATTTCTATGACTGAAAATGCTAGTCTCTAAAAAACACCCTTTTAAAGGTTTGTCTGTGTTAATGAAGGTGCGCTTCAAGGGATACAAAAAGTTTTTAAGCATAATCTTTTTTCTTGTAAAATCGTGTTTTCCTTTTCTGTTTTTTTAAACTTTTTGCTCGTTTTCTTCCTCATCATGCGAAAGTACTAAACTCTGGTTGTCTTCCAAAGATGATTCTACAAATAGAGTAACCGTGCGGTTATGATTCTAATGGATCAACGTGATAAGTAATAAAAAGATGTATCTATAAAAAACGAGCTTTTTTATCCCTTGAACTACCAAAAATTCTCATCTATCTCTAGTCTTCTGTTTTATTCGAAGGTGCTTGCTTCGTGACGTTTTGTTTTTTAACGATTAAAAAACTTTTATACGATGGTGTTAATTTGATTTTATTGGTATAAATGGCATTTTTCTTTATTAAAGTAATCAGTTAAAAATGATTTAAGTTCAGCAAAAATAGCAAAATAGTTTCATTCTAAATTTTGTTTGATTGCAGCAAAGATGTCATTTTGCCTCGTCGTTTATGTTGGCTACATTAAAAAGTGTTATTGCCATCTGTCATTTGTCATTAGAGATCTGTCTTGAGATAATAGCGTTTATTTTAAATTTACTTTCATCTATTAGTATTTAAGGGTTTTTTAAAATAGAAATATAGTCATTTAGAAATAACACAAGCACTGATTTTTCACAGCCCATTGCGCATGCTATTTTTTGACATTAAGATTAGGCTGTTATGCCATGTAAGTCCTCATAGGATTTAAACACAACAGCAAAAAGTCATCAGTATTATTTGTGAAGCGTCTTTACTAACATTTATCCGTTGATAGACAGTAGAAATATTTTCTGTTTCATTACCAATTCGAGCCGCGCCCACTGGCAAACTAGGAGCGATTAATTACAGGGACCTGATCCGTCAACTGCGCATGTGCAATCTTTGAAATGACATCAAAAGTGACAATCTCCAAACTAAAAAAATCTGAGCAAATTTATAAAAACTATTTAGGCATACAAATCGGAAATTTTAAAATATTTATTACTACATGTACATAGTTGTTACATTCATAACTAAAATAGAGAATAAATAACTTGAACTCTCAGTAATAAGAAAGAAAATCACATTAATCTAATGTATATTGACGACTTTGATATTAACGGTTCAACATTGTTTATTTTGTAGTAGCATATGGAGATTGTTAACTTACCAGATAATTTAAAATATTTAACGTAATACACGTTTATGAGTGAAAATAGGGATTATAATAAATTATTATATAAGTATTATTATAAACTTAAATTGATTTATTGTTATTGAAAGTAAAGAAATTATTAATGAACTAAATTTAAATGACATTCTGGTAAATCTTATATGGGTTGGCGTAAATCGTTTTCTTCAGGTGGATATTTTCAAAAGTTGTCTCGTTCTAAAACTTGTTTAAAATAGCTTAATTCTTTAATACTCATCCATAAAAAACTTAAGTAATGTCCGACATAAAACAGAGTGTTTGTATTTTTCCAACAACTTTAATTTCTGTAAAATAAACTTCATTAATAAATGAGTCCTTTCGGTTTGAAAAAAAGCTACTGGAAATATGCCAGACACTTATTAAATGCACATTTTCCGCATATTGCATCGGCGTAGAAAATTTACCATGTATATTTTTTATATGTTTATTTAAGTTAAAAACTGATTTGAGAAAATTTTACCACATTCAAAACAGTTCGCTGACATATTTACAACTTACGTAAACAGGAAACTATTTAAAACAATTTTTATTCGACAGGGCAAGATACCGCTTAACATTTTCATTTGAAGGTTCGAAATATTTCGAACGCAGTTGTCTCGCACATGCGCAGTTGACGGATCGGGTCCCTGTAATTAATCGCTCCTGGCAAACTTTGTAGTGACTGACAATCGAGAAGCAAGTGACAGTTGACGAAGCACAAGCATCCTAGTATTGAATATTTGCTTATAAAACCCAATGACGTATAATATATAGACATTGTTTAAATAGGACTAGTTAGACAATCCTTATGGAACAAAAGTTTGACTTTTAATCCTCCGTCATGTGGCGGCCTCTAGTCATAAATTTTAAAAACTATTAACAGAAACTTAATTCACTGCAGAATTCTACTTAAGTATATTTTTAGCTGTCTGATAACTAATGCGAACCTGTACACGGATGCCAGATTGTAAAGAATATATTATAAGACTTAAATAAAATGCTTATTGCTGTTATCGTTGTATGCGTCTTATGAAAGATAACTTGACTATTTCGAGCGAATATTTCAAATTGTTTTTATACTTTGAGACTTGCTAAATATAAATCGGTCAGTAATCTATTTAAATGAAGTAGGTAAATGCTACCTTTTTTTTTTAATTTTTATTAGTTTACCAGATATTAAATTTGGTTTTATGATTTGTTAGAAAAGGATTAAATATTTAATTGAAATATACTCGATTGCTATCGTCTTAGAACACTTATGAGAAGGTTTATTTTTTAGTCAAGACTTAAGTTTTATCATTGTTTAAAAAAGAAAATCTTTTTAAACAATGGTTTTATGTATGTTTTGAGAAAATTAAATTTTCAATCTTTTATTCTTTAAAATGACGATTGAAAATAGTAAATTTATGGGAATGGTTTTTTGATAATGGTTTTGAAACAAATAAACAGATCGATATTCCACAACAAGAGGCAACACATATTTGGGGACAAATTAATCTATGTGTTGGGGTAAAAGGAATAATAATTAACAAAACTTTAATAAACAGTAGCCTTTATTTTATTTATTTATATATATTATAATATACACACCATTTCTCTATTTCTGCTTCATCATCATCAATCAGTCAATCGCGTCCACTGCTGGACATAGGCCTTGACTGATTGATGATGGGCATAGGTTTTGAAACAAATCAACAGATCGATATGCCACAATAAGAGGCAACACATATTTAATGACAAATTAATCTATGTGTTGGGATAATAAAAGGAATAATAATTAACAAAACTTTAATAAATAGTAGCCTTTATTTTATTTATTTATGTATTTTATAATATACACACCATTTCTCTATTTCTGCTTACATTAATGAGAATGTTTTTTTTTTTTAATCAACTCGCCCGATCTGAGCTGTTTATTAATGAAATAATTTTAAATTACAAAGTGATAGATATTGCAAAAATTAAATTCGCATTATTTTAATAGTTATATAAAACTTTAAGGTTTATAACACATAACAATTCAAGGTAAAAAAACAAAACAAAATTGTTTACATTAATAGTTATAGAAATTGATTGTAACATTGTTTTCATGAACTAAAATAAGCAATGTATGAGTTGGATATATGTATGAATCAGCAATACTAATTTAAAAATAATAGATCGTGTACAATACAGATACGTAAGAATCTGTTTAACTGCAATGGTATCAACTTCAACAAACGTTATGCTAGCAAAGTGCAATGAAACCCATTAGAATTACATAGACAACTATTAGCACAAAAATACTGTATAAAGATGAGAAACACTTAGTCAGACCTTTTAACAAAAGTGTAAGATAATTATGAAATCTTTTTTCCTGACCAATGGTAATAACGGCATATCTATAAGATCATCAACAAAATCCTCAAGTTCAGAATTATCACTCTGCGAAACAGTATTGGCACTAGTTAATGGTTGTTTTGCAATGTAATCGAATATGTATGTAAAACGCGTGGTGTCGTTAACGAACCTTCCTCTTCTACCTCACTATATTTTTTTGGTATAGCAGTAGCGGGTAAATATTTTGCATTTAGATATTTTTGGTCAAAATGCTTACTGCATAGAAATTTTTCTTTTCACTCGGGTAGCTCCAGACTTTCCAATACAGCATTACCTACAACAATATTATTATTAACACAACTAAAAAATAACCAACTTTCTGCACAAAAAAGTAAAAAAAAAACAATTTAAGTTCTGTAGTCAAAATATAAATAATTTGGCAGTTGCGGTATGCCAATATATTATGTTTATCCACGAAGGAAGCTAAGCTACCTGAGAAAAGGAATGCCAAACGTGTGTTAATGCGGGTTAATAGTAAAAGAAAGGTAGAAAGTATCGGCATCACTCGCAGCAAAGGAAAAAATATAAATATGTGTATAATATGATCCTTTCGCAAGTTAATATGCTCCATTTCTAACTTTGCTGCGCGGTACTAAAGACGACCAATAGTCAGAAATACATATATGGTTGCCTTATATCTTATATTAATATATATATATATATATATATATATATATATATATATATATATATATATATATATATACATTTCAAATGTGGGTTCATAGACGAATGCTGTAGATATCTTGGACAGCAAGAAAAACTAATGAAGAAGTACTAAGGAGCGTCAACAAAGACAGAGAACTGCTAGAGACTGTTAAACATCGAAAAATGTCTTATCTGGGACATATAGTAAGGGGAAGTCGATATAAAATTTTACAACTGATCCTTAAAGGCAAAATAGAGGGCCGTAGAGGTGTAGGAAGAAAACAAGTTTCTTGGTTAAAAAACATTCGTGAATGGACTCAGATACCAAATGCAGGACAATTATTCCATATTGCAGAAGATCGAGAAGCCTTCTCATTGGTGATCGCCAACGTCGAATAGTTCTGATATGGCACGCGAAGAAGAAGAAGATATATATATATATATATATATATATATATTATATATATATATATATATATATATATATATATATATATATATATATATCAAAATATTCTCGACCGTACTGTGTTAAATATTATTTGTAGTCTCAACAATTGGTCTGTATGAAATAAAACTCTACAATTCTTCAGGAGAAAACTGTAATTTTATTATAATTATTATATGTAAACAAAATGAATATTTCAATACTTACAACTTAAGATTAAAAATTTAAATTTTGATAACATATCCAATTAGATAAATGATATTTTTTTTGATTTTAATTTATTTTGGAGTTATGGTAACCGCAATATTTTATAGAGTGAATTCCCATTGTACAATTTTTAGCGAATAAGTTTTAATAAACAATTACATATTGTGACAGTATTATCCATTTAATAAGGTGGAAAAGTAGAATATTGAGAAAGAATCAGGAACATGGTAAATTGATCTATAAAATGTAATTGATGGTACGTAGTCAGTTATTGGTCTGATGTTGAATAAAATATAAAACAATATATGATATGATAGATCTTAATATCAGTATCTAACAACATCAGACCAATAACTGACTACGTACCATCAATTACATTTTATAGATCAATTTACCATGTTCCTGATTCTTTCTCAATATTCTACTTTTCCACCTTATTATTCGCTGTGAGCCGATGAGTAGAGGCGATTTGACACCAACGCTGCTAGTGGCAGTTTTGTGCATTTAAGTTGTAAACATTCAAATAATGGCGAATATGGATTTTTCAAAAAGAAAAATATATGATACATGTAAAAATACTGGGTACAACAGTCATTGTAAATTTTATTCATTTCCTGTTGCCAAGCATAAAATAGTTCAAAGAGAAAAATGGATTATTGCTATCAACGAGAAAAATAAGTAAATAACCTATAATGCAAACATGATATTTGTATGGTGTAAAATTAAAAAGCTATTATATTTCGAAACATTGCGTATATGCCCTGCATCAACTAAACCTTTTCCCTTTTTTGGTGTAGCTGGTTGAAATGGGATATCATGTGATATAGACTTAAAACCAGTATAATGTTTAATATCCATTTTGATAAAATTTAAACAAATTTAAGAGGTGGAGGCCATAAAACGAAAGAAGAAGAAGAAGAATTAAAACAAATTGATATCTAAGCACTAAGGCCTACGCACACAAAAAATAACTGAGCAAAAACAGAATGAAAATGTAAAATAAAAACAAGAATTACAACGTTACAGAGGTATAGGTAACCAGAATATAGACGTTTTAAGCGTCTATAACCTTAAATATTTGCTTTAACCATTAAATATTTTCATATAAACTTCTTCTTTTTCTCAATGACCTCTTGCGTAAGTAGTCATCCAGTCGCAAGAACTTATATCTTAAATATTATAATTATAATGAATAAAATAACAAGGCGTAATTACTTTTACTATTAATTCTGTGTATTCGTTCATTAATCAGTTTACCATAATATTTCAGTTCATTATTTTGTATTTTTAAATAAATATCTATTTTTCTCGTTTTGTCATATTTCATTTACACTGATTTTACAAGAAAAGTACAAGTTTCAAACCGCGAGAGAGCGCTACCGGCGAAACTCACAGCGAATATGGATAATACTGTCACAATATGTAATTGTTTATTAAAACTTATTCGCTAAAAATTGTACAATGGGAATTCACTCTATAAAATATTGCGGTTACCATAACTCCCAAATAAATTAAAATCAAAAAAAATGTCATTTATCTAATTGGATATGTTATCAAAATTTAAATTTTTAATCTTAAGTTGTAAGTATTGAAATATTCATTTTGTTTACATATAATAATTATAATAAAATTACAGTTTTCTCCTGAAGAAGTCACAAAATCGTGACTAAATATTGAGAAAAATAACAATTAGAGTTTTATTTCATACAGACCAATTGCTGAGACTACAAATAATATATATATATATATATATATATATATATATATATATATTATATATATATATATATATAATATATATATATATATATTATTGTGATATTTCAAGTCTTGGTGCGCCAAGGAATTAATTAGCTAATTCGTTAATTATTTAATTAAAATTATTTAAATGATATGATTATGACTCTATCACACTTTTTAATTCTCTTATCTCAGGGTTAAATTCATGCTTCAATATCTATGCTATTACATGTGAAAGGTAAGGTCCAAAGAATACAGGAATAATAAAAAAACATATATCATATAACACTATATATTGAAATAAAAATAATGAAATAATTCACACTCAAATGTTTTTAATAAACAAAATCTCATATAATGATTCTCAAAATTTTGTTCTACGTACGTGAACCTTTAAAATTAATGGTACAAACAATATTAATTGAAATCTCAAAATCCCAAATTATTCTAACTCTCCTAATCAAAATATTTATATCCTTTCTAAATTAAGTGTAAAAATTGTGTTATTAATAAAAGAACAAAACTGCAGAAAACAAAAATATCTCTCTATGATGATGAGTGGTCCAAATCCTTGTTCCTTGTAGGAACAAGGATATATATATATATATATATATATATTATATATATATATATATATATATATATATATATATATATATTATATATATTATTTGTAGTCTCAGCAATTGGTCTGTATGAAATGAAACTCTATTTGTTATTTCTCAATATTTCGTCACGATTTTGTGACTTCAAATTAATTTATAATAATTCTATCGATTTTGTGAATTTTTTAAGTCACAAAATCGTGACGAAAATATTGAGAAATAACAAATAGACTTTCATTTCATACAGACCAATTGCGAGACTACAAATAATATTTAACACAGTACGGTCGAGAATAATTTGATAAATATATATATATATATTATATATATATATATATATATATATATATATATTATATATATATAAGTATGTATTCCCAATGAAAACAACAGATAATACCAACCAAAATAATGCTACAATTTTTATGGATTTTTGTTCTGTATTGTTATGTCGAAAATTTATTTACACAAAGTACACTATGCCCATTGGTACAGGAACAATAATATTAAATATAGAATAAATAATGAGAACAAATAATAATTATATCACTTTAACTAATGTCCATTAGGTTAAATCTTGTGGTAGAGTTTAGCGGTTTTTAGAAACTATCTAGTTTTTGTTATGTCTGTATGGTTGTTAAAATTCATGGATTGAGAATGTTCAGATTTCCGACAAAAAATCGTAAAACAATCGTAAAATAATCGTAAAACAATCGTAAAAAGTAAAAAAATGTTTGCGCATTAATCGTTTCTTATATATGTTAGAGATATGGTAAATAAAAGTTATAGATCATAAAATGTTCTCTAATATTGAGATTTTTATAATTAAAATACATAAAGAATTGACCAAGATAATTTAAAAATCCTTATTTTTAAAGTATAATTTATAAATGTTAGTAACTTTCTTTTTTGCATAACGATATGTAATACAACTATTTAAAATTATGGGAGTTGGGTTTCTAAAGTGTGCTAAATGTCATACAGAACGACTACAATATACAGTTTATGAGTTATTCAAT